>MU551562.1:2492603-2506361 GCA_024362625.1 Silurus asotus | reverse complement strand
TGTGTGTGTGAGAGAGAGAGAGAGAGAGAGAGAGAGAGAGAGAGAGAGAGAGATACTTCTGCCTGGCGGGAGGGTCTGTTGTATAAACTCTCTGTGTCTCGGATTAACAGATTTTCTGAGCGCCTCGAAGGTATTCTTTAATGTTAGTTGAGTTTTCAAGCCCGTGTGTTCCTCAGGACGGGTTTTCAAGTTTGACAGAAGCTGGTTGTTTTAATTACCGCTTCATTACTAGTTCGATAGCAGTCCAGGAGTTTAGAGGGAACAGCTGAAGACTTCTCTGTAAACGACGTGGGATCTGATATTTCATGGAGTTTTAAACGAGATCAAAATACATCAACCCCCAGTGCGGGTAAGTAGCGTTTACACTTTTCTACCGGTATGAAGAATTTCGAGAAACACACACTTTATGACTAACGTTCAGGAAACCTTCAGCTCTGATTGCCGCCTATTTATTACCGCAGGTATCTAAACAGTTTAAGTGGATGTTAAAATATGTAAATTTGTTCTGAAATCTGTTTCTATAATAAATTATAGTTCATTATGACGTAACTCTCGTCGTGTTTTCCAGCTTTATAAATATCAACAGCAATATGGCAAAATGCAAATAAGCAACCGACCAAACGTTATGGATGAAGCGATTTTGTCGTTCACAGTTCAGCTGTAACTTGATGTAAATGACATGAGTTTGGTTATATTCAACTTCTGGTTCTTGTGTTTAATGGAAAACTTAGCAGTCGTGCTACACCCAGATTACAGTTCATCTGGACTGAGTGCTTAAACATCAGAAAAGAATTTTATTGGACTAATGGTGATCAGTTTTAAAGATTTGGACTCAGCGCGTTCAGTGTTTTAATGTTAATCTTGTTATTTTTAGCAGTTCCGGTTGTTACTTTGGACTCTGGAGAAGAAAATTCCGCGCCAACAATTTAAAAATGTGCGCACTAGCGCGCGCTGCTGTGGAATTTCGTTTCCCGGTGCATGCTCATTGGCAGCTATTGGTGTGATGTCACGTCCTACTCTAAGCTCGTTGGCTGTGTTTTTTAAATGGGCGTGGACTTTACACGTCCTGCCATAGAGTCTTCGACAGAGCGGATATCAGTAACCGCCAAGTGTCCTGGTTACCGGACCACGGCCTTCTGAAATCTAAATAACTTCGGGGCAAAGCGACTGCGCCTTATTGCTCAGAGCCGCCGCCATTCACCAACCCTCAGCCTACACACACTGACCTAAACTGCGATTTTTTCTCCTATACTGCATAATGCTATAAAGAAAAGGTAATTTTTTTCGAAGAAATCAGTAGCTGGGCTGCTTTACTACAGTCGCATAAAGTTCACTGTACCCATTCATTAACTCATAACTTAATAATCATCTTCTAAGCAGTTAACACTGTAACTAGTTAAACTATTCCTACATGTCTGTGTAAACTGTTTTCCAGGTGGAAGATGTCCAGCACTTTACTGGATGATCAACAGTTGAAGCAAAACTGTGAGGTTTCCACCAGCAGCTCGCTGATTGCTTGTGAGAAGGTTAGTGTGTTGTGTTTTCTGTAGCATCATGAAAATCCTTTAAACTTAACTGATTAACATGAAGATCAGGCATTCAATATTCAGTGTTACACTGTGACCTAAATATACATTCTGTTTTACAGAAAAAAGTTGTGTTTGTGGAGCCACAAACAAAAGGAAGATTTCAGGAAGCTCAAAAAGAAATGGGACCTTTATCAACACCTAAGAAGGGACCAGAGGCCCCAGGAGGGGACCCATGGACACCGACATCCAACTTGAAAATGCTGATCAGTGCTGCGAGTCCAGAAATACGCAATCGTGAGAAAGAGAAGAAAAGCAGTGAGGAAACTGAGAACTCCTCTCAGGTAATTGTGACAATGAGAGCAAATTTGTCAAGTGTTTGTTCAACTGCTTTTTTTATTTTTATTTATTTTTAAAAAAAATTGTAAAATATTGTATATAAAGTGCTAAAACATTGTTTATTTGCTACTTATAAATATCTTTGGGAGTGGTAGCTCAGTTAAGATGCGGGTTTACTGAACGGAAGGTTGGGGGTTCAAGCCCTGATCCAGCCACGTTGCCTCTCTTAGGCCCTTAAGCAAGGCCCTAAACCCTCTGTGCTCCAGGAGTGGTATACTGTAGTAAAACATTGCTTGAGCAGAGCCTAGCTTTGTAATGGACTAGAAATAATTAGACAAAATAGCTTGCATAAATTTTTTATTTTTTTTGTTTGAACTCCAATGTACTGTGGTATCAATCTAAAAATAACTTTTTCACTTTCCAAATATTTATGGGCTAAGTGTACTTAACAAATTAATATTAGAAATATAAATATTTGAACTGTAGGAATGGGACTGCACATTCTATTTTTTGGACATATGTTTTAGTACTGAAGTGTTTTAAAAATTTGTGACAATTTACTCTACTATATATTGTAGTTAATATTTTTATGAATCTGAGCCACTCTGCAAGCTAGACCTGATATCTTTTAAGTAAAGTTTTAAAAAAATAAAAATTTGAAGTGAATTTGAAGCTGCATTCTGCCAAAACACATGTCCACATGCAGGGTCTGGGGCATGCTGGTTTCAGCCTGGGTTTGACCTGATTGTTTGCCTGTTCTAACATATGGTGGTATGTTTGTATTTCCCCTATAGGATAATGAACAAGGAGAAGAATCAGAAAGGCTGCAGCTCAGTAGAAAAGAGAAAAGTCTTGGGTTGCTGTGTCACAAATTCTTGGCACGTTATCCAGATCATCCGAATCCAGCTGTAAACAACGACATTTGCCTTGATGATGTTGCGATTGAACTGAGTAAGACTTTTACTAATACGATAAATCCACTGTATTCATTTCTGTGATTTTTACAACTTTGCATTCTTTTTAAAGAAATTAAAACTCCTTGTGGTTGTTAGATCTTGCGATAAATATATACCAGCAGTGTTTTCACACTTCTCAATTGTCTAATGTATCACCCAATGTGCCACAGATTTTTGAGGTTGTATCAAGGGCTTTCTGCAATATCATCTCTGTGAATCTCTTTGGTTTTAATTCCATGCTTTCTTTTTTTGTTAATCAGATGTAGAACGGCGGCGTATTTATGACATCATGAATGTTCTGGAGAGCCTGAACATGGTCAGCCGTTTGGCTAAAAACCGCTACACATGGCATGGTCGTGCCCAGCTTGCACAAACCCTAGCATTGCTGCAAAGAGAGGGAGAGAAACATCACTATAACCATCAGATTCAACAGATACAGCAGAGACATGCAGAGGATGTGCTGGAGCTGGAAGGAGAGGAGAAAGAGAACGAGGACCCTGATGGGGAAATCATACACAGGGAGTCAAGCTTTAGTGAAGCCTCCGTTGATGCGAAAGGGGGTCAGTCTGGAATTAAATCTTTGTCATTGAGAGCCCATATGCTCATTGTACATGAAAATTTTTTTTACTTAATGTTGGGGTTTTAGGCTTTTGCCTTGTTTCCCCCTGTAGAGTCATTCATGCAGATCTGTGTTTGTAGGTTATTGTGGAATAGACTATAAGGGATGTGTGTATCACACTACTAACAATTTATTTTTTCCAATTGCCTACTGTACCCACAGCTAGCCGTAAGGATAAATCCCTGCGTGTGATGAGTCAGAAATTTGTTATGCTGTTCCTGGTGTCGAGTCCACGTGTGGTGAGCCTGGAAATCGCAGCCAAGATACTTATTGGAGAAGACCAGGTGGTGGACCAGGACAAGAGCAAGTTCAAGAGTGAGTAACGCACTTGTCACTGAATGGTTTCACTGTTTTAACATAACATATTTTTCGGACTATAAGCCGCTACTTTTTTTCTACGTTTTGAACCCTGTGGCTTATTTATACATTTATACACGGTGAACAATTACTTTTTTGGTCGGCTACTGTTTAGATACAAGCCGGTGTAGCGCGTTGAGTCTGGGTGAAGGGAGAGCTCACTAACTCCAGTTGCAACAGAAATCATATAAGCACAGACAGGTTTCCAAAACTTGTGCTTTCTTATTTATTTCTTGGCAACAGCGTTACGGGTTGGTCAAAGAAACTTAGAAATGAGCATCAGAAAATAATATGGACATATTCCTCGGTCTTGCACACATGCAGTAATACCGGAAAAATGTGGCAGCAGACTATTCTCAAAATGGCACTCTGCTCTTAAAGGAGCCACAACATATTTTACCCGTGTAACAGACACTGTCGTTAAAGCCTGTGTAAAGTTCATTTGTTTCAATGTAGGCTTTTAGACAAGTGCGGCTTATTTATGTTTAAAATGAAAATCTTTGTCAAATTCAGTGGGTGCGGCTTATATTAACTCTTGTTCTATAAGTATTTTACTAAATAACACCAATAACAAGCAGACAAACTGATTAAGTTTTGGAATTGAACCAAACCTGAGCATCATCATAGCACGGCCTAATGTTTAAATTAGTTTTTCTTCAAACCCCTGCTTGTTTGTATTACGTTTTCAAGGTACCTCAGGCATGCACATAAGCAACAAAAATTGTTTGAGGTATGGCAGAGGTGTCTGGTCTTTATCTCTGTCACACATCTGCTGAACTGATTTCAACATTTACACTGTAGACTAAAGTTTCTAAAAGTAAATTTGTGTTTGTGCAATAATTAAATAGTACAATAACTTAGTGTTCATGCACGTTTTTTTCACCATTGGACACTACTAATTCGTTGTTGCCATCTATTAGATATTCATAGGCATACATTTAATTATCATTATAAAATTATTGTTGAAGGTAAGAGTGGGTTTAAGAATGAGCGTTTGTAAAATTTGCATTTTGTGTAGAAGCAGAAACAGATAATAAAACTCTGATTTGTATCTGTTTAGTATAAAAGATGTTTGAAAATTCAGGTTCTTTTTTTTATTACTAATTAATTGAAACAAATTTTTTTTTGTTTCCTATTTTTTTATTTATTTTTTTTAGCAAAGATTCGTCGTCTATATGACATTTCCAATGTCCTCAGTAGCCTTAAGCTTATTAAGAAAGTGCATGTGACTGAAGAACGAGGAAGAAAACCAGCATTTAAATGGACAGGACCAGAGAATCTTGTACAGGGTTAGTGGCAGCTAAAAGAGTTACACAGCTGTACTTTTAAAATATAAAGAATAAATCAAATAAACCAACACACTTTTATATCATTTGTACTATATTCTTTCCAGGTATGCAGGTTGAGGCTTCCTCTCGCCCTCTCGAATCCCGCTCGTCTGTCGATAACTGTACTAAAAATCTTTTCAGCTCCCCCAGCACCAAACGAGGTTTTACACGACATCATTCACTTGTCAAATTGGCGAAAAGCATTGAGGACGATCGCAGGAAGATCAACTCTGCTCCATCAAGTCCCATGAAAATCGCAAGTAAGTGTATATATACAGATTTTTTAAAATGGTAATTCATTAATTTGTCTCAATAGTATACTAGTTCTCTTTTTATTGTTTTAGGTGATGTAGCAAATGGAAGCTTCTATTCAAGTAAAATGGATCACCTTGCTGCAATTTGTAAAATGCAGCTGGACCAACAAGCTGGGTAAAAAAGAAACACCTTAAAACTACTTAATTAAAAATAAGAAAGGTGTAAAGTAAAACTTTAGCCTATTGTATAATTCAGTTAAGCATCAATTTGATTCCTTTTACTTTTCATGACTTCTATATAAATAAATAAAAAAAAAGAGAAACCGTTATTATTAATTAATATTGCTTGTTACTTGGTTTTAGGAATGTTCCAAAGCAGAGTAATCCGAAAGAGGCTTTTCACTTACAACATAAAAGCTCAGTGTTGTCACCCTGTCCCTCCACGATGACCGCAGGAACAGATGCTTGTCCACAGACAGTGCAGTTATCATTTGCACCTCCTCCCTGCTGCTCATTCGTTCCTGTGCTGCTTCCCCATGCTGTGTATGTCACACAAACCCCTGTTCGTCCTCGTTCTGTGGCCAGGCCTTTGCCGTCCAGCACTGCTGTGCGCTCCATGACCTTTGAAAGCCCCAGATCAGCAAATCCAAAGGCCTCACCAGCATCTGTAACGATCACAAGTCAGAAACTACTGCACTGTTACGAGCCAGCAAGTCCTGCCTTGAAACGGACATGTTTAGAAAGTTTAGAAAGAAGTCCAGCAAAAATAAAACGGAATGATGTGATGACAAACTCAAAGGTAAGTGTTTGTTCTTGTGTCGTTGGTAAATCACATGCCTTTTCCCATCTATTTCACTTTAAAATCCATGAACTTTAGAAATGCAGTTAGCATCAGTTAGATTTCTGACTGTGTGTGACCTGTTTGTTGCTGCACAAAATTTCTGATTAAAATGCAGTGATGTTTTTTCCTGAGCTTAAAAATAGTTTTTAAAGAGAATTCATCAGTTTATTAGGTATTTATTTTTTTTTGTGTCTGTGTATTCTTGTGTTCCAGAGCGTGTCCCCTAAGTTGTGTGAGATCCTACAAACTCGTCTAAAAGATCGTAGAGGAACCTTGAATTCCAGTCGTGCCTCAGCGAGAGCTCTGCATCTCGAACCTGAATTTACCAAAACACCCCATAATAATTCTGACACTGTAGAGCACAGCATGGAGCTGCCACACTTCCTGGAGACTGAGGAGAGGGACTTGAAAATACTTAACCAGGCTACACCTACTCTGCAGGACTCAACGGGGCACACAAACACAGAGGTAGAGGTTTCTTATATACGACACACAAAATTCGAATAATTCAATAAATTAGTAGTATACTCTAACTGGCTTCTATGGCAACAACACTGGAATAAATTGGCAGTCCATAAAGACAGTTGTTTTTGTCTTTAATAAAAAAATAAGGGTCTCATTTACTTATTGTGGCCCTTGGCTAACTTCAAATTGAGTTATGGTACAACCTTTCACTTTTAATTATTTTGAGAAGTGTGTAGAACGTCATGTAGATTCCCCTTGGGTTGCTGCATATAAAATCTTATAAATGATATATATATTGTAACTTATGGTTAAAGATATAGTTGCTACCATGATCCAAAAAATTCTGCAAGTTAATCAAGTGTGTGTATGTATCAGACTCTGATCCCTACAGGTTATTTGATTCCAATTACTCAACAGCCTCTGCTCAGCTTTAAAGAAACTCCGACCTCCAGTGGAGAGACGAATAAAACACCAACATACATTTATCACACTCCAAATGCAGGTCAGCCTCTCTCTCTCTCTCTCTCTCTCCTTTATGTTTTTATCTCTATTTTTTTTATCTCTTGCTCTCTCAGACACAAACCGAACCTGTTTAGTGACTAAATAATGCTGCAATCATTATCTTTGTGTCTACCTTCTTTCTTTAACTGCGCATTTTTTTGTGATGTGAATTGCAGGTTCGGTAGTCCCTTCACCTCAGGAGTTTACCCCTTCACCTTTACCCATCCATCGCCCCACCCACCGGGTCAGCCCAAATCCATCATTCCTTAACTTCACCTTGCAGAACCTTGCTTTGATCCACAGCACACAAAGCACCACACACACAGCACCAGCAAACGAGCAGCCGAGCCCTGTACCCTGCACGCACGCACATGCTCACACACCGCTTCAGACACATGGCATGATCTTCATAAAACCTGTCTCACCCCTCACACTCATCAGCCTGCAGCAGGTGAGCATAATACAGACCTGCACATACACATTGTGCTCTACATACAAAAGCAATCTGTTGTAATATATTATATTATAAAAAAAACCCAAAATATATGTGTATATATATATATATATATATATATATATAATTAGTTTTTTTTTCTTCTTCTTTTTACTATTATTATTATTATAAACTTATTTTGTAAACTTTTTGTCTCTAGCCTGCTTTGACTACTCCCAAAAGTGGCTCCGCCTCTCAGACGTGTTTTTTTCACACACCGGTCTCTACTGTGGTTACGTCCACTGCCGCTAAGAGCCTGTACATCCCTCAGAGGAAGCTGGACGTGAGCTCAGAGGAACACTACCAGTGACCACTAATAACTTCTGGATTGTGTACATGGCTTTGGTTTAGAGTCTCTGGTCTTGATTTTTTTTTTTTGTGCATGTGTGTGCACAGGTGCATGTGTAGAAACAAAACTGATAAACTTGATCTTAGCATTGAGATGCTAGTGTTCTCTAATTAGCTTTGTAAAAATGCTTGGTGCTGTATCGGAAATGTATAATGTGTATGTTTGATTAACAAATAAATGTTGGCCTTCTGGGCCATATGGGGAAAGTCTGTTACTATAAAAATCCACATCACATTTATGGATTTATTTTATGACGTTACAAATATAGACTTGATACGATTATGGATTCCACAGGTGTAAATCGAGTTTAAGCTCTCTCTCACGAAAAGCTGTTTGTGTTAAATATTTACAATTAGTTAATATATTAGAACATATCTGAATTTACTGAATAAACTAGCAATACTTTATTAAATTTTTTGTAACTGGTACAGTGCTTTCAGAAGGTGTTAAAAATATATGCAGTGTTTCATCTGAAGTACTGTACTGTCCTTCCTGTTACATCCAGACACCGCCATCTAATGATTAGCAGGCCAGTGGTGTAGTTTGAATTTTCAATAACGCCAGCACTACAGAAGTGAATAAAAGTGACTTTTCATTCATTTAATTTAGAATAAAAGAATTAATCTGACTTCAAAGTTGAACTCAATTCCCTTATCACAATGAGTGCAAACATTTTCTCTGGAAATTTAGTTTTGATTGTCTTTTCACCCACTGTAAAGATCTCTAAAATACTAATTTATCTCTTTAATTTCACTTAGTATGGTTGACTTGATTAAGCTTAGTGGTGGCTCCAAAGGGTGCTTAGATCTGTAAGTAGCCCGTAGTATTTGTCTCTAAACCTTATCCACAAATGAGCATACATTTGAAAGAATGCCTTTTGGAAATGTTACTGTTTTTCTTCACAGTTGTTTGCATAATGTAAATGCCCACAATTTTTACAAACACATCTATATATTTCAAGTAAGATTTACAAAGCACCACTGATTATTTTCCATAAAAGTATAAATACATTTATCTTCCAAGTAAAATATACTCAAAATTACATTAAATTGCATGAATAAAACAATGGTACTGGAGAATGCAGATCAATGGCCCACCGATTTCTCACTTCCTCTGTTCAGTCTCATGTGGATTTTTCAGCTCTGCCACCTTCTTATTATGGGCCAGTATGAGATTTCACCCTGTGTGAGTTCTGCAGTCGAAGAAGTATACTATATCAACACATATAACAGTGTTTTCCACCTTTACTGTAATAAACTCGACCATCCTGGGAAGGCATTTCATTAGATATTGGCTGTGGGGATTTGTGATTTTAAATATACATTATTTGTAAGGTAAGACTTGTGTATAATGTTAATTAATCATTTGGGAATGTTTATTTTTTAGTATTTGGAAGTGCCTTGTTTTGATGGTAACCGAAGGTAAGATCAGTCTCCATCAAGGTGCCAATTGTGGGCAGTATTTAGTAAGAGATATTTAAGGTTTTCCCATTTTTTGGCATCCATATTTTAATCCTGTACTCTCTAGATTAGCGATCCCCAAACTTATTTGCGACACGGACACTTATTTGCAACACCGGTTTAGTGTCAGGCCATATTTTCACGGACCGGCCTTAAAGGTGTTGCGGATAAATACAACAAAATAAAATGATGCAACCAGCATAAAAACTGGTATTTTCTAAATATAATAATAAAAGTGAATCCACTGTGGTGGTGTTTGTTCATTTTGCTTGCTTGGGGGTTTGAATTTAGCGGTAATGTATTGTGTTAGCAGCAGGAGCAGCCCCTTTAAGAAGGTAGCGGATGGAGGTAAGACATGTGACCAAGGCATCATGACATGCATCAAGAGTAAGTCATAGACAGATGCTTGTTCAGAATCAGATAATAAATAAAACGGAAATAATGTAGGTTATGTATTCTATCTGTGCGGCTCCGTACCAATTGACCCATGGACCATAAACCATGTTATTTTTAAGTTAATGATTAGAATGAACTGACCTCAGACAAGTACCTCAAGCCTATCTTTGTCCTCACATGAATCCAGAAGATTTCACACAAAAACCAGAGGCAGAACCTCTAGTAATCCTATCAATTCTCCACTGTAATCTCAATTTCAAACATTGGTGGTAGGTGGGCTTTTAAACTGCCAGTCTGTTGTGAAGAAAGCTATCTTAGCCTCTCATCACTCTCTTGACTCTTCTTTTGCACACGCTTTCACTCACACCACATAGCAGAGGTGGCGGTTGTTTTGGAGTTGTTTATCATGCATTCAAGCAGGACCCCATGGAGACTTCATCCTTGTATCTGACAAGCTCCAGTCCCTTTGCCTTCTTCCTCTGCATTTCTTTTTACTGGAATTCAATACCTGCCCCCTGGGCAGGATCGCATCTTGACATTTGTCTTAAATCCAAATCTTTAAAATGGTATCCGTCATAACCTCCACCCCTACCTCAACTTTCACACTACACACATGTTTCTCCTTCTCTCTCACTAATTGATTTTTGCAATCTATCAACAGAGAAAATCTTGCAAGTCATCTCGTCCTGCAATCCTATCACCTGTTCATTGGGTCCATTGTCTTCTGCAATCTTCAAGACTGTCTCACAAGATGTCTTTCCTGTCATTATGAATGACTTCATAACATCTGTCTTGTTCCTACTACATTCTAGAGAGCTAAAGTTACTCTTAGATCACTCTAAGAGTTACACTCTTAGATCATGGGTTGCCAACTGGCAGAATCTGGACCGCAAGATGCGTCCAGCCGGACTGCGAAGAATTTTCACATAATGAAATATATATATATGCTATATATATATATATATATATGCTCTATTTTTTTTATAAAATCACATTGATATCAGACACACCAAGGTCAGCATAGTAGAGCCGTTTGGGTCCTACGGCGCCACAGGTCGCTACTACAGTTAACGATGCTCACTGTTGCTACGATCAGATGTGCATTTGTGTGTGCAGTGAGGGCAGCAAAGAGCAATGCGCAAACAGATGAAACTTTCAGTGAGTGAAAAACAATGCAATTCTTAAAAATAAGGAAAGTTGATGCTGAAAACTTTTTCAAGATAAATGGGTAGATGTATTTTTCCTGCATCGAGCTTTGCGAAGCCTGTGTGACTCATTTGCTCGGAGTCTGTTGCGGTTGTCAAAAGTGGAAACATTAAATGCTATTACAAAACTAAACATAGACACTTTGAAGAAACTTACCCTCAGCAGTTCGAAGTGAGGGCATGGAAAATAAATGAGCTCAAAGCCCAGTACGAGCGACCTACACGAGTTCTCTCTCACAGCCCAACAACAAGCATATGAGTGTTCACTGAGAATACAGTGGATTTTGGGAAAACACAACAAGCTCTTTACAGATTATATTTAATTTTCATTTGAGGTTATTTACAATTTCTAGACTTAAAGAAACTGTACAAATGAACCAAGCATAGAAGAGAACAATGTTAAACATTAGATACATTTAGTTAGGTAAAGACAATAAGTGTGAGATTTCCGTTTTTTGTTTTGAATTAGTGAGGTATGCATTCATTACTTATGACCTGTAATTGGTTTTAGGTGTATAATTGTCCAGACCTCAGCTAGCGAGGAGGGTTCATTTACTGGGCCTCAAGCTATTTCAGTTGAAGACCCCTGCCTTAGATATATAAGTAAATTCTGTCCGGTATCAATTAACTTATTTTTTCCCCAAAATCCTTTAACTTATTGACTCTAATGAACTGTCTCACTGTACCTCTCACAGAAAAAACTACAAGATCCCCCAAAGTCTGGTTTTAAAGTGGCACAGTCCATAAAGACTGCCCTCTTGGCTGTCACTGAGAAGATTTTCCTAGCTGTTATGAGTCCTCATTCTCCTTGATCTGTCTGTGGCATTCGACATGGTCACCAATCCTCAGGAGTTATAGATTTCAATGGCTTGCCAAGAAAGATTGGTCATATCAGGTGACATAGAAATGATCCACATCAGCTTCATACCATGGCTAAGCAGATGACAATTAACTAACCCCTTGGCATGTTTAACAGATATCTCATTATGGATTAAATTTCAGATGATTCATCTCCACATCCTGTAATTTCTACGAAACATCTCTCTGACCACATTTTTGGTCACTGCACACAACCCTTGGGTAGCATGGACCATTGCATCTAATGGACCAACTGTTCATTTCTTCTCACATTGCTAATCTAACATGCTTATGTTGATTTTTACTATACAGCATCAGACGAATTTGTGTCCACATAGGCCACTCAGGTGCTTTTTTAGTTCTCTCTTATCTCATGACTGGAACACTGCAACTTACTTCTGCCACTCCGACACCACCCCACTGCTTCCTGTAGTTGTCTGCGTAAAATGTAAAACACTGGCTTCAGTACAAAATACACCAGCACCACTGCCTGTCAACAGCTAGCTATAGGCAGAGAAGGCAATTGCTTAGGCCCACTGGCTTGGAAGTGGGGCCTCCATAACCATAACACACCTATACACTAATTCACCAATCAAGACCGGCAGTGCTTGACCCCAAAGACATCTACACCAATTAGATTTAGCTGTTTTCTTCATTCTGGGTAACAAAACATTAACAATGGTCCTGGGTGATTTAGTCAGTTTATTTGTGAGTTATTTCTAATACAATTATAACCTTGAACTTCCTAAGTTAGCATTTTAAGAAAATGAGAAAAACATTACCAAAACAAATAATTATTTTACAGTGTAGCCTAGCTAATGACATTAATTGTTTTAAACAAGTGGTCATGGCCAAGGAGAAAAAAAGCTGGACTAGATGACTTTTCGTATTGTTTTTTTAATTATTATTTTTTTATAGTGGCCCCTAGTTAAAGTTTCATTAATATGCATCTTAAAGTTAATATATAAAAGTACTGATAACAGGCTTTGTTTAAATAAAAAAGGTTAGTAATTATATAAGTGCTTTTTATTGATTCTTAAAGGTGAAGGGAAGGAAGCTGGGGGCCTCTAATATAAGTTTTGTCAGAGGTCTGTGCAAAACACTTGAGTTCTTCCACTCCAACAATTCATTGCTAGGATGCCTAGATGATCTACTACATATCTATATATCATCTGTATATACACTGTGTATAACTTACAATATCTTATTGTATTTTTTATCTTATTATACATTATATTATAAATGTATATAGTTATTTATATAGATTGTGCCTTATTAATGGCATTTGGCAGACGCTCTTATCCAGAGCTGCATTTGAATGTTGAGGTTATGGCATATTGCTGTACATGTACAAATTTGACCTGAGCCTAAAGCTGGGGAAGGTGCCACAGCTATGAAAAACATCCTGCGTGGTGCCTGTACCAAAGACGTTTTGCCCAAAAGACTTTGGGGACTACCGACCAGTAGCACTGACCTTGCAACTGATGAGGACATTGGAGAGGCTGGTGCTCACTCATCTCCGACCTCTGGTGAGCCCATCAATTGATCCACTTCAGTTTGCCTACCAATCTGGCATTGGAGTGGAAGATGCTGTGATAAGATGGTGTGCATGGGAGTGGACCATTATCTGTCTGCCTGGACTCTCTCACACGGTCTGTGAAGACTACCACACAGACCGACCACAGTATGTGAGGACTCGTGACTGTGAGTCTGACATGGTTGTCTGGAACACTGGAGCCCCGCAGGAAACGGTTCTGTTCCTCTTCACAGTCTACACTGCAGATTTCATGTTCAGCTCAGCAACCTGTCAC
>MU551562.1:2485103-2490103 GCA_024362625.1 Silurus asotus | reverse complement strand
AAAACGTTAGCATCATTTTTGGACATTATATTTAATTATTGGACATGGATAAATGGCTTTATACCCATACTGTCTATTTTTGTATGTTTATAATCACTCTATGATAATGCATGGAATGGAATTGTGTTAGAATCAGAGAGAGGACTGCTGTCTGTTCACCTTCCTGACAGGAAAGAGAGAAGGATCAATAAAGAGCAGACATTAGAGTAGTCAAATAATGTTTATTACAAAAATGTGGTTAAGACTGTCTGAGGGCTGGTTTTCTTTAAACATTCCTTGATTCAATTGTATAGTATATACCAGGGGCGGAGATTACACGGGGGACGCGGGGGACATGATGTGTGTCACATCCACAGTGACAAAATTGACAATATAAATAGGGAAATGATTGCTCAGCTGTTAAATGGGAAGGAACGTCGCAGAAACACTTTTGGCAGTGTTAAGTAGCTTTATATATTGAGATTTATGTTAGCTTTAACACTGTGTAAAAAGCTACTACTTTTAAACAAACCAGCCAGGAAGATTAAAAGAAGTGACACTAAATGTTTATTTCATCTCATTGTATAATTGATATCGGGTCTTGACATGTTTGCCAGTTGAGTTCAATACATATTTTCTGTCAATAGTTTTTTTTTAATTACTTGTTTTATTCCTAAAACATGGACTGTAGAATAGAATAAAATGAAGTATTATTTGAATGTGCAAGTATCCATTACTGTGTGCCATGTACTGTGCATACACAAAATACAATTTGAAATATGTAAACAATATACTCTTAGTACCATTATAAGGACATCTTTGTACTTTATACTCAAAAAGGTACACATTACTACCTTAGAGTACCAATGTGTACCTTAATGTACAACTATAATTTTTGGGGGTAAATAAGGTACAAAGATGTCCTTTTAAGGTTCCTGTCCCAGTGGCAAGCTGTTGTATTTCTTTTGTTTTTCTGTATTATAATCATATATAATCATAAAGCAATTAAAGCAAAAAAATATGATTAAAAATAAAACCTAAAAAAAGGGTTAACTGAAAAAAACAAACAGGTAACAGTAGACATTTCGTCCCCCCCACTTTTAAAATGATGGCTACGCCCCTGGTATATACAGTATATTTTAAATATTTATTTAGACCTGAATCAGACTAACTATAAAGCACAACAAAGAAAAAAATATATTTTTTTTGTGGTTAAACTGTAAAAACTTTTCTTTAGCTGATTTCTTCAACTAATTTAATATTTGATTACTGAGTTTTTGACACAATTTTTTAAATAATACTTTTTTCAAGTACAAATCTTAAAATGCCACACGATTAGAGTGCATGTGTCTAAACATTCTAACTATTCTAAATGTTAAGTAGCTCTCTTTTGGAAGATATTTTTCACCATCATTGTAATTAGAGAAGAGCAATATATTTTGTGACATCTTGTCATGGCTTAATGCAAATAGATCAATTCAATTCATTGTATTTGTATATCGCTTATAACAATGAACATTGTCTCAAAGCAGCTTGACACAGATAATGTGGTGATAAAAATAAATAAGATGTTCTTTAGAAGTGTAAGTTTGTCCCTGATGAGCAAGCTGGTGGTGATTGTGGCAAGGAAAAACTCCCCGTGTGAGTTTATATTAGTGAAATATTTGTGTCTAGTACAGTTTTGTCTTAGTTAAGAGTACTAGGATGATACTATGTGGTGTCAGAGCAAAAGTATAAGGAAAAATAAGTTAATGGAATCAAGCTTGAATTATTTTCAGATTATAGTCTATTAAATGTGTTTAGAATTACATTTACAACAATATAATTTATAAGTGTTCTATTTGAAATAAAAACAACTATAAAGGTTTTACTTGTGGCGAATAATATATGAGCTGTAATATGCATTGTTTGATCTCCATGCTGTCCATTCTCTTTACCCTTCCATATGGTTAAGGTCAATAAGGTCATCAATCCTTATTGAATTTCAGCACTTTACACCCTCAGCATCTGTGTTCAAAACTCCTTATTGGGCTTTAAATCACTGTAGGCGATTAATTAGTGTATGTTTTTTTGAGCTGGTGGATGTGTTTATTTTGTCTGCATTGATTCAGTGGTCATTAAATGAAGCTTAGCTTGTTGTCTTCTTTTTTTTTATATTTATATGATTAGGCTACAAAATCTGTATGACAAGATCAGCACTATCTGTAAGAACTGTTTCTATGGTATTTGTAGTCTTGAGCTAGAGCTCGTCTTGTGGATTTTTTTTTACAAAAGGACACTATTGCAGTGTGTAGTGTGTCCAGATTGGAGAAGATGTCCTTATCTCTCAAATGTTCCACAAGGATACAAATATCTAATATTGACTAGTCCTTACAATGTTAACTGCTTTTCATTTTTTTATATACTGTGGGTTTCCTTTTGGTGGCTGAAGTTTGGGTAAAATTTTTGTGTCACATGGTGTTATTTAGCTAGATGAATAAATAATGCCAATTTAAGTTCCTTACAAGGATAGTATGTGTATGTGTGGGTCTAAAGGGTGGGGGGACAGGTGGGTTGGGTCAGAGTGTAAAACCACCAGGTCTATAATTCTCAGAGGCACCAAACACCATCTGTCTCTCTCTCTCTCTCTCTCTCTCTCTCTCTCTCTCTCTCTCTCTCTCTCTCTCTCACACACACACACACACACACACACACACACACACACAAACACACATCACTCTCGGCTTATTTGGGGACAGGTGGCCGAAACAGACGAATTAATAGATGGATGGCTGGATAGACGCATGATGAATAAACATACATGCATGATGATGAGTGATTAGGTGACATGAATAAACAGATAAAAAGATGGATGTATAACCTTATATTTTATTTAAATTATGCTCTTTGTGTCAGACAGTCATTCATGTGGAACTGTGTCATATGTTTGGTGTACACATCCTGAATGATTAAATTAAATTGCTAAATCTGTTTGATTCACCCCAGATCACATTAACAAGAAATGAAGGCTAACAGTGGGAAGCGTTGCTGCCTCACTGCTCAAGGGTCACTAGTTCGATCTTGAGCTTAGTTTACTGTCTGTACGTATATATTTACAAAGAATGATACACAGCATGCAAGATAGTATACAGCTCTTGGTAGAACAAGGCATACTAAATGGTTTAATTGTACATTGTGTCTTATTTGCAGCAGGCATTCTGAGGGTGGGAAATAATGTGACTTTATGATTACATTTATTTTATTTAATAATTTGCTTTGAACTTGGGTAAAAACATAGGTGAATAATCAAACAATTGTATTTCATCTGCAAAGGTTTACTCTCTGTCATTCTCTCTCTTTGCATGAATGTGTGTGTGTGTGTGTGTGTGTGTGTGTGTGTGTGTCTGTGTGTGTGTGTTTCTAAGAGAGAGAGAAACTTGTATTATGTTACATGTATCACTTCATGCCTTCTGTTTATTTTTGCTGTCTTTTCTCTTGTGGGGAGCTTTTAATGGTTGAAATTACAACACTGCCATGACCTTGATGCATACAGGACACAGCCTGCATGTTCATTATTAGATGATGATAACCCTTATCCTGTACTAACATAAATTCAGAGATTTTTAGATTTAAGAGTCTTCTGGTTTTGATTGTCAGCCGTGGCTGTGAATTTTGGATTGACAGCTCTGACTCCACCCATTTGCAACTCATCACTGCCCTTGAGGAACATAATGCAATGGGATAATGGCCTTGATCGATGAGCCTTAGCCTCAGCATTTTCCTCTATTCAATTATTTATTGAGGTGCTAAGGGGTTCAGAACACGCTTGTTCAGATTCTAAAACCAGTGTGATGTTCAGTAATACAATTTACTGTGATCAGAAACACAATATTATTACTTTTTAAAGTACAGTATTATCACTGCTCCTTGGAGGTTTTGAATGCTACGTTATGTATGTGAGCTAGCCCATCTAGTCACAATTAAAGTCAATTAGAATACACTTTTTTACCATTCTGATGTTTAATATGACTATTGCCTGAAGCTCTTGACCTTTATCTGCAAGATTTTATGTATTGTATGTGTTTTGTCACATGTTTTACTGATTTGATAACTGCAGACATGAGCAGGTGTTCCTATGAAAGTGGATGTTAAGGGTAGACTCCTAGTATGGCTAGATTATTCTAACCATACTAGGAGTCTACCCTTAACTTCCACTTTCAGTAATGCACATCTTCCTCCTCTTACATCTTTAATAATTAATCACTGGACATTGTCACTTTGTTTAGGTTTCTATGAACCAGGATCAAAAAGGACCTCAAATAGGAGATACATTCATCAACTATCTAATGATAATGACTTTTACTTTTAGACTAATAATTAATAATATTGTGTGTGTGTGTGTGTGTGTGTGTGTGTGTGTGTGTGTGTGTACACAATTAAACAATTGTACATTAAGCACCTCTCAATTAAAGCAATTGTTTTATTTTATTTAACCTTTATTTTTACAGGCAAGTCATTAAGAACAGGTTCTTATTTACAATGGCGGCCTGACTTGAATTGTATGCCATGTTTAATCAAATTTCTTGAATTACCTGATGTAGCCTGTGTGGAATTTGTGTGTTATGACGGACATTAGCAGCTCAAACAGCAAAAGCAGCAGTAAAGCTCACATGGTGCTTTCACAGAAAGAAAGAGTAATACACCTCTGCCACCAAAATGCTCTTCCTATTTGCCATTTTGCCACCATTTTTTCTACTGACTTTGCATTTCCAACACCCCCAACCCCCAGCCTTGTATCTGCCTCCCCAGTTTCTCCTTCTCTCTCTCTCTCTCTCTCTCTCTCTCTCTCTCTCTCTCTCTCTCTCTCTCTCTCTCTCTCTCTCCCCCTCTCCCATTCTCTACCTCAGTCTCTTGTCTGTTTTTATTCATGATGTATAGTGAAAACCTCCTGCAAATGAAAGCAAAGACAGATGACTGCTGCCATCAGCCCATTTCTCTCTCTCTCTCTCTCTCTCTCTCTCTCTCTCTCTCTCTCTCTCACA
>MU551562.1:2448560-2485051 GCA_024362625.1 Silurus asotus | reverse complement strand
ACACACACACACACACACACACACACACACACACACACACACACACACACGTAACAATGATTATTGTTACGTTTTATGAACAGTACCGTGCTGCACAGGGAACAACAAATTGTAAATGAACCCTCCACCTGAAATGTACTTGGTCAATGAATAAAGAATAGCAAATCCTTTATGAACTTTGAACACAAAACTATTAACTAGTGCCAGTGCTGATACAAAAAAACCCATTCTAAATGATGAAAGATTTAGAAATGATAATGCAGAACATATTTTTTACAGTTAGCTGAAAAGAGAAATCTAATCTCTGATACACAGTTATGAGGGGTGTTGAAACGAGCGTGCTGAGCTGTCACTGCTGTTTCACTCCCTTATCAGTCCTCCAGTGATCTGATTGGCCTGCTGTGAGGCCTGTGCTCTGATTGGGTGAGCTTCACTGTAACATCATTTGGAAGCTGTGGTTGGTGATAAATATATGTGTGTACGTTGACATATGTATACCAACTCCCCAGCCCCCCACTTTGAATCTCCACACACACACACACACACACACACACACACACACACACACACACACACACACACACACACACACAGAGACACAGAAACATTTTTTAAATTTTTTCATTTTTTCATTAAAAAAATGAAAGGTATGCATTTTATTTTGATGTTCTTGCATATAAAACAGCAGGGACCGGGATACGGTGAGAAGCAGAAAAATAGTTGTGCATGTGGAAGATTTTTACAAGAATCAGATATGAAGCTGTATGAACAAACATAAAAATTAGCTGTCAACTACATGGTGATTAAAAAAAGACAAATAAATGTACCACTAAAGTATAATTTAGTATAACTAAAGCTGAAGGTGTGGAAGTGTCAGATTCAGAAATGACATGCCATGCTTCCACCAGTGTTTCTTGGAGCAGTGATAGGGTTCATAATTTATGGGAAAAAAAACAACAGCTTAATCTGAATACAGATATTACTCTAAATAAAACCAGACAGTGAACCTTCAATCTAGATTAAAGGTTAAAGTAAGGTTATAACCTCCTAGTATAATTCTACCTTAAATATCCATTGTTTTATTTAATATTTTATTTTATAGGCAAATGTGTATTTGGTTAACAAAACCGAAAATAACAGAAAAGAGAGTTTCTAGTACGTTTATTTATCATTTGCTATTTAGGAACATTTTCCCTATAGAACAATAATAAAGCCTTAAGTGAGCCTCACAAGAGTTTCCACTGAGCTGCAACACACCTGGGAGGACCATAATGAACCTCTTTAACCAACATCCAGTGTCATTACTAAAAATAATTAAGAAATCCCTCACCCATAAATGTTAACCTGCCAAACAGGCCTTACAGGTTTTTTTTTTATTATTATTATTATAAAAAAAAATAAAATAAATATATATATATATATATATGGCTGATTTGTTTTATCATTCCATTATATACTTTTATGTTGGTTCTTGTTCCTTTACTGCAGCTCTATGAGAGGTGGATGAGTTTAATTAAAGAGAATCTGAGCTTCTCAAGGGTCTGTAGAAGAGTGTGTGCAGGGTTTAGCGGGTATTCTAATACCAGTGTATCTAAAGCTCCTGAATATTCGGGCCAGAATGTATGTAAGTATATATTGCGCTTTAGTACATGAGTGGTTTTGTGTGTTGTTTCTTTAAAGTATGGCTGCACAAGTGCCTGCTGTCTGCATATTTTTCCCTCCCTTTGTTTCTTCTCTCTCTCTCTCTCTCTCTCTCTCTCTCTCTCTCTCTCTCTTTCGCTCTGACACACACACACACACACACACACACACACACACACACACACACACACACACACACATAAAAACACACACACACACAAAACAACAACAACACCACACACACATAGTGCATCCTGTGTGGTCTTTAAGGTGCATTAATAGAAGCCCAGATTAAAGGACATGTACAGTTTTGATTCACACACTAATGGATAATTACCATCCTTATCACAGCAGATGCAAAAGACAGACAGACACCCACACACAAACTTGTATTTATTACATCATGAGGACACTAATCCCATGTATGCGTGCTTTATCACCAGCACCATAAAAGGCAATTGCATCCCCAAATTTCCACTGGGGAAGAGGCAGCATGAATGCAGGAGTATGGCAAGTTCCATTGTGTCTCGTTCCCTGTCATTGGATCACTCAACACCGTGTCATTAACTGATGCCAGGGGGAAACGGTACCAACTGTATTAATTTACCATGAGTCTATGTTGAGGCTGTAATATCTGGTAAAAGTGTGCAAGAAGGATCACCCTGCCACAGTGTAAATATCGCCTAGTCAGACTCCTGGGGTGCAACAAGACTTTAATGTAGTCAGAAGCAAAGTCCATGCAGAACATCACCGATAAAGCCAGCAATTCTCTACTTCTTTTAACTGACTTCAAGGCTACCAGAATGATTAACTTACCGGTAAATTGATTAATTATGCACCTTAGTCCCAGGAAGGAATACTTGCTGGACAAAAGGTCCTTAGCTGTCAAACAAATATCTTTGCACTGACATGTTTAGCAGCAAATGCTGACACATTTACGTATCCCAGGGCCACCGATGCCAAAAACTGCTTTTAGACGAACTCCAGCGCCGCAGATCTTCCTAGAAGAAGGGTCTCTAGCATATACAAGGGTCTGCACAAATGAACTGGGGGCATCAATACTGAGTCAGATGCAGGCAATATGATATTATCATCCAAATCGATAGAAATTGCAGTACAAGCTTTCTGGGTCTGGAATTAAATCATGTGCAGACACAAAACACAATAATTTGCACATGATCATTACAGTGATACTTTAATTCTGTTCTATGAAGATCAACAAATAATAATTTCTATTAACAAACTCTACAGTGAGGCATTTCATATAAAGTAACATCCAGTTATTTATAATAATGAATCACATCCACATTTACACCTTTAACAGAATCATGTGCTGGTGTGTGTTTCTTTGTCATTGTATACACCCCTATTATTTTTATATGATATAATTTTTTGGATGCAACATTCTTTTGGAACTTCAGAGAGGACAACATTTTTTAAATTTTTATTTTTTTTTCTGTAGCCTTCCATATGTAGACTGTGCTTTTTGTGTATGATTTTATGTGTTGTCATGCTGAACACCATCCAGTTTTTATCAGGAAGAAGAAAAGAAGCTTAATTAAACACAGAGTGAAGCCCAAACTGTCCTCGCTAATCTCAGAGCAGCTGATGCGTGTGTTTAAACAGAGATAGTGCAGACAGAGAGCTGTACACTCTCCGGGGAGCTAGTGAGGATTTTATGTATTTTTTTTATTTATTTATGTATTTTAGTGGAAAGAAAGTCTGTGTGTGTGTGTGTGTGTGTGTGTGTGTGTGTGTTACGTAGTTTTTATATAAGCTTTGTGTGTGTGTGTGTGTTTGTGTGTGTGTGTGTGTGTGTGTGTGTGTGTGTGTGTGTGTGTGTGTGTTACGTAGTTTTTATATAAGCTTTGTCACAAAGCAGCCAGACTTTGTACACTGACACAATGTTCATAACTGGGCCTCTGTACACCAGGCAAAATATCATTCAAGTGCTTTAAAAAAATGTTAAATCAATTATTTAGGAATTAAAGGTATGTTGACACAATCCTTAAATTTAATGAGATTTTAAAGTAATGGACCAAACAATATAATTATATATGTATTAGATCATTTTTAATTCTTCGATGCAAATCCTTAATCCTTAGTGAATGACAGCCTGACATCTAGAACCAATGTTCAATACCAAATGCTGAACCTTCTCCCTTGAGATGCTTGAGCCCCCTTCAGTTTCTGCATGTAGGTGGGTTTTTCTACTTACAGTGTCTTTAGTTAGTGAAAATCATTTTGAGGTTAGGTGACGCTGGATATATAAAACTATATATATATAAATATATATATAAATATATAAAATATATATAATAAAATATATAAAATATATATAAAATATATATGTAGAGTTGCTCTTGTACTATGTTTGGTGTCAATGTCCCTGTGGACTTGAGATGTTCTTGCAGTATTTGACTGCATCTGAGCTAAAATGATTAGTTTGTGCTCTTTAGAATTAATCCTGCTTCCATCCTATACAGTAACTGCCAAAAGTTTGGAAACACCTGGTCTTTAATCATTTTGGGGCATTTGCCATTTACTTAGTTTGCTGCCTATAACATACATGTGTCTGAAAAGCTATAAGACTGGGTGTATCCAAATTTTTGACAGGCACCAATTTATATATACATATAATAAACTCCAAAAATAGAAATATAGTATCCAAGTTATTCAATGAATAATGAATGAGACTGAGAAAGCACTCATTAAGCTGTCCAAGCCATCTACAGCCATCTCTAGGGTGTCCATGTACCAACACATATAACACAACATTTTTGACTGTGTTACCGCAAAGAGCCACATCATACACATGGGCACACATGAACATCACCCATTCCTTCCTCGCGCACACACACACACACACACACACACACCTCTGCTCAAACAGATTTATTGTAACACACCAACATACAGTTCTAAGACCACAGGACAGTCATTTTCAACAATGAACATTGTGTGCACTGTCTCACACACACACACACAAACTCTGTTTAACCAAGTCCACAAACAAAAATATATTAATTTACAGTAGCGTTTTTCTTTTACTATGCATGTTACTTAGTGGGACTTTTGGCATTCCTTGCCTTGAACAATCCCCTTCAAATCTGCCTCGTATTCCGTTGTTGCCACTCGAAGCAATTCTTTCACGTGGGTGTCAGAACAGATCGATGCTTTGATTTCACGTGTTTCAGGGTAGAAAACACAGACTTTGTGGTTTATGTGCGCTTGAGTTCAATACGGTATTTTAAGACTTAAATGAGCTTGCTCCTACTGGGAAACTTTGCGGTATATCAGACCTTGGCATGAGGCCATGTGTGTGTGTGTGAAGAGATATAGGCAGGGTGAACAGAGGAGTGTTGATCTTTCCTTCTATGGTTAAGTTTTTCTCTTGTTCTCTCTCTCTCTCTCTCTCTCTCTCTCTCTCTCTCTCTCTCTCTCTTGTTATGTAAATAAGTCTGATTATCAGAACGGCAGCTAATGTGTGGACTTGATTGTGTGTGTGTGGATGATAAGGGGGTGTGGTGGGTGGGGTTGGTTTGCAATTTGGTTTGACTGACTCTATGACTATCTGTGTCTTTGATCCCTGGAGGTGTGTGTGTGTGTGTCCCACTCAGCTGCTGTCAGAGGCAGGTGGCTATCCTCAGGGCATGTATTGGTCATAGAGTGTTGCGGGCGCGCACACACACACACACACACACACGTGTGTGTGTGTGTGTGTGTGTTTGAGTGAGTGTATATGTGTGTGTGTGTGTGTGTGTGTGTGTGTGTGTGAGTGTGAGTGTGAGTGGGTGTGTCCGCCAGAGATGAAAAACTGTGTTGATGTCTGCTGCATTTCCGTTCCTAATATGGACATTCTGTTCTGTGCTAATATTCACACTAAACTGCTGCCATTTTTACTCAACTGGTTTTATATGATTAACAGTCTGAATTTGGTACAATTAAATTAAAAATTCTTACTGTAGCAGTTTAGTTTCCCTGATTGGTAAAACACTTTTCTTTGTTAATGTAGTGTGCTGTAGTTGCTGACTCAATCATACATAGCATAATCTATGCATCCAAGATATGCTAGTGTCTAGATTATAAAGATATAACGTAAATACTGTGAAGCCACTCAGGTACTATATGCTTATAGTGGAATTAATATAAAAGAAACAGCAAATATAGTGACACCACACACATTAGAGGGCATTGTATAGTGCTTTCAGTATGGAGCAGTGACAGTGATGTACTGTACTATGTTTGGGTGGATTTAAATAGGGAAGAAAATATTAAGCTAAAAAGGCTCTGAGGCCCTCTAGTGGATGTCTGCAATAACTCTTTTAGCCCATGCCTATTTAAGTGAAGTGAACACAGGCCACAATATTTCATTTTATTTATTTATATTTCACTATTTTTAATATTATATTATAAATTCAAATTTCACAAGTTCAGGTCACCTTCATGTCTCCCCTAATATCTTTAAAAAATCTGTTATTTGATAAATAAATAAAAAGCATGTGGTTAATGAGGCTCTTGACACTTTTGGACACTTTTTATGACAGTCGAGCCTTATTAACACACACACTTTTTATTATGCAACGGAAGCGCCTGAGAATTCTGTAATAAACAATTGTTTGTTGTTGTAACAAACACTCAGAGGGAAGTTCTTGTATAGTTTGGTTTTCTTTGTCTTGCATATTTTATGTCAAGTGCTGAACTTCAAAGTGAGGTCATGTCATGAAATAAACCAGGGCAGCAAACACTAGCTTTTAACATTTTTATTTTTCAAAAGAGAGAAGAGAGTGACAGGAAGACAAGGATATGGATTATTAAGTGTTCTTATTGTTGTATGAAAGTTTAGAAGAAACAAACTTCACCAACACAGCAGTGTAGAGAATAAAATAAAATAATATCTAATCAGCTTAGTAAATTACTCTAAAAGATTTTCTCTACGTGCTTTGGCTATTTGTTTCTTTTAAACCATATTTAAAATGACATATATTAAATAATGTGAAAATAGCCTGGTAGCTGATTGCTAAGTTACAGTTATCTTTAAAATGTAATTTGTTTTAGCTGTGTTGTGTTGAGAAGATGGAGGAGTATTTTAAGCAGCTGATGAACGAGGAAAATGAGAGAGAGAGAAGGTTGGATGATGTGGAGTTGGTGAAGCAGGAAGAGAATAGGTTTAGTAAGCAGAAAGTGAGAGCAGCGATTAAGAGGATGAAGAGTGGAAAGTCAGTTGGACCAGATGACATACCAGTAAAAGCATGGAGATGTTTAGGAGAGATGGCAGTGGAGTTTTAAACAAGATTGTTTAACAAAATTTTGGAAAGTAAGAGGATGCCTGTGGAATGGAGAAGGAGTGTGCTGGTACCAATTTTTAGGAATAAGGGAGATGTGCAGACCTGCAGTAACTACAGGGGAATAAAGCTGATCAGTCACACCATGAAGTTATGGGAAAGAGTAGTGGAAGCCAGGCTGAGAGGAGAGGTGACCATTTGCCATTAGTTAGCCATTAGCTGGAGATGTGCAGCAGCTCACCTGTCCTCATCCGAAATATGAATCTGTACAGGCCAGTGTCTGTTCATTTCAGGTGTGGTAACTCTGTTTAAACTGCTGTTCAATGTAGACAATGTTTGATGTGAATTATGTTTGACCGTGAACTGTTTGTTTTCACACGGACAAATTTGATTTGAATTGTGAATTTGTTAGCTGTTAGCTTTTACACAGGTGAAAATGTGTTAGTCTGATGGTTTATGTTACAAATACTCAAGGACACATTGTAGTGATGGGATATTGTGGTAGATCTGGTGCTTTTGTTGGGTACATTTTAATTTATAATGATCTATTGGCCAAAAAATATTATATGTGCTTTTTGAACATCCTATTCAATAGTTAGTCCAAATCTGCTGTTGTTATTATAACCTACACTCTTCTGGGACGGTGTTCCACTAAACTTTAGGCTTAAAGGGCTTTAGTAAATTCAGGTATTGATTTAAGGTGAGAAAGCCTGGGGTGCAGTCAGCATTCCAATTCATCCCAAAGGTGTTTAATAGAGCTGAGGTCAGAGCTCTATAACAGGCTGTTCTAACTCCACTTTGAACCATATAAACCATATATTCATGACGTTTGCTTTGGACCTTTTTTATGCTGGATTCAAAGACAACCTATACAATTACATGCCTCGAACTGTGTGGAAACGGTTTGGTGAAGTGCATTTCATTTTTAGTTTGGTGCATTTTACACTTTAGGCCTTCAGTTTAGGCCTTTTGTCCTACCTAAATCAATTCACCTTTTAAAAGCATCATTATGTTCCCAGGGGTTCTAGTCACGCATTCTGCTCGTCGCTTGTCACCTACAGACCCACACTTCAGGCTTAGTTGCTTCACAGACATTGTTCTGTGTGCATTCTTGTCATTTTCTTGTGTGAATATTCTGCTTTTTGTCTGTTTTTATAGTGTTTTTGTTTCATTTCACTATAATTAAGCATCATGGGTCCCAAAAAGTTTAGTAATAGTGCTGGAAAGAAGGTTGCAAAAAGAATAACTATTAGTATAAGTATTAAGTATTAAGTATTAACTTAATAAGTATTTAAGTGGCCCAGTCGAGAAAGCTATTGAAGGACACTTCCTGGTTGGAACAGGAGCGGCTTATATGGCTGCTTGGAACATACTTGAAGAAAGGTTTGGCAATCCATTCGTACCAGTACTTTTTATGTTTATCCCCCACATCATCTTACCCTCACCATCAACCACTATGACACCATGTAGATACAGTACAGTACAGTACTCTAAAGTTAATTTATGATTACATTTTATTATTTATTTACAAAGTTATTTATTTCTATATGTTTATAATAACTTTTTATGTTGATACTTTAATAAGTATATTTGTGTGTTAAATTAGGCACAAAAAAATTTTGGGGGCTGAAATAAGCGATCGACTGAGGTCTGGATTTATTGCTTTTACATTAATTCTTATTGTAAAATTAACATGTGAGTACAAGCATATGGAAACATGAGAAGTTTTCAAGAACGAATTAATCTCGTACACCGGGGTTCCACTGTATTTGAAAAATTACATAGATTTCAATATATAGAGTAATATTTTACCTAGTGTATCTTTACTTTTACTCAAATACATGCTTTGTGTACAGTTTTTACACACAGAGAGGGCTTTTTAAATGAAGCACATAAATTGACAACACAACCTTTTCAACAAAGTTACAAAGTTTTTTCCTTAGAGGACATACGTTTACAATTGGACCAGAGCCATTTACACTGTGAACACATACTTGGTCTTATGTACAAATGACAAAAAATGAATTTGATCAACCAACGCATCACTGAATATTAATCACAATATTCGCCTTAACTAATACACTAAACCCTATATAATCTAGGTTCCAGGAACATAAGCATATATCTATACCTTTCTTCAACACATTCCATTGCATGTGCTATGGACATTTAACACATTGCTTGCTTGTTAGGTGCAGCAGCTGTAATGTAAAAAAAAATAAAGAATGTAGAAAAGTAACAAAATGTAAATAAGTACCACATCTGGAAAAAGTAGCATAAAAAGCATGACCATTGAAATAGAAAATTACACATCTTATATTTTTTTAAACTAGAATGGAGTCCTCCACCTCTACATAAGTATATATAACTATACTTATAGTGCTCTACAGGTTCAGTAAAATAATTTACTAGCCTAAGGTAATACAGGAGCTTTGTTACTGTCTGGTTAAACTATTATCCTTTTGTTGATTTAGGCATGTGCTAAACACAGCCCTAGGACATCAATTCACTTCATTTAAACTTCTTACAAAAGCTCCAATGTTTGCATAAAACTGTTACTTACTTCAATTCAATTCAATTCAATTCAATTCAATTTAATAAATTTTTTATGTGAACATTGTCTCAAAGCAGCTTTACACAGATAATGTGTTGATTAAAAGTAAATATGTTCTTTATAAGTAAGTTTTTCCCTGATGAGCAAGCCGGTGGCGACTGTGGCAAGGAAAAACTCCCTGAGATAGCATAAGGAAGAAACCTTGAGAGGAACCAGACTCAAGAGGGAACAACTTCATTTTGTGTATTCATTCTGATTCTCTCATTAAGTTTCATTGTGGTTTATGGAATTATCTCTTCGTAAACAGTAGAAGAACTGGTATATTTTGAAACATTTTTTTTCTGTTTATTCTGTACAGCTGTGTTTCTGTAATAGTCATAAAATCTAATTCAAGGCATACAGTACATCAAAGCATCCAGATGGACATTAAAGCAACATGACACAAAGTGTGCATGTGTGTGTGTGTGTGTGTGTGTGTGTGTGTGTGTGTGTGCATATGTGTGTACACATTTGGTAACCCAGCTGGCATTACTAGCTGTTTTGTTGTTTATTATGTCTAATTGAAAAATTAAATGCAACAAATGTAATTTGTGTTCTTTGGCCTGTGATGTAAGTTGCTCTGTTGCTTTGTGGCTCGAACGCTGTCAATCGCTGCTCTGTGGCTCGGTTGCTGTTTTTTCTGATTCACTAACTGGCCAAAAGTTTGTATACACTTGATCCTGACCCCCATATGGAGCTTTTTATCAAAACTACCACAAAGTGGAAGTCACATAATCATTTTTGTGTTCTGTAATATTGACATTTCCCTTTACTGAAACTAAACTTGCTCCATGTTCATCATGCCCATGAGTCAACTACTTGAGGACATGGGGCTCAGTACACTAGCTAGACAAACACCTGGTTTAGAGACTATAAGCCTTGAGCCTGATGTATAATTCATAACTGTTGTATCATCTAAGTGTAGTTTTTAACGGCTGAGACAAAATCCTCACGCTAGTTAAATAAAGGTGAAAATACTAAAACAAAGACTAAGACTATGACCAAGGCAAAAATAAATACAGAATCTAATACACACATCGTTTAAACTGATTGCGGTCAGATGAGACTTTTACAAAATGTTTTTTTTTTTTAACTTTTTGGCCTACATGCAAAACGCTATTTGTGGTGAAAACCTAACAATGCACATCAGCCTAAAACACCCCATCCCCACCGTGAAACGTGGTGGCAGCGTCATGCTGTGGGGATGCTTTTCTTCAGCAGGGACAGGGAAGGTGGTCAAAGTTGATGGAAAGAGTGATAAAGCTAAATACTCGGCAATACGGGAAGAAAACCTATTAGAGGCTGCAAAAGACTTGAGACTGGGGCGGAGGTTTACATTCCAGCAGGACAACGGCCCTTCACATACAACCAAAGTTACAATGGAATGGTTAAGATCAAAGCATATTAATGTGTTAGAATGGCCTGGTCAAAGTCCAGACCTACCGGTACATCCTATTAAGAATCTTTGGCAAGACTTAAAAATTGCTGTTCACAGCCGTTCTCCATCCAATTTGATTAGACTGAAGCTGTTTACAGTCTCTAGACATACACTAAAAGATTTGCAGCTGTAATTACAGTGAAAGTTGGTTTGACAAAGCATTGCCTTAGGGGTGCTAAATACATATGCACACCCTACTTTTTAGATTTTTATTTGTTTTGTTATTTAATCTTAAACACCATTTATCATTTCTCCTTCCACTTCACAATTATGCAATACTTTATGTTGGAATATAACACATACAATCCCAATAAAATACATTTGAGTTTGTAATTACGTGACAAAATGTGAAAATATTCAAGGCCTATCAACTTGACTTAATTCTCTATGTTGAGTATTAAATATTATTAATATTATTAATAATAAACATACATTTGCATAAAGCACCCATAATTTGTCTATGTCCATGTTGATTAGAGTGGTAACAGTCCAAAACCACCTGCGATAAACGAAAAAAACAGGATTATTGGATGCCACCCCAAAAATGCTATATAATGTATAGAGTACTGTATTAACATTTTACTTCATTTTATAATGAATAATTATATTTTTTGTAATAAATTTCATTATTTTATTAGTTCCATAAATTTTTTGTTTTTTAAAGTATTTACGTTTGATGTTTTTAAAGAATTTTAAAGTAATAAGCACATTAAAATACACTTAACTAAAATGTTAATTATATTGGTAGTCCTAAATAATATAACAGTTATTCATTACAGTGCTGTGATATAATCAGCTTCATCACTAAATAAATTAAACGTATTGATTGTGTTTGATATATATCATCTACGATAATATCGTAATTGTTGTATAACTATGTGCCATTTTAAATTATCAGGTATATTGCAAAATCCAAACAAAATGCATACATTACTTAATGAATTCATAGTTTGCGTTCTTTTACTGCATGCTTCAGTCTAATGAAATTAATTTAGAGTGATTATAAAATTGGAATTTTAAGGGGCAGATAATCTGGACGTTTAAATAATTTCATATAGTTAATGAATACCACAAGAAAATTACCATTTATTACCGAAGAGCATTTTATACAATAGTTCAATAAACAAGTTAATATCAGTGGTGAACAGTAACAAAGTAAATGGAATTTGTTACTGTACTTAAGTAGTTTTTCATGTATCTATATCGTGAAATCAGTTGTTCCTTTTTATTTAGAGGTCACCAGTCAGAGTAGAGCACACGCTCTGTTTTAAACTTGTTTTGATATAGACATACAGTACGCGAAACGGATGCTATCTTTTTTTTTTACCTTTTTTTTTACCGCTCATTTGCACGGTCCCGTCGATTATTATATCATATCACGGTGAATGAACCTGTTCAGTACTCGGAGGCCACCTACTGCCCAACGTTTCCTCGCTCATACACTCAGAAAGGAGAGGTGGGGGTTGGGTGACGTCACTTTAGTAAGGAGAGCTGAATCCAAATTTAAATTATGAATAACAAAAAAAGATCTACACCCTCAGAAAATATAGAAAAATAGGAAAAAGTAGAGGGGTAAGCAGCTCTGTCACTAGTCTCGTTATAAGGATAGTGAAGGCTAATGCTTTTAATGAAATAGGTTAATAACTGTATATCAGTGTTGCCTGCTATGATTTTACCCATAGAGCAACAATATTTATTTTAGCTGCATAACATTATAATTTTACTAGTAATAATTAAACATAGGACTTATTAATTTGTGTTTTCTGTAATTAATGTGAAGTCATAAAGGTTTTCTGTGATCGTACTGAATAAATCCTGAACAGAGTTCAGTAAGGAGAATCTCCAGTGCCGCTTAAAAGGCTCATTTAAAAGACATATTATAAGAATATAGATGTTATATGTATCTTTTGGCTACAATTAGCCAAGGAGTTGTTTGGTTCTTGGTTCTAAGAATTTAATAAATTGTGCACAAAGACTTGAATTTAGGGTGATATTTATATGTGTATAATGCTTTTAGAAATGTATCCTTTTTTGTGGACTGCTCTAAGAAATTTTCCAGTGACAGTAGCTGAAGCAGAGAGGAGCTTTTTTTTTGGCTAAAACTAATCAATCGGGAGACGTTGGGTCATGGTGGGGTTCATTCAAGCTAAAACTGCCATTGCCACTGGCTGGTACCTATTTAGCATGAACATACATTTTAGCATCAGTTCAACATCAAGCAGAACATTTTGAGAGGAAGAAATGATGGAAGAAACTCTTGACTCTAACTTGCCACAGCCCCTGTGGCCTTATTTGGTTGATTTTTTGAAAAGATGGTTTTGGGCTCATGATAAATTCTTAGATATTAATCAGTGTTTAACTCATTAATATTATTCTATTAATAGATTGTGCTAAGAGTTTTTACATAAACTGAGCTGATTAAGGAAGAGTCTTGTGATAAAAGTGATAATAGGAACATTATATACATAATAAATCATAGTACTTGGATACTTAAATACATTTGAAGGCAAATAGTTTTGTATTTTTACTTAAGTGAAATGAAAGCAGCCAATGCAGCTTTTGTTTCCTTTTTTTTCAGAGATGGATTTTGTTGATCTTGATTTCATTAGCTTGGTAACAGCCAAAATATATTATTCTAACTGAATGAATAAATTTGGCTTTATGAATGTCAAAAAAATGCCCATAAAATGTACAAATCTATTTAAACTTACTTAAACTGCTGTGAACTGACCACCACAGAGAATATGAAGAATATTAAACTTTAGGAGTCAACTCTCCACGGTAGTCCTTAAGGTACCAGCAGAATAACGCATGCATCAAAATATTGTCTAAATGTCATTATTGAAAAATCAAGATATATTTTTTTGTCACTTTCACAAACACCTTCCTTAAGTGTATTCTGCTTTTCACTTTTAGCATTGTGCTAAAACTAGTAGTTTTTCAAAAACCCACAACCAACTGGAGCGGTTTCAGTTGCAATTAAAAGAAGAAGCATACACTATGTATTACATATTAAGTTAGAAAGATGCTAACTTTAAGGTACATTTTAAGGCCAGCTTAAGTGTTCAGTTGTTGAAGAAGAGAATTCATAAAATAAAGTAGGTAATATAAAAAAGAAGCAGGGAACCATGAACTGTGACTGGGGAATAGATCTGCATGTGCAATAGATCTAGGATCAGACTTGGAAACTAGGGAATGGATATGAAAATCCAAGACTGTATAAAGAGAATGAGGGGGAAAAAATAGAAACTAAGTTGTGGACCAAAAGTAGTCGAAATAGGTAAATGGGAAGTAGGATGTATTAGTAAATTAAATAACTGTCACTTCACTGGTGGTAAGATACAAACCCAGTATATAGATTCAAACTCGTAATCCAATCAACATGTAAACAAAGCAAAGCTGGAAAATAATGAGGAAGTAGTATTTTTTCTTTGCATATCCCAGCAATGTTAGGAAGCAGAAGTTAAAGTGCAGTGTCAGCCACCATACAACACCCCTGGAGCACAGAGGGTTAAAGGTCTTGCTCAAGGGCCCTATGACTGGCAATTAAGTGATACTGGGGTTTGAACTCCTCACTGTCTGATCAGTAACCCAGAACCTTAACCACTGAGCTTCTACATACCAACTCCTTACATAAAGTGTGTGTGTGTGCATGTGTGCATGTGTGTGTGAGTGCTGAACACAGGTGAGTCACTTAGAAAACCAGTGATTGTGACCTGATGAGTGGATGATGTGGTTGAACATTATGGAACATTCTGATAAATTTGTTTATCAGAAAAAAAAAACACACTGATACTTTCGTACAGTGATAAAGTTATTTTATCTGTCTACCACAGTATACTAGAGTTTAAATTATATAATGAATATGATGTATAATTGGAATGTAATATACATAAGACTATTTGAACAATATTTGGTTTAAATGTTTTTTCTTATATCAAGGTGTTTGTTGATATAGAAGTTGATTGGGCAGCTCTAATCTGGTCATTCTGATTTTAAGCTTCTACTAATTGATGACTTTGAGTGTTCTTCATCTTCTCTTTTGGAACTTTTGGTTTTCCTGAAGTCACCAATGAATTACTTTTAAGAATATACCAAATAGTTGATTTGTGTGTGCGCGCGTGCGTGCGTGCGTGCGTGCGTGAGCGTGTGAGTGCTTGCGCGCACATGCGTGTGTGTGCGCGTGTGTTGATGTCTTTTGTTCTTTTTTCAGACCACATCATCTGCTCCTGGGGGAGGGGGGCAGGTTTAAGGGTTTGTGTGTGGGGGCAGATGGGTCCCTATTTCCAGGCTGTTGGGTTCAAAAACACAAAAGAACATAAACAACACACAGACACACAGACATACACACACACACACACACACACACACACACACACACACACACACCTATGCACAGATTATTATACCCCATAGATACCCCATAGATGTGATTTCTATTAGTTTCAGGTGGATCTCTCCATTAGTTACCCATACTTTCATTATTTAGAGCTCTAAATGATCTTCCTGACAACAGCAAACCCACTGTAATTTTGAAAAGTATGCACCACTACTTGTGAAACGTAACTACAATTTACCATTTTAAGTATAAACAAATAACACTGTACTTGCTTTGAGTTAGCTGATGTGTGTGCATTTGTATTTGTGTGTGTGTGTGTGTGTGTGTGTGTGTGTGTGTGTGTGTGTGTGTGTGTGTGTGTGCGCGGGTTTATAAAACACTACTTTCTGCCAGTTCATCATTGTGGGATGTTTGGAACTAAACACACACACACACACACACACACACACACACACACACACACACACACACACACACAATGATGAGTTGTTTTTTTTGCAATTTTGATTGACTGACATACAATATACATACAAAAGAAAAGTCATTAGTTTAATATGCAAATATCTATTAATTAAAATGTTATTGTATTTAATATGTAATGAACAGTGAGATGAATGAGTGACTCTCTCTCTTCTCTCTCTCTCTCTCTCTCTCCCTCCCTCTCTCTGTTTGTTTATCTCAATAATGTATCATGGACAGTGAGATGAAGGAGGAGTCTCTCTCTCTCTCTCTCTCTCTCTCTCTCTCTCTCTGTCTCTCTCTCCTTGTGTCTATTCCAATCAGTATGTTGTAGTCTGAAACAGATCACCCTCTCACATTTGTGTGTGTGTGTGTGTGTGTGTGTGTGTGTGTGTGTGTGTGTGTGTGTATATACAGGGAGTGCAGAATTATTAGGCAAATGAGTATTTTGACCACATCATCCTCGTTATGCATGTTGTCTTACTCCAAGCTGTATAGGCTGGAAAGCCTACTACCAATTAAGCATATTAGGTGATGTGCATCTCTGTAATGAGAAGGGGTGTGGTCTAATGACATCAACACCCTATATCAGGTGTGCATAATTATTAGGCAACTTCCTTTCCTTTGGCAAAATGGGTCAAAAGAAGGACTTGACAGGCTCAGAAAAGTAAAAAATAGTGAGATATATTGCAGAGGGATGCAGCAGTCTTAAAATAGCCAAGCTTCTGAAGCGTGATCATCGAACAATCAAGCGTTTCATTCAAAATAGTCAACAGGGTCGCAAGAAGCGTGTGGAAAAACCAAGGCGCAAAATAACTGCCCGTGAACTGAGAAAAGTCAAGCGTGCAGCTGCCAAGATGCCACTTGCCACCAGTTTGGCCATATTTCAGAGCTGCAACATCACTGGAGTGCCCAAAAGCACAAGGTGTGCAATACTCAGAGACATGGCCAAGGTAAGAAAGGCAGAAAGTCGACCACCACTGAACAAGACACACAAGCTGAAACGTCAAGACTGGTTTTATGGACTGATGAAATGAGAGTGAGTCTTGATCGGCCAGATGGATGGGCCCGTGGCTGGATTGGTAAAGGGCAGAGAGCTCCAGTCCGACTCAGACGCCAGCAAGGTGGAGGTGGAGTACTGGTTTGGGCTGGTATCATCAAAGATGAGCTTGTGGGGCCTTTTCGGGTTGAGGATGGAGTCAAGCTAAACTCCCAGTCCTACTGCCAGTTTCTGGAAGACACCTTCTTCAAGCAGTGGTACAGGAAGAAGTCTGCATCCTTCAAGAAAAACATGATTTTCATGCAGGACAATGCTCCATCACACACGTCCAAGTACTCCACAGCGTGGCTGGCAAGAAAGGGTATAAAAGAAGAAAATCTAATGATATGGCCTCCTTGTTCACCTGATCTGAACCCCATTGAGAACCTGTGGTCCATCATCAAATGTGCGATTTACAAGGAGGGAAAACAGTACACCTCTCTGAACAGTGTCTGGGAGGCTGTGGTTGCTGCTGCACGCAATGTTGATGGTGAACAGATCAAAACACCGACAGAATCCATGGATGGCAGGCTTTTGAGTGTCCTTGCAAAGAAAGGTGGCTATATTGGTCACTGATTTGTTTTTGTTTGGTTTTTGAATGTCAGAAATGTATATTTGTGAATGTTGAGATGTTATATTGGTTTCACTGGTAAAAATAAATAATTGAAATGGGTATAAATTTGTTTTTTGTTAAGTTGCCTAATAATTATGCACAGTAATAGTCACCTGCACACACAGATATCCCCCTAAAATAGCTAAAACTAAAAACTACTTCCAAAAATATTCAGCTTTGATATTAATGAGTTTTTTGTGTTCATTGAGAACATGGTTGTTGTTCAAATTAAATCCTCAAATAAAATTAATCCTCAAAAATACAACTTGCCTAATAATTCTGCACTCCCTGTATAAAGACAGTTGTGTGCCATTACACACACACACACACACACACACACACACACACACACACACACACATAACCCTCTTCTAATGATTGTGCACTAGACATTTACTTTTACATTTACAGTACACTAGAAGGCACATTGTGTTTTTGTCCAATTTGTACTATTTTTTTTCCTAATACCAGACTCTTATACAGACTTTTATACAGAATGGTTGAAACATTGTAAGCTATAAGAGCAAGGCAAATATTCTTAAATATCCACTGCCTAATCATCAACAGCTTACTAAAGATTATTGAGTAATTACTTTGAGAATTCACATAATATTAGATAATTATAGGAGCTGAAGTATTTTACCACATTTAACTACACTTTAACAGTGTAACACAGCATAACATGTTGTCAACACTCATGATGCTTTACTGCTTCTGTCCAGTGTGTTTATGCTGTGTCAACATTATATTTAATTAGCATTTGGTCATTAAGTTGTAGGTTTTGTTCATTATATAATTTACAACCAGAAGGGTGTTCATTTGTATGCTTGATCAAACCTGATCATAGATTTGCATAAGAACCCGTGCTTTTTTATATTTATAATAGTTCAGATTACTTGCATTAAACAGTGTGTGAAAATTATATGTACACAGGCTGCTGAGTAGCATTATTTATTTTTATCTCCTACTGCAATTTATTGTTAGTCTGGTGATGATAGTCTGGGAGTTGCTGTTTAATTATGCATTACCAGTGTGTGTGTGTGTGTGTGTGTGTGTGTGTGTGTGTGTGTGTGTATGTGTGTTATTGCTGATCATTATAAGTACATGCTAGTTTATATGTCCATAATCAATGCTGAGCTGATTCTCTGTGTTTAGAGGTCACTTGGACAGATGGAACTTGTATCTCCATGTCATGTGTAAATGGAGGCCTCAGTTATCTGCAGATGCTAATTATAACAGCATGAGATTTGTTTGTCATGAATTAGCTTCACTAAAAGTTAACGGTGATATTGATAAATTGTAATAATTACGGGAGGGCTGGCCAGGCTGAAGGCATGCAAAAATTCAATCCAGGCTGACAAAAACAAAAAAATTACACACTGTGGCAAAGCAGCTTCTGAACATTCAAAATCAATGTTTTGCCACATGCATACATAGCATAACATAACATAACATAACATAACATAACATAACATAACATAACATAGCGAGCTGGTGGTGACTGTGGCTATCCCAAGCTGCACAGAGTGGCCTCCAATCAAAGAGAACACTATCCAGAGGCAGGCCTGGACGAAGTAAGAAGATCCGCGGAGGAAAGAGGGGCAGGAACAGTGGTCACTAAAACCTCAGAAACATGTTTAACTCAACCGAGAGAGAGAGAGAGAGACAGAGACAGAGAGAGAGAGAGAGAGAGAGAGAGAGAGAGAGAGAGCTGAGGTGTTAAAGTGTTAAAATGCCTACTATACCAGCATTAGCATGCTACCCCTGATAACTGTTACTAGCTATGTTTAAGCTGTTATGGTGTTTTGTATTCTAATTGTATATAACTGTACATTCTGTATTCTTATATATTTCAAAGTAGCAATTGTAAAGTAAACTAACACTGACTGCTAGTTGTATGACTAACTGCAGTGGTTGTAATAATTATAGAGATACGTTGCATGTTTTTGTAAATGAGATGTAATTTTTTTTTGATCAACAGAGGTTAATCAACAAAATCAGACATTATTTCTGAGACAATTCCATTGCTCTCACATTAACTCAATGTCTGAGGCTCTGCTTTGCAGGCAGCTCAGTAAAGCTTCACTACAGATAAGAAAAAAAAAATATCATTTTGGTAAACATAATGACTGATTGTTAGACGAGGTACGAAGGCCGAAGCCGGAGTAACGGCAAACAGAAACTTTATTTTAACAAAAGGCAGAGCCAACACAAAATACCCGCTTAGATCGGGATAATCCGGCAAATGGCAGTCCAATAGGAGAAGGTATGTAGCGGAAGCAGCATACACACGACCACACACCACCATAAACCTACACGAACACGCATGAACATATAATAACGGACGGGGAGTGTGGGTGTGTGAGGGGTTTATATTGACGGTGTGATGAGCGAGTAGATGGGAGTCAGGTGTTCCCCATGAAGCCCGATTGCGAGCAGCTCTGTGCGGGCGGGGAACGCACAGGAGAAGGAGCGAGGTGCTTTGGGAAATGCCGAAGTCTGAAAGCCGCCGAAGGGGGCGTGGCAGGGGAATTCCTGGCGGAGCGACGATCCCCATGGAGACCAGGAGTGGAGCGACTCCCTCGGCGGAGACAGGAGGCGGAGAGACGTCCTCCACAGAGCTCTGGAGCGGAGCGACGCCCTCGGCGGAGAGACGACCCCCCTGAAGACCTGGAGCGGAGTGATGGCGTCGGCGGAGGCCGGAGGCGGAGCGACATTTCCGGTGAGAGATCGGGACTCAGCAGCGTGGAGTCTAAAGGCCGAGTACCATCCAGAGACGCCCTCCACCAGAGACCTGAAGTGGAGCGAAGCCCGAGGCGGAGACCAGGAACGGAGCCATGCCCTCAGCGGAGACTGGCAGCTAAGCGACGTCCTCTGCGGTGGTCTGGAGCTGAGAGGCGGTCACCCTGGAGACCTGGAAAGGCGTGACGTCCCTGGTGGCGACCTGAGGCTGAGCGATGACCACCCCAGCGACCTGGAACGGATCGACGTTACCCAGGAAGGTCTGGGATGGAACCTTATCACCCACGGGGACCTGGAGTAAAGAGACAACCCTGGTGACTACTGGAAGCGGGGCAGAGCTTTCAACGGGGCTTACTGGCTGGAAGACCCTCTGGATGGAGACTGGAGATGGAGCGACGCCCCTGACTGAGCACAGGGGCTGAGTAATGACCTCGGCAGGGTTCATCGGTGTGACGTCACCCTCCACGGAGCTCAGGGGCAACCTGTCACCTTCCAGGGAGCTTGGAGGCAGAACGTCGCCGTGGGAGCAGCTCTGTGACGTGACTTTGTCTTCCGAGTGCTTGTGGGGCGAGCCGTCACCTCTTGGGAGACTGTGGGGCGAGCCGTCGCCTTTGGATAAAGCCAGGGGCAGCAGTTCGACGTCCCTTTCGCAGTCCCGGAGCTGAGGTGAGTGCTCTGGGGACTCCTTGGGCGAAGAGGAGGTCTGTGACGTAGCTTCGCCTTCTGAGTGCTGGTGTGGCGAGCTGTCACACTTCGGGAGACTGTGGGGCGAGCCGTCGCCTTCAGATGAGGCCGGGGGCAACCAGTCGACTTCCCTTTCGCAGTCTCAGAGGTGAGTTGAGTGCTCCTTGGGACGCTGGAGCAGATCCGGACTCTCTTTGGGACGCTGGATCGGTGCAGAACTTTCCCGGAAGTCCAGGGACCGAACCAAGCTCTCCTTGGAAATCAGGAGCGAATCTGAGCTCTTCTCAGGAACCGGGAGCGAAGAGGAGCTCTCGTCAGGGACCTGGAGTGAAGAGGAGATGTCCTGGAAGCCTAGGAGCGGAGAGGAAGCCGCCTGGGGACCCTGAAGCGGAGAGGAGCTTGCCTGGGGACGCTGGAGCGGAGAGGAGCTTGCCGGGAGGTCCTGGAACAGAAAGGAGCTCACGAGGTCGCTTTGGGACGGAGATGAGCTCACGGGGTCGCTCTGGGATAGAGAGGAGCTCTCACGGAGGTCCTGGGACGAAACCAAGCTCTCACGGAGGTCCTGGGATGGAGCCGAGCTCTCACGGAGGTCCTGGGACGGAGCCAAACTCTCTTCAGGACCCTGGAGCGGAACGGAGCTCTCTTCAGGACCCTGGGGCGGAACGAAGCTCTCTTCAGGACCCTGGAGCAGAACGGAGCTCTACACGAACACGCTTGAACATATAATAACGGACAGGGAGTGTGGGTGAGTGAGGGGTTTATATTGGCGGTGTGATGAGTGAGTAGATGGGAGTCAGGTGTTCCCCATGACGCCCGATTGCGAGCAGCTCTGTGCGGGCGGGCCATGCACGGGAGAAGGAGCAAGGTGCTTTGGGGAATGCCGAAGTCTGACAGCCGCCGAAGAGGGCGTGGCAGGGGAATTCCTGACACCGATCATGAATTAAAATTCAAGATCAGTCATTAAGTTCACCAAAATGATATTTTTTTTCTTATCTGTAGTTTTGTTTGTTTTTACTAATCCATGATTGCAGTGTGAAGCAATAAAATCACAGTTATACTTGTCATATCAGATCAAATCATTGAGGAGGTCTACTTCAGGTAATAACCACTATTTTAGTTTATATCAGGAAAGGGCTCTTTAAAGAACAGAGTAATATCAACCGTATGGAGATAACTAGCAAAAATATTCTTGAATAAAACATAGTATTCAAACCATAGGACATAGGTAACACCCCCCACTCCACCCCACCACACCCCCCTATCAAGGCTGCGATTTATGTGTGTGTGTTCTTATTGGCGCACGGGTGTGAGAGAGAGACTTATAACTTCTCTCATAGTTACCCTCAGTGGATTTTCTCTCTCTCTCTCTCTCTCTCTCTCTCTCTCTCTCTCTCTCTCTCTCCCTCTCTCTCTTTCTACATAGTAACACTCAAATGTGATGTCAGTTCGAACCAGGTGTATGTTCTTATCTGTATGTTAAACAGTCTGTGTGTGTGTGTGTGTGTCTGCGTGTGTCTGTGAGATGTTGACTAAGAGGTGAAGCCAGGATCATTCAAGACTTACTTAGGTATTATCTGTACAAAAAAGCAAAACAAATGTAATGCAAAAGAAAAAAAGCCAAGCTGTAGGTACATGTGGGAGAAGAATCAACACAGACAGAATGATTGATGACAGCGAAGGTCTCTGGCACTTGAAATAATGTTGTGGAGAAAAATATATATTGCTTACAGAGAATAAACCTATCTCTTACACCTTGTCTGCTTAATTGTGGTGGATAAATTAATCGGATCAAGGATGAAGAATGTGAAGAATTTGTCTGTACTAATTTGATTCTTTGCAAATCTTTTCCAAACCTGTGGACAGGTCATGGCACTCATGGATCTATGTACACCAGAAAGAAACAAGGGCAGGATGAACTGTGCTCATTACAAAATGGTGAGCTTTTGCTAAACCTGGCTATAGAGAGCTGAAACATAGCCTAAGGGGATAAACAAAGAACCTTGAGCTACACAATGTGGCAGTTAGAAGGGTTTATTTTAATACTAAAAATGCTTGCAGTAATTTATAATAATAATAATAATAATAATAATAATAATAATAATAATAATAATAATATAATGTTGATAGTAAATAATGGTATGAATACCATTGCTGGAGCACAAGTTGAAGCCATTTATAGCTTAATAGTTTAAACAGTGTCTATAGTTGAAAGTGTGGTGTGTGTGTGAATCATTAAAAATTACAAAATTCTACGAATTTGCAAAGCAGATGTCTGATCAGAAAAGTGTATAGAAGTTAAACTAGATAAGTATTAGAATAAGCAATAACTACTGTCTGAGCTGTGCTATAAAAACCTTATCCACACTATCTGACCAAACAAATCTGATCATTCGGGTTGTGTTGTGGTATAAATATATTTTATACATTCTTTTTTTTTTCATTGGGGTTTTTTTCCAGCAGGATGTGTGTTTAAGAGTTGAATAACTGACAGAATTTATTTAAACTCTGTTCCTTGCTGACCTTTCCATCACCTCTCTGCAATTTAATCTAATTACCTTTAACTGAGCTGTTATTTTATGCTGCTGCTGTGTGTGTGTGTGTGTGTGTGTGTGTGTGTGTGTGTGTGTGTGTGTGTGTGTGTGTGTGTGTGTGTGTAATGGAGGGCCTCTGGTTAGCTGTATTTTTGACTCACTGCATTAGCTCTGTAATTAGAGTAAAGTTAGCATAGGGGCTTTTTAAGAAATTCCTTTAAGGTTGCTCAACCTCAAAGTTTCAGGAGATAAAAGCAAAGAGTTTCTGCTGACAGCCCACTGATCCATACAGTGTGTGTTTTTTTCTTTACAGGTGTGTGTGTGTGTGTGTGTGTGTGTGTGTGTGTGTGTGTGTGTGCATCTGTGCGTATATATTTGCTTATATGCCTATCTATGTGTGTATGTGTCTGTCTGTGTGTATATGTTTGGTTGTGTATGTGGGTGGTTGTGTGTGTGTGTGTGTGTGTGTGTGTGTGTGTGTGTGTGTGTGTGTGTGTGTGTGTGTGTTGAGGAGTAGGTGCCAAGTTTCCCAATGGCTTTAAAAGTAAACTCAAACTCCAAAATGACTACACTAGAAAATCTCTACACTGACATTTAGCTAGTGGAATTAACTTCGCCTGTGAATATTTAAAGGTTTTAAGCACTATATATGGAGTGAAAATAGCAGGGGTGCAAAATCCCAGATATTGGATTATATTATATATATCCCAGATATTAAATGCGTAAATGCATATCTATTCATGCAAACTGTTCTAAACCGCTGTAGTAGACTGTTGATATTAATTACTGTCCGAATCAGTCCTCAAAGTTCTTTAGTTGCTCAGCAGGTTAATGGATCTTTAGGCTGTAAATGTCGAACCGTCCCCAGCTGGACAGAGTGCACTCAGTTGAGAAGGACTTCATCCAGAGGTAGGACATCAGGATGAATCAGGCAGAACTGAGGAGAAGAAAGGACAGAAACACTGGTCACTGAAACCTCAGGGGCATGTATACTCAACAGAGAGAGAGAGAGAGAGAGAGAGAGAGAGGTGACAGGAAGGGAGAAAATAAAGATTCTTAAGAATTCTCATTGTTTAAGTGTTTAAGGACACTATACTGTGTAAATAGCATGTTAGTCCCGAATTGAAAGGATGTTCCATAACTGTGGTGCTTTGTATTAGAATGATTATTGTTAGGGTGTTTAGGTTGGGGTGTATGTGTTATGGTGTTTAGGTTAGGGTGTATGTGTTATGGTGTTTAGGTTAGGGTGTATGTTTTAAGGTGTTTAGGTTGGGGTGTATGTGTTATGGTGTTTAGGCTGGGGTGTATGTGTTATGGTGTTTGGGTCAGGGTATATGTGTTATTGTGTTTAGGTCGGGGTATATGTGTTATTGTGTTTCGGTTAGGGTGTATGTTTTATGGTGTTTAGATTGGGGTGTATGTGCTATGGTGTTTAGATTAGGGTGTATGTGTTATGGTGTTTATTTTGGGGTGTATGTGTTATGGTGTCTAGGTTGGGGTGTATGTGTTGTGGTGTTTAAGTTGTGGTGTATGTGTTATGGTGTTTAGGTTGTGGTGTATGTGTTGTGGTGTTTAGGTTATGATGTATGTAGGCACAAGCTACTATTTTGTGACAGGCCTCTCTGTTCTCTATGATGACAGTTTATTCTGTGTTAGTAAGCATGATGGGTAATTGAGTCATAGATTGTGCTGTTTTAAAGAGGGAAATACCTGCTGTTTGTGTTTCAAATTGTACACAATGCTGTGTGTGTGTGTGTGTGTGTGTTTGTGCGCACCTGTTGCCTCCTATCATTAGACTATTCCACTGAGTAAAAACATTCCTCTGTTGCTTTGTTCTCACTAAAAACAAACTGCATGATGGGGCTCGGTGTGTGAGGGAAAAATCTTCAAAAAAATTATAAATATGTGAAAATCCTTTTCCACTAATTCATCACAAGTCCTCCGTAAATGTTTTTTTTTAATGTAATTCTTTTGTTTAAATATACATAATTTAAGGCATTTATTTCAATTAATCTCTTAAACCACAAAAGTTGGCAGGTTAAAATAAACCATAATTTTTTTTTTACTGTCTGTGGATTTTGTAAAAATGTTTGATATGTGTCTGTATCAGAAGCAGAGCTCTGTGATGATGTCATGGGACGTAATAAGATGCCTGGGTAGAAGCTTTTTTTAAACACACTGATTCAACACAGGGCCTTTCACATTATTCATTCCCTTAATCCACCCCCCAACATTCTGCCCTGAGTGCACTGAATAGGGCGCATGAATAGGGCACAATGGCCGGCATTTGAATACTCTGCTTAACAAAAGGACAAACGCTCAGCTCACTCTGGTTCTCGTCTTTAAGCACTCGTTTCTGATGCTGTAAATCAAAAGCAAAACATAATTTTTGATTGCGATTGCACTTTTTTCAAAATTCGGATCACTGCAAGTTTCATTTTCTCTCTGACAGATCTACACAGACTGGGCAAATCACTATTTGGTAAAATCAGGACATAAACAGCTGATTAAAGATCTGCAGCAAGATGTTTCTGATGGAGTGCTTTTGGCTGAAATCATCCAAGTCGTAGGTAAGATCATTTGATTTATATCTTCTTTTAACAAACAAGCACACTAATTGATTCAGTTGATGTTTGGAAATGTATAAGTGTTTCAAACTTTCAGTCACCATGTAGTGTGCAAGCTTTGGGCTCCTATTTAGTCGCTCACAGTCTTTTGAACTCTTTGTGTGTGTGTGTGTGTGTGTGTGTGTGTGTGTGTGTGTGTGTGTGTGTGTGTGTGTGTGTGTGTGGTCAAAGTGCTTAAAGTGATTTTTTTTTTGGTTAGTATGTTCCCTGAGCATAAGAACAGACAAACAAGCATTCTGAACCCATAAGATAACTGCATTAGAAACACAAAGGGTGAAAAAATGTTGTTGGTACACACCCGTCATCAGCTGCTCTGTCCATCCTCCTGTCTTTCCATATAGCCATCCATCTTTTTTTTCAACCCTCCTACCAGCATGCCTGCACCAAGAATAGAATGTGTCTGTCTTGCCTGTCTTTTTGTCTGTCTGTCTGTCTGTCTGTCTGTCTGTCTGTCTGCCTGCTTGTTTGTATATCTGCCTGTCATCTGTGCTGTTCTAAAAAAGCTGTTCAGAGAAACAGAAACATACACACACATCTAAATCTCTATAGATTATGGTTATTTAATAACTCTCGCCCACTCAAACATGAATTAAACAACTTCAATTTCGTTTTTCTATTTTTTTCTCAAGGGATGAGAAACAAAACAGTACAAGATTGCTACTGAAATTTTAACTTCACACACACACACACACACACACACACACACACACACACACACACACACACACACACACACACACACACTTGTTTTTAACCATATATGCTGTCTACTGTAGTATCTTTGCTGTGTGTTCTAGTGACGTTATCCAGGATATTGATGTTATGTGATCCAGTAGGGTGATGTAACCTAGAATAGTTACATCATGTGATCCAGTATAATTATGTGAGCCAAAAGACTGATGTCATGTAATCTAGAATAGTGATATCATGTGATATATTATCCATTAATTATATTATAATTATATCATACAGATCAATTTTTTTTTTCTATCATACAATCACATGCACATACCTTGTGCATCTTTATTTGGATCCACCCTCAGTGTATGTGGTAGTGTGGAATCAGCTGGCAGTACTTCCGTCTCTCAGCTGCTTGTAGGGGGTTGGGCCAAGTAAAACACACGTGGACACACACTCAGTCATTCACTCAGTGACTCTTAAACACGGCAAGACACCCGCACACACTGTATAACACTCCTGGACAGAGTTTGTGGACCTAAATACTTAACTTTGTTCTTTCTGCAGCCAATGAGAAGATCGAGGACATAAACGGCTGCCCAAATAGCCACTCACAGATGGTGAGTATTTTCTATCTATTTTTTATTTAATTGCAATGTATTTTAAGTATTCACTGAGTGAATTGCAGAATTTGATAGAAAGCCTGAGATATTTATAAAGACAGACGGATAGATTACTGTTTTTTATACTGTAATAAAAAACTCCCTCCTGGTTTGCTTGAACTCTGCCTGTGTCTCTGTCCCTATCCCAATTCTATTCTAAATATTATAACACTTGTTTATACCACAACTTTGCTATATTCTAGAATCTGATGGTTCAGAGTTTGGGAGAAGCTTAATCATGCAGATTTTAATCACTGACTGCTAATAATCTAAAGTCTGATTCCAAACTTATCACAAAAATATGTTGTTATTTATGAAAGAAAACATATAAAATAGAGATATCGATAAACATTAGTGTGGTAAATTTTCCCTTTGAAGAGATCTATAACATGGAAGGAGTCTCCAGTGTCAGTGTTTTTTGACGGTCTGAGTTCTCTGCCATGGGAAACTTTTCAGAACAAAGAGTTTTACACTGTGCAGTTTTTCAGTAACATGACAATCTGTGTTTTCTTTGTCTTATTGGTCAACAAGATAAGAAACAAAAGAAGAGATTAATTTTAGGGACAGGAACTAGAAGAACAGAAAAGCCTCTTGGATCTTCTATAATGTTAAAAGTAATGATTAACTAAATGTATTTATGTTAAAAAATAGTGATGTTTATTAACACAGTTAGCTGAATGAAGGACCTGCTTTTATTTGGGAAGAGAATTATAGTTTAGCAGAAAGGCGTGGTACAGGTGACTATGGTTATGATCTCATTATAGGTAAAACTCAGTCAATTCATGATTTGTATTATAAGTAATTAGTAATTATATTCTATAGCTTGGATCAGCAAGAATTTCTTTATCAGAATTATACATCATGTGAAGTGTGTTTGATTGAACAGAAAAGTATAGAACAATAGAGGAGTTTGACTGAGAGACAATAGGGTTTATACTTTACATGCTTCACTGTTAAACAATTATAAGCCAGAATGACAGTTACAGAGCTAGCAGTTTATTTATGAATGTTTAGCTACTCCATCGACACTCCCCACTATTAAACACCTCACAGAATTAGCAAACCTACTCAGCTTATGAAGGTATATCTTATCTTTAAATGATGAGAAGCTTGCACTCTTGACTCATGTCCATTTTCAAAATTGCATGTTCTTCATATTTCTAGTAGCTCTGTTTACATTCTTGTGTACTATTAGGACTGAGGAAAGGTATATAAACAGCCATAGTTTTAAAGACAACTGAAAAAATATTTGGAGCACTGCTGTGTCCCTCTCTGCTCAGCATATTTCTGAAAATTTTCACAGCTTTCAACTATCAATGTCATTTCAGTAGATTATAGTTAGCAATGTTAGAAAGAAAGTAAGAAAGAAAGAAAGCAAGAAAGAAAGAAAGAAAGAAAGAAAGAAAGAAAGAAAAATTAAAGTACATAGAACAGCATTGTAAGCAGGTACAGGACACACATACACAAAGTAAGGACTAAAGCATGAAAGAGCATGCAGTCACAGGAAAATTATCAAATATGGATTATTACTTTCCATATATTAATCTGTTTCTTACATACTATCCCAAAGTATTTTATTACTTTCATACTACAATTTACCAGTTAAACTATTTAAAAAATGTTTACTCTCTTATTGCATACTCTCTCTTACATTATAGCAGCTATAAATAATTGTTCCTTCACCACCTTCTCAAAGTTGCAAAGTGCTGACACTCCTTCCATAAAGGTTAAATAAACATCTAGTTGTATTTGTGAAACGGTGCAAAAAGATGACTAAACACTAGACATTAAAGACAGAGTTTTTGGGATGTGTTTTTTTAAGCATCGTTGAGTGGAGGTGAGTCACAGCAGAATGTCTTGTCAGAATTAATAGTGTGATGAATTCTACCTTTTATCCAATGAGACATGGATGATTGAAGTTGAGGACACACATATGACTTCTGAAACAGCTAAGAAAGCAAGTGGATTCTAGGGGTTTCTAAGAAGTGTAACCGAATAATGAGAATGCAATGAAGTCATGCAAACACATTAAAGTACAGGATCAGTAAAGGGTTAACACAGGGTAACAGGTAAACCCTTCACTCTTCCTGTACTTTTATGAGATGCAAAATGATAAGATGCATACTTTTATAGGTGAGATGTATCCTTTTAAAGTAATGACACCCTTTAGTCTCTTTACAGGCAACATCACTACTATAACAACCATAGATTTATACAGATCCAAACCTTTAGATATCCTTCTGTCTTTCTGTTAGGTCCTAATGTTTACTACTAAAAATAATAATCTAACAGCTGTAGAGATTTAACAGATGAGGGGAATCTCAGAGAATGGGAGCAAAGGAATCTCTATAGGGTGTGTAGAAGTCACATAACACATGTTCATACCACACACGTACAAATGTACAATCTACACACACACACACACACACACACACACACACACACACAAACACACAGACACACATACAGACACTTGGGTGATTAGTCTCACTAGGAAGTCATTATTTTCTTTAGTATAAAAAAGTTCATCTTCATGACTCATGCTTAACTCAGTCTTACAGACCTGTCAACTGTCGACTGATCTGTAATCTGTAGAGAAATAAATTCCACACACGTAAATAATTTTATTTAGAGAGTTATTTTTATTCAGAGTGCATGATATGAATTCCTGTCCTAAAATTCCATGGTGCAACCTTTGGCTCTTGGGAACATCTGTCACCCAAATACATGCCAGGGTGTGTTGTTGTGCGATTCCTCGCATTTCTTCTTCTTCTGCTGCTTCTTCTTCTTCTTCTTCTTCTTCATTATAATCACAATCTAAAAATTAAATTCATACTAGATCATTTTTAATAACTTTATTTATATTTAATTATTTAGTCTTTTGGTTTTAATATTTTCTTACTAATATTATTTATTATTATTATTATTATTAATAAAATATTTAATATTAAAGTGTAAGTCACACGCTGATGGAATCTGACCAATTAGCATCTTTTGCTTATTGACTCTGTTGTGTTTGCCAAGCAATACGGTGCTTGATGTGTAGTTATATCTTGGTAAAAACCAAATGTATAGGAATATACATTTATTTATAGGGATATTGTAAGCTTATGGGGACCTTTAACTTTTTCCCTTTTTAATTAATTGCATTTATAGTAAGGGTTAGGTTTAGGTATAGCATAATATAATAATGTCATAGCAAGTGTATGTGAGCATGTAGGATTTGGGAATTTTCTGGAATTTGATGGTCTCAGTTTTACTTAAACTTTGTCTACTTCTTCCTCTCTCCAGGTTGAAAATATTGATACATGTCTTACATTTCTGGCAGCAAAAGGTGTGAACATACAGGGAATATCAGCTGAAGGTAAGCCACTACATTGCCTGGCCACAAAACAACTACTACATGGTTTTAACTAAGCAAATATGTAAGAGCTAAACTGATGCATCAAGCTGCTTCTCATGTTTTAAACAATCATGTTAGAAGACATCCTGTGATTGTGGAAAAGATGTTACTCTGCTTCAGTCAAATTATTGGCCTGCATCAAGCAAAGAAAACCAAGAACTGTCTAATGCATTGTTAAATCCAGGAAGGATAGTGGTGAACCATCATCTTGGATGAATGGAATGGAAAGGTGGTCAGAAAAATTTCTTGAATAAACAAATTGTAAAAAGAAATTACCGTAGAACTCGCGACTTTGTTTCATAGTAAAATAAATTATTATGGAAGAATTTCCATAAACAGCTGTGAAGCATGAAGATTGGTCTCTGGAGCAATGAAAATGAGGTCAGCTGACTACCAAAATATTCAGAATGACCAGCATTTTGAACAAATGTTTATTTTTTTTTATGCAACATCATTTTCATACATGGATTTACCACCACAGCGTCTAGAACTTAAACCTATTGAAATTCTTTAAGATGTGCTGGAGAAGACTTGCAATGCATTTGTCCGACTCTCCCAAAATCAATACAAGATCTGAACGGAAATAAATGTCGTGACATTGCATAAGCTTCATGTAATGATGCAATGGTGAATGCATTCCATAATCAAAATAAAATATTAGATTTTTATTGGTCAGGCAGTGTATTTTGACAAACACACACAAACTCATTGCAGTTCTTTTAGAATAATTAAAGGCAATATAATACAATTTATCTTCCATTGTGTTTATATGCCTGTGACCAAGGAGTCCATTTACTGCATTTGGTGGACGCCTTTATACAGAGCAACTTACAATTGTGTAAATCATACAACTGAGCAGCAGTGTGTTTAAGTTGCTCAGGAGAAAGTTTAATGATGGTGGGATTTAACAGGGATGACCTGCTGATCCAAAGAACAATGCCTTAATCACTAAGCTACTGTACCATTCCCAAAAGGTGGTACCTGCTAGGCTAGGGCTATACAAGCATTTATCAATGTAAATATTTTCAACAGTTAGCATAGCTCCTATTAGTATAAGCATACCCAATAGGTATTGGCTCTAAACCCTAGAAGCCACTAGAAGCACCTATAATTGTGCTGTACCTATACTTTTAACGTTTGTACCAGTCAGTCTCAATGAAAGTAGGTGTGGCCTTAATGCCCTTTGTGTATGAATGCACCAGTACTTAATTTTACAATGGGTGCTGATTCTCTGTCTGTATTTCTTTGTCTGTCTGTTCCTTTCTGTCTATCTGCCTGTCTTGCTCTCTCCCACTCCCTGCAGAAATCAGAAATGGGAATCTAAAGGCGATACTGGGACTGTTTTTCAGTTTATCAAGATACAAACAGCAGCAGCAACAGCAGCAGAGCAGCTCACACACACACTTCACACACACTCCTACAAACACTGCACATACACAAGTGGCCTCGTCGCATGAGACACACTCTTCAGCATCACAGATCCAACGAGCACAGACAGAGATGCAGTCCAGGTATGGCACGGTTCCTGTCATTTCCTGCTTAGAAGGAACTGAGATGAGATAAAGGGTTTGACAGAGTGAATGTTGCAGCATATTCAGCATTATGTGTCTGCTTTTCAGTCACTATCACTTTTTCTGTCTCTCTGTTTTTTTGTTGTATCTTTTCTTTCTTTTTGTCTAGGATTTCCTCTGAGAGCAAACTTCTCAAGTTTTCCATTGGTCAGAAAAAGACATCTAGGTTAGCTCTCTCTCTCTCTCTCTCTCTCTCTCTCTCTCTCTCTCTCTCTCTCTCTCTCTCTCTCTCTCTCTCACTGTCATGCTCTTTGTATTTCTCGCTTGCTCACACTATTTGTCTTTTTATATATGTCTATTATCTGTCTTTCTTGCTTTCCTCATTTTTATTCTTCATACTTCTCTTCCTCATTCACTTTACCACCACTTCCTCTTTCTTTTCTATCATCCTACTCATTCTTTTCTTCCTCTGCATGCTGTATTTAACCCTTGCTAGTGTTTAAATGAGATGAAATTCACGTTCTTCCCTTCTAACATTGAAACTCCGTCACATATCTACAGCCAAAGCCATTTGTTAACTTACATTATTAGTTATGATATTGATGTGTTAGTAATAAGCACATTTAAACTTGTTTCTGTCTGTTAACATTTGGCTGTTGAGGAGACGTGTGTGTCATTACCAGTGAGTGTGTGTGTGCCTGCTTCTATATTATTGTTTATATATTTACACTTTTACTTTTACTGGTGTCTCTTTATGTTTTCTGTTTTGCTATATACATTCATATGATAATTTATTACTTAAACATATTAATGTTTTTATTTTATCATTAGCATTAGAAATAATGCATTGTTAGTTAAGTAAAGTCAAAAAGCTTTTATTGTCATTTCAACCATATATAGCTGACGCAGTACACAGTGAAATGAGACAACATTCTTCCAGAACCCTGATGCTACATAAAACAACCATCACAGAAAACAGAAAACACAGGGCTAGGCATAGGGCTATACTTCAGTAATGAAGTATATAAAATTTATCTGTAATATACTGTAGATCTCTGCTATGAATAGTAAGTCTTCTCAGGTTTATTCTTGGATGACCTTTTTTTAAAACTAGTTTTATATGCTAAAACAGTAATTTAATCCAATAATGTATTATTGGATTTTTTTTTTCTATTTTTTCTATTGGTCTTTATACACAATACCCAATGATACATGTATTGGCATTATACACAATACCCAATAATATACATGTTTTTATATAATATACACATTTACATCTATGCAATTTGACAGTCACCGTTATACACATTGATGTAGTACTGTAATACTGTAGTAGGTGTACTATATCTGTAGACACTATGCACAACACCTGCTTTAATACCTATAGACACTGCAATACACAATACTATACATATAGACACTACACACAATACCCAATACTATACCTATTACTGTACAATACACTATACCCAATACTCCACTTATAGGCACTATACACATTTCACAGAACTATACATAAAACACACTATGCACAATACCTGCTAATACACCTATAGACACTATACATAATACCCAATACTACACTTATATGCTCTGTACACAATACATGATACAACACCTATTACATGCTAAGTACAACACCTACTACACATATACACATTATGTACAATACCTGCTACTCAAAATGTAAATGTTTTAATTTATTTTATATTTTTCATAACATCACCAAATATTATTATGACTGTCTTTGCTGGCTGTTGTTCACAAAATACTTTTAAGCTTATATTCTCAATTTCTGTTGTTCAGACTTCCTGGCCCTACATCAAGAGTTCCTGCTGTGTGTGTCGAGTCTCGGGGTTCTGTCAGCTCAGCAGGAAACAGACGCAGCCAGACATTCACTGAGAAAATCAAACCTATATCAACGCAAACCAGAGGTACAAAACAAAGGCCAGCATCATAGGACTGTGCTGGAGAGAGAAAGGAAAAGAGAGTGTGTGTGCATGTGTGTGTCTGTGCACTAACCAGCTTTATTCTGGAAAATAGTGCTTCAGCACTTCAGAAAAATCTAAAAAATGAAACCCCCACATACACATTGCTTCCATAGATTGAAAATGCTATGAAATAAACTCCAATATGTCGCTCACATAATAAAAGAACATAAAGTAAGAGATATAAACATGGTTATTCTATTTGTTAATTATTAAATTGTATTATTTCTATTAAATCCTACTTACTGCATTTTGCGCAGTGGGTTTGTACTGCACTACTGTTCACTGTGCATGTTAATCTCATGACTGCCAAGGTAGTGGATATTAAAAAAGAATTCTGTATAATAATCAGTGAGTAGTTTACTGACAAACCACTTGTCCCAAGGCGGAATAATTATCTGCAGAATGGGATTTTCTGTTGCTATTTCCTCAATATTACAGAAGCATGTGATTAAGCAATTAAGCATTAAAAGCAACTGTGACTGTGAAAATGGTGAAATATTTATATATATATACACGCATATATACGCATAAAAACTATGAATTAACACGTGGAATTATATACATAACAAAAAAGTGTGGAACAACTGAAAATATGTCATATTGTAGGTTCTTCAAAGTAGCCATCTTTTGCTTAGATTACTGCTTTGCACACTCTTGGCATTCTCTTGATGCCTACTTTGAAGAACCTACAATATGACATATTTTCAGTTCACTTTTTGTTATGTATATAATTCCACATGTTTATAGATTTGATGCCTTCAGTGTGACTCTACAATTTTCATAGTCATGAAAATAAAGAAAACTCTTTGAATGAGCAGGTGTGTACTGTACTGTATATATAATATTTATAAACTTATGGTCTGTACTGTGTGTGTGTGTATATATATATATATATATATATATATAACCCTCTTGCACATTTGCTGCTTCATTTCTCCAAAGCATTGTACAACTACAATAGTACTAGTTTTACAATAGCCCAAGGATACAATCAGTGGCACCGTGGTGGTACCTCACAACCTTATGATCAGTAGCCTTAAGTTTTTGTTCCCCCACAAGGTAATCAAAATGCAAAGCGTTTACTCTGCATTACGAGGTGTCCTAGTTTATCCCGGAACGACCCTGTTCAAAAGCTTTGGCTTCATGGTCCATCTGCTCGGGAAATGATGAGTCGTAAGATTTATACTGCAATTTGTGCATGTGTTCAAAAAGCAAATCTCAAATAACCAAACAAAAGAAAAAGAAAAATACAGATCTGGAGTTAATGGATCCATCAAAAAAAACAAAAAAAAACTAACAAAAAAAATTCTAAGTAAAAAGTCCATAAGCATTCTGGAGTCTGTTTATAGGTGGTCTCCTTCAAGTAAGTCCAGCCATTAAACCTCTGTACACTCAGTGGCACTTTACAGACAGAGGGGGGGCTCCTGATTCTGTCACAGCTCTTTACATTAGCCCCTGAGCTTGATGGGATTTGCGATCCTCCAAGCTCCGACACACCCACATGGATACCACTTCTGAATTCCCGTCATCGTATTGCGTGATAAACGGATGGTCCTGTAAAAAACAGAAAGAAAACGAGCGATCAGTTAAAAACAACTCTACAGAAATCAGATACGAGAACCGGGTTTGACCCTGACACTAATCCCGAGACAAGGTGACTGGCAGGAATACTTTTCCTCTGCTCCTCTGCCCTGTAGAGAAAAATGATAAAACACCATGACATTACTCCTGTTGCTTAAACTCCTCTTATTAAGGGGAGCATATGCTAAAATAGTGTTGTGTATGATTTAGTGGCAGTGCTGCTGTTACTTAAAGGCTTCTGTCTCCGCTGTGACCCTGCCACCGGCTGCCCAGTTCCTGTGATTCCTGATTGGAGCTTTAGGCTTTGGAGATAAATTAGCAGTGACACTCGGCTCTGTTTAAATGAATGTGTCTTTCCTTATTACTCTGATGTACTGATTGTAGCACGGGGCACTTGTGTACCGTTTAAAACGGCATGGGGGAAATAAAATCCTAATTAAATACGAGAGAAATGAGAAGAAATATAAAACAAAAGGGACCTTTTAATTACAGGAATCATGTTTTAACCAAATAAACCCCATAAACTTCCAATTTCTTCCAAACTGAATATATAGTAACATTATATACACCTAATAAACATCTAAGATGATCAAGGTTTAACCGACTTTACATGGTAATTAATTGCACTGAGTAACTAAAGAGGAAAGATTTCGATCGAAAAAGCACATAAAAAG
>MU551562.1:2433522-2446505 GCA_024362625.1 Silurus asotus | reverse complement strand
TAATAATAATAACAAAGAAGTAAAAATAAATGTAAATATCTAAAAAAATAATAATATACAATACCAGTATATATACAGTTCAAATACAAATAAGAAAAAAAACCCTAAAGTACACTTTTTAAGTCAGTAGGTGGTATAAGGTAGTATTGCACTTTATATTGTAGTATTGCACTTTTAGTCAGTAGGTAGTAAAAGGTAGAATTGCACATAAATTCCGGGTAATATTGCACATGATAATAATAATGTACACAGATAGAGTTATTGCACATCGTTAGAGTAATAGCAGTGTTGTATGGTGGTGACTGGTTTTACTGGGAACAGCTTTGGTTGTATAGTCTAATAGCAGCAGGGAGAAAAGACCTTCTGTATCGCTCCTTCAGACACTTAGGATGTATCAGTCTGTCACTAAAAGAGCTGCTCAGCGATGTAACGGTTTCATACAGGGGGTGGGAGGCGTTCTGCAGCAATGATGATAGTTTTGCTTCATGGAATGCAATGCTTCTTCTCTCGTGCATGCCCTGCCCACACAGAGATGCTCGCAATCGGGCTTCATGGAGAACACCTGAGGCTCGTTTACGCACTCATCCCATCTCCTACATAAACCCCTGAATTCCACACACTCGCTGTCCGTTATTGCAGGTTATGCGGGTGGTACTCAAAACTCTGTTCATGTGGACCACGACTCTTTACAGATGCACTTTGGATTATTGCTTCCAAGCTTCGGATTCCGCTTCAGACTCCGCTTCGGACATCGTGGGCCACGTCTTTTTCCAGGCGTGTCACGGAGATCTCCTCAGTGCTCCTCTCTGACGCATACTCTTTAGTTCGGAACTTTGTGGAACTCCGCCCCAGAAGAGCTCAGCACCGCTCCAGGACCTCCATGAGCGCTCAGCTCCACTCCAGGACCTCCATGAGGGCTCAGACCCGCTCCAGGACCTCCATGAGAGCTCAGTTCCGCTCCCGAGACCCCAGGAGAGCGTCATTCGACTCCAGGACCTCCATGAGAGCTCCTCTCCGTTTCAGTGTCCCCAGGAGAGCTCAGCTTTGCTCCAGTGTCCTGAGGAGAGCTCGGCTTCGCTCCAGTGTCCCAAGGAGAGCGCAGGTTCGCTCCAGTGTCCCCAGGAGAGCTCAGTTTTGCTCCAGTGTCCCAAGGAGAGCTCAGCTCCGCTCCAGAGCTTTTAGGAGAGCTCCAGATCGTCCCCGACAGCTCCTCTCTCTTCCAGAGCATTACCGACAGCTCCTCTCTGCCCAAGGGATTCACAAAGCACTCAACTCAGCTCCAGGACTGTGAAAGGGACCTCGAATCGCTGCCCCTGGGCTCCACCGAAGGCGATGGCTCGCCCCACAGTCTCCCTGAAGGCGACACCGCGAGTCACACTGGAGGTGACACCAAGCCTCCAGGTGCATATAAGGATGCACCTGGGGGTAGTCCCAAGGCCCTCAGAGAGTGGAGACACCATTGCTCGGCTGAACCACTCCGAGGAGGAGGCTGTGCATGAAGGCCCTGTGGACAGCTACAGGCCGTTTCCGTTTCCCCTCTCATGGCGACGTCTCACCTCAGAGCCCCTCTCACGGCGACGTCTTGCCTCCAAGTTCCCTGGAAAGTGACGTCGCACCAGTGAACCCTGCTGAGGTCATTGCTCGGCCTCTGAGCTCCCTTGAAGTCGTCATCTGGCCTCAGGACTCAGCTGAGGGCGTTGCTCATCCTCAGGACTGCATTGAAGGCGTGGCTCGGCCTCTGTTCTCTGTCATGGGCATCGCTCCGTCTCCGGTCTCCATCCAGGAGGTCTTTCAGCATGTATTTGTGTAAAGAGGCTTCTTTCCAGTCCTTCCTGGGTAACGTCGATCCGTTTCAGATCGCCGGGGTCGTCGTCACTCAGCCTCCGGTCATCACAGAGGTCGTTGTGCCAGTCCGGGTTTCCATGTTGCAGATCTCTCAGCTCCAGGCCTCCACCAAGGACATCGGCCCGGCCTCCAGTGTCCTTTGAGAGCTTGGTACGCTCCCGGTCTCCCAAGAGGACCCCTTTCAGCTCCAGTCCTCCGCCGTGGGCATCACATAACCATCGGTCTCTGCCGAGGCGTTCCCTCAGCCTCTGGTCATTGCCAGGGACGTCACGCCTTTCCGGGTCTCCGTGGTGGCCGGAATTGAATGGAGAAATGCAGCGAGCTACCAGGCTTAATCTCAAAGAAGCTGATTGCTGTCAGGAATCCCCTGCCACGGCCCCTTCGGCGGCTGTCAAACCTCGGTGCTTCGGGAAATGCCCTGCTCCTTCTCTCGTGCGCGCCCCGCCCACACGGAGATGCTCGCAATCGGGCTTCATGGAGAACACCTGAGGCTCCTACATAAACCCCTGACTTCCACACTCTCGCTGTCCGTTATTGCACGTTATGCGGGTGGTACTCAAAACTCTCTCTGTTCGTGTGGACCGCGCCTCTTTCCAGGCGCACCTCGGATTATTGCTTTCACGCTTTGGATTCCACACCTCTTTCCAGTCATGTCACGGAGATCTTCTCAGCGCTCCTCTCCGAAGCATACTCTTCAGTTCAGAACTTTGTGGACCGCGCTTCCCAAGCGCACCACTGGATTATCCCTGTATTTGTGTTGGCTCTGCCTTTTGATTTTAAATAAAACTTTGTTTGCTGTTACTTTGACTGACCTGAAGTAACAACAAACAATTTACACAATAGCACATTAAACTTTACCATTTTCACCATCTTACATACTCTGTTTTTTATCTATAACAGCGTAAACGGTCATTGAGTTTAACTCAGCTAGTGTTTTTTTGTTTGATAATGATCAGAATTATCAGTGGTGGACAATAAAATGCAGGAATTTAGTTCAGTCTTCGAAAAATGGAAATTAATATTTAAAGAGAATAAATAAATAAACTTTCAGATAAAATGATTCTCACACAATTTGAGGTTAGGTAAAAAAAAAGGAATCTTTATTAACAGAGCACACTTGTATTTTTTTTTCTCACCGTAACTAAGTGATCTGTCTCGCTATCTCTTTTCTTCCCCCTATTGGAAGTTATTAGTGGTCTGACCCATTTTCCATGTGGCTAATTGGGCCTTAATCACTTCTTAATAGCTGCTTTGTTTTTGCATGCTGATGCAGAACTGGAGCACGATGGGAACACACACACACACACGCGCGCGCGGGCGGGCGGGCGTGCACACACAGTGAAATATAACATATTTGAATAATATGAATAACATATTGATTATATTCAAAAAGTAATATACACAGTGTGCAAGTTGCAAATTGAATAGATTAATACATTTGTGTATTTGTTAATGTCTTTTTACGGTTTCAAGAAAGGGATAGAGAGACAGAGAGAAGGACAGACAGACTATTACTGGGGATGGGGGTTCTAAGAGGCAGTGTAGAGTTAATGAGGTGTAGACAAAGAGTCACAGTCCTTCTTGAAAAACTTCTACGTCCATACTTCTGGAGTTTTTCACTATGATTTTTAAATGATCTAAAGTTTTTGGAATATTTCATTCTTAGAGGTGAGTGAATATGGTTGACTTCTATTTTCTTTTACATTGAAACACACACACACGCACGCACACACACAAGCGCACACACACACACACACACACACAATAAAATGTGTTAAATTACATCTAACTATTTTTTAATGCATATACATCAAATTTAATCATCCTTACAACTTGATTTTGTATTTAATTTTTAACTTTAATTTTATAGTTCATTGTTCGCCTGTTTATTACAATGCAAATTGTAACCTATTTGTTTTCTAATGCTTGATTTGGGAAATAATTCTTAGGTTTCTTGAAAAATGATTTTGAAATTTTGCTGAAATTTTCCTGATTCCTGAAATGTAGTGCCCTGTTTCACTTTGTATTAGTTTTAATTATATTAAAGAAGTGTTTGTAGTCATGATAGTACAGTGGATGCAGGATTTCATCATGCGTCTGTGTTGTCTGTGTTGGTTTAAACAGTTCATAGGAGTTCTTAGGCTGGCAGATAGAGAAAGAAGTGGCCTTATATGGTTAAAAAAGAATATTGTCCATGTCTGTATTCTGGTTTTTAACCTTTCTCATTCCCACCTTCATCCATTCCATTTTATTCTTTATATTAATGACCAAGAACACAAGTCTCTGAGCTAACACTGACAATTTGCCCTGTGTGATCAGTAACTGTATTTTAAGCAATGCTGCGACAAAAACTGACAGCTTTTCTTACATCTCAGTAACTGAAAATAAGATTGTATCTTACTGACTACATTTGGGACAAGAGGAACACAGCAAGGTTATCTCCATCAAATTATAACACATACTGCCAAGATAATGCACATGGATATGGGATTTCTCTGGTTTCTCTGGGTTACTTACACTGTCTGAAAGCTTGCTGAAAGATGGATTGTTATGCTACATTTTCTCTCGTTTTAAATAAGGATGTGGGGTTTGTTTGGTTTTCTTGTGATGTTTATTCTCCTGTGTGAATAGCGGTTTTGGCATTATTCTGTTATTATATTTATTTTTATCACATCTAAATATTTTCAGTTATATTTGATGATTATGTTGAAAGTTGATGAGAGTAACTAAAGTTTATTTAATTTTTCCTTATAGAATCGTTAGATGCCATTGCCTCCCAACCAAGTATGAATGAGCACACTTCATCATCATTGGCAACCACCTCCATCGTCACCAGCACTGTGCCATCTTCCTCTTCTTCCTCGAGCACTTCCAGCTCAGCCATCCCTCAGCCCAACTCTTGCAGCAAACCATGGAGGAGCAAATCTCTAAGCGCCAAAAACGCGCCTACCTCCACTGTTTCTTCTGTTAAGGGGGAAGTCTTTTCCAAACAGGCTTCTCCTATTGACCCACCCCACAAATCCCTGTCACAAAAGTCCATGTTGGAAAAACTCAAACTGTTTAACAGTAAAAGTGTCTCTAAAACCTCCACACAACAAGAAAGAGCTGTGCAAATGTCACTCATTTCAGAGAAAGTAGAAGCTCCTGAGCTTCTGGAGGAAGCCAACGGCAACGCATTAACAAGCAACAGCCCAAAGATGGCTCTAAAGGGCATTGCACAGCGCACCTTTAGCAGAGCACTGACAGCTAAAAAGGGCTCAGTAAAAAGTGTGGAAAAAGAAAAAGACCATGAGAAAGAGAAAGAGCGGGCTAAAGAGAAAGAGAAAGACAAAGGAAAGGATTCTTCTAAACGATTGTTTACTTTTGAAAAGGCACCGAGTAGAGAAGCAGCATCTACAGAGGAAGTGACAGACAGAAGTGAAGTTAGCAAGGCTACAGAGCCTAAACGAACCTCTAAAATTGCTAGCCTCATTCCCAAAGGAGGCAAAATGAATGCAACAAAAGATAGCTCTACCTCTGTTCACAGCGGAATCCCCAAACCAGGAAGTAAAAGCACAGCTAAAAGTTTAGGAGTGCCCTTCTGTGGCAAAGACAATGAAAGGCCACGTAGCATGAGACTGAGCAGTGGAGTTGGTTTCCATGTAGATAGTCACCACTCTTCTTCCTCTTCCAGTCTTGCATCTACAGAGGGCAAAGCTCATCATACCCAAGGCGTCACCCCAATTAGTAATGGAGGAACTACCCAGTCCACAGCTAGCAACACAGTTAGTGTACAGCTTCCTCAGCCTCAGCAGCAGTACAACCACCCAAACACAGCTACAGTAGCACCATTCATGTACAGGTAAGTATACTATTACAAAAGCAACGCACATATACAAATATATACACACAAACATATTTCTTTCCAGATCCCAGACAGAGGGGGATGATATCGCAGAGAAGGGCTCCACAGGACACACTGGAGAGTTGGGTAGCTTTAGCAAAACCAGCCAGATGTCCACTGAGGATTTATCAAGTGAGAATGATTAGTGTGACAAATGAAAAAAATTTAACAGAAGAACAACAAATTATTTATTAACGTGGTTGGCTTCGATTGTTGTTGACCAGGTGAAGATCCTGAGACTAGGAGACTAAGAACAGTAAAAAACATTGCAGACCTTCGACAGAACCTTGAGGAAACCATGTCAAGCTTACGGGGGACTCAGATCACACACAGGTAAGAATGGAATCAAATGTTTTTATTTAGCAGCAAATAAAGGAAGATTGTTAAATAGTTTTTTGGAGAATGATATAGAATGGGGTCACAGTAAAGTTTTTGTCTGTACTCAGGTAACGGCTTTGCTCTTACCTGCACAAACAAACCACACCAAGACAGGAAACTGCACCAGGGTTCAAGTCAGATGGACTTATTTGGTTTATATGAAAGTCGCATTGAAATTAACAGTAAACATTTCTTGGTTTGCTCAGTTGGTTTATCCTTGTCTTCACAGGAGAGTGCATCTCCTTAACAAAAACAATGCAATTTTTTTTTATTTGATTAACTCAAAAGCACTGAAGGATAGCCTGTGTGTACAACTTCATGACTAGGATTTGCCTCATATTTGCATTAAAGATTTTGTGTTTCAATATTGCCTCTCAGTACCACCCTTCAAACCTTATTATTGGAGGTATAGTTGTTATTGCATTTTACAGTAGATTGCAACAATGCATTAATTTAATCTGTTGCTGAAATCACATAAACAGAGGTCGACCGAAATGGCTTTTTCTCAGGCCGATGTTGATATTTAGAAATCAGTGCAGCCGACCCACACTCTCTTGAGAAAGGTGGCCATCAAGGTGGTCCCACCATCAGACAGTGAGTCCAGGTTCTATAGCTTCTATGTACTTCATAATTCCAAAAAAGGACGGTGGGTTGCATCTTATACTGGACCTGCATCAGCTGAACTGCTCACTTTTGGTACTCTGGGTCAACATGCTGATTTTGAAGCAGGTTGTGTCCCAAATCAGATCGTGTCCCAAATTAGGTTTATGACCATGGAGTTGGAGAATGTATACTTTCATATATCCATCCTTCCAGCTCGCAGGAAGTTCCTAAGGTTTGCTTTCGGGCCCGAAGCTTACCAATATTGGGTCCTTCCATTTGGTCTTGCCCTCTCACCCTGCACCTCAACAAAGTGTGTGGATGCAGCACTGGTCCCGCTAAGGCTTTGGGGCGTCCACATTCTTAATTATATCAATGATTAGTTGAGATTAGCTCAATCAAAGCAACTGGTGGTCCGACATCGAAATGTCATTCTTGCCCACAAGAAGGAACTGGGGTTAAGGATGAACGCCAAAAAGAGTGTGCTTTCTTCATCACAGAGAACCACTTACTTAGGCGTAGTATGGGGTTTGACCCTTATGTGGGCACATCTGTCCACTTCTCGTGTCAAGTCCATTCTTGCGGCTGTCAAGAGAGTGGGGGAAGGCCAGTCACTCACTGTAAAGCAGTTTCAGAGACTGCTGGTTCTGATAGCAGCCACGTCCAATGTGGTTCCACTTGGCCGCCTGAACACGAGACCCCTTCATTGGCTCAAGACTCAAGAGTTTTTTCCAGATGGGCAATCCATTTCATACAATCGAGGTCCTACATGCCTTTCTTTGACCTACATGCTTTACTTGAAGGCAGCATATATCCTGAGACACTTAAACCAGGGAGCAGACATTTTCTCAAGGCAAGGGCCAAGGTATGGCGACTTCAACCCTGATGTGGTGGAGCAAATATGGGAAACATTTCGCAGATTTTAGGTGGATCTGTTTGCGATTTAAGAGATATCACACTGCCCCCTCTGGTCAACCCTAACACCCCAGCCCCTCTGGGGCTGAATGCTATGGTACAGGCGTGGACAAGGCTCTTAGCCCTTCTCAAACACCCTCCCTGGGAGATTCCTCTCAGGAGGGATCTTCTATCTCAGGCAGGGTGTTTGTCTGTAGGCACTTCCTCGTGGAGCTCTCGCAACAGGTCAGCCTGTTAAGATTGTAACACAGCCATTGTGTGCAGGCAGCCGGCGGCGTATAAGTTTTGCCCACCGAAGCAGAGGTAGTCTTCAGAGGCTTGGTGGGCAGTACCTGGGGCTTTAAGGGATGATGCAGTACATAGGGAGAGATAGCCAGCTAGCATCTCTTCAACCCAGGTCATCGCTCCACAATCTCACTCCTTCAGCCCAACTACATTATTGTAAAGAGAGTCTTTGGGGCTTAAGAGGTGGGCCATATAAGGAATTTTCCAGGACCTGGTCACCTCAGTGTGCAGGTTTGAGAAAAACAGCAGACCCTGTGATGAAGGCAGCGATGTCAGTTGCAGGAAACATTCATCCAGCTTGCTTAGGGGATGTTGTTTCTGTGTATTGGCTGGCCATTCGATATCCAGCTCAAACCACTACCTCCAACAGCTACTCAAACTGAACTGGCTGTGAGGGCATATCCTCTCCTCTTGCTGGCATCCATACCCTCCCCCTCCATGGAGATATTGAGGTGAAGTGCAGCGCTCTCTGCACAAGGGGGTAGAAACCACTGAAAGGCGTGCTTCTGAACTCTAGGAGAAAACGCTGGATTACCAAAGCCTCTGCCAGATACAATTGCTAACCCAAATATTTGATTTAAAAAAGCTATATGAATCTTTTACTAATGATCGGGGCAGGTTTAAACGCTGCTTGCTTTATATATTCACAGTTCTAGCTCTTTTGGTTTCCCTGTTTGGATTCCCAAAACAAACTACTGCTACGTGCTTAATTGGCCTAATTTGCAGCACAATTGATTGATTAATTAAAAATACTTAAAAAATTAATCATTAGATTAATAAAAAAATATTTTTTACAATATGTCATACTAGACATTATAGCTGCTGACCACTTCTCCATCCTAAATTCTTCAGTCCTACACTCCTCTCTTCTGCTCTTCTCTATCCTACAGTCTTTTATACTATACTTCTCTGTGCTACACTCCTCTATCCTGCACTCCTTTGCCTTATACTTCTCTGTCCTACACTTCTCTCTGCTACACTGGTGCTTCAACTCATTTTTCATCAACAATAATCACTTTAATCTTGAGCTTTCAAAAGCTTTTGAAATATTTGTTAAATATATATTGTTTTAAATATTCATCTTTATCCATCACTTCTATCTTCTTGCTAACACCGTTTCCTTTCAGTGTCTCTAAAGCTATTTTTGTACCCACTTGTGTGTGCCATTGCTCATATTTATGTTTACAAAAGTGTATTGGAGGAAAATAGTTCTGGGCATTTCAGGTTTCTAGTGTTATAGAATCTGGCAACCCCAAACCCTGATTCGATGCATTATTTATTTTATCAATGGTCTTTGAAGTAGCTTGACTTTCACTTTACCTTTCTAAATACCAAAAGAAAATTAGATTTTGCTCATATTTCTGTACAAAAAGCTGCTGCTCAACAGAGCTTATTCTTTTTTCACAGCACAATGAAAGTGAATTCACTTTTGTATGTTTATCTCCATCTATATTAAATCTTCACTAATCTAAGTTTAATATGGTACTTTCTTTTAATGCTCATTTTTATACATTTATATCAAAATGTGTATATATATATTTTATATATATATATAAATATATATATAAAATGGAAATGTATAAATCTTATATAATATATGTATTCATCAGTGCTCTGGAAACGTTTGATAGTGGTGGAACCACAGAAACGAACGGTCGTGGTTTCCGGTCATCTCGTGCTGCACCACTCTCATGGACTAATCGGATTAGTCCATCCAGCCCACGGCTGCAGGCAGGCGATGCCCCCTCACCAGGAAATGGATATCCGGCTCATGGGGGCATGGTTGGGGCTGCCCTGGGCCACACACGCTACCTTTACTCTGCCCCTCTGCGTAGGCAGCTTGTAGCACGCAGCAGCGCCATCTGTGGGCTTGAGCTGGGAGAGCAGGATGGAGAAGAACTCCAGGCAGACGTCAGTGGCTATGTGAGCGACGGAGATATGCTCACTAAGAACACACATACAGATGAGCTCAGCAGTGGGTGAGTCTCAAATCTTATACTTCAATGTTGCACTGGCAAGTACTGCCTTAATATTATAGTGATTAGTGATGTATCAGTGACATCCATTATAAAAACAAACAGCAGACACTTTTTGCATTTAGACATTAGACATTACAGGGAGCAGACGGTCACTGTGTAAGTGGTGTTATATGGTGGGCCCACATTTGCATGTTTGGTGCGACAGCACTTATCTCCTGCTGCACTATACGTGCTCCCTCCAATTATAAATCACTGCTCATCTGATTCCAACATCTGATTCCTCTTCTCTGTTCTTCCAACCAGGTGATGGAACGGACTTTCATTTAATGTCCAAACAACTGAGTCACTAACAACCTTCAAACAACTTTAGACCTACTTCTGTCAGCAGTACCTAAATGAAAACTCATCCTAAAAAATACCTTGCTTTCTAAATATTTTCTTTCCCAACAGAGTTTTAGACTGATATGATTATTTTTTAAATATATATGTATGTGATCTGACTAAGAATCCTATCTGTCTAAAACTCTGTTGGGAAAGAAAATATTTAGGAAGCAATTATTATTTTTAGGGCGAGTGCTAATTTAGGTATTGCTGGAGGAAATAGGTCTAAAGTTGTTTGAACACCACATTTTGTATTGGACACATCAATACTAGTTATTAGTGTTTGATTTATTTCATGAAATTCAAGACATGGTCAGGCCTACAATTACCCAGCCCAGAGAGGACACACTCAGGCATCTTTACAAAAATGAAATGCCAGACATGCGTATGCCTAACACTATGGGGACTGAGCAGTTTAGCCCACACTTAGCCTTGAGTGGCTTGTGGGCACTATTTAGGGTGGGCAGCTCACTCTCAACCCATATAGGCCCCAAATGGTCATGTTTGCTGGGCCAGTTACATGCAGATTTGACATAATGCAAAACTGTAACAATGGATACCAAATATCTTTGCTATACAGTTTTCCAGAGTACAGTGTGTAGTGTAGAATGTAGCATATAATTCACAGTTTGAGACACAGGTACTTGGGTTGAGAGATGACAAGTCACATCGTAACCTAATACTACCACCAAGATAGTGTTAGCATAGACTAATATTAGCTTAAGGTGAGGTTAGCATCAGGCTGACTTTATTTTAGCTGTAGCTAATGTTAGTTCAGAGAGGAAGGGAATAGTAGGCTCTCACTAACTTTTTAAACTAAAGTGTCCATGGAGTTGTCTTATCACTTTCTGAGTTGTGATTTTTATAAAATCAAGTCATTTATGTGGATTTTCCTATAGCCAAACACTAATTCTGTCTGACTGTAAAACACAAACAAACCTACGCTTTAGAGCTTTAATAATTCCTGAGAAAAGGGTTTATACATTTTTTTTCAACTGAGTTTTTTTAAACTCCAACAAGTTGTTTACTGGGTACATACAGTGAGGTGTTCATGTGTATGCTGTACATATAGGAATATTTCTTCTTGAATGTTCGGAACATCTCTTTTAACTCTTTGTTCTCATTCTCATTTGTCTTTTTTCACTCTCCTTGTCTGTCTCTTAGCTACCTGACGGATGGTGGTTTGAGTTTATATACTCGTCGTATGAACCGTTTTCCAGATGGACTGGCACTGATGCGAGAAACTTTGCAGAAACATGTATCAACAGGTCAAGGAGATGCAGACAGGTATTTTACTCATCATGATCATTGTCATCATCATCATCATCATTATGCTTTAACAATGTCTATTACACAATAGCAGTAATGTGTTTTGATCGTCTGAAAGTGATACAGTGTGTTGTGTTTGGCTTCCTAACACAAACACACTCCCACTTCCTGGGGCTACCTTGACTGTATGTGGCTGATGCTTTGATTCTGTCCGATGGTTTAGTCTTTTCCACTTTTTCTATTTCACTTACATTTATAGAAAAAATATCTCAACAAGATGTGGTTAACCGCTGCACTATAAACACCCTTGAGGGTTGAGATATGATTCTTTTATTCTCTCTCTCTCTCTCTCTTTCTCTCTCTCTCTCTCTCTCTCTCTCTCGGTCTTTCCCCATCTATTTATCTCTCTGTATATCTTTCTGTATATCTGTCAGAGCCACATCAAATACCGCAAAGAGCCACATCATACACATTGGCACACATGAACATCACCCATCCCTTCTTCTTACACACACACACACACACACACACACACACACACACACACACACACACACACACACACACATACACACACACCTCTGCTCAGACAGATTTATTGTAAATGTCACACACCAGCATAATGACAGAAATTGACTCCTGCAGTTCTAAGACCACAGCACAGTCATTTTCAACAATGAACACTGCGCTGTCTCACACACACAAACTCTGTTTAAACAAGTCCACAAACAAAAATATAATAATTTAAAATAGCGCTTTTCTTTTACTATGCATGTTACTTAGTGGGACTTTTGGCGTCCTTGCCTTGAACAATCCCCTTCAAATCTGCCTCGTATTCCGTTGTTGCTACTCGAAGCAATTCTTTCACGTGTGTGTCAGTCAGAACAGATCGATGCTTTGATTTCACGTGTTTCAGGGTATAAAACACCGACTTTGTGGGGTTTTTTTTATGTGCGTATTCACTTCGCTTGAGTTCAATACGGTATTTTCGTCAAATGCGCATGTGCGTGAGATGAATATACTGCAGGGGTGGGCATTTAATTTTTACAAGGGGCCACATGAGAAACCTGAATTGTGTCAGAGGGCCACACCAACAATAATATTTTAGGGATGCACCGAAATGAAAATTAAATTCAAAAGGCAATGAAATCCATAATTTTTTGTGTTATGCCTTTTGCCTTGGCACCATCACTGGAAAACTTTCCTGCCTTTTCCAAAACGTCCTCTACAGACGGAGTGCGCATGCTCGGATTGACTTTACTTTTCTGCGCCGCGTTCTTCTAATATTTAGAAGGCAATCGGGATGTTTGTATTTCAGGTGATAAATTAAACCCGACTTGGAAAAACTCTTTGCAGATACACCCTCTCTTAAAATTTCAGCATTGCATGTTTTGCACATCGCTCTCCACACACCGCAGACATGTTGCTCCTATCCATATAACCGTGTG
>MU551562.1:2403522-2428522 GCA_024362625.1 Silurus asotus | reverse complement strand
GGGGTTCGGACAGCAGTTTGAAAATGGAGTCTGGCTCGAAAAACTCTTCTGATGTGTGGGATAAGGGAGGATCTGGAAAGAGGAGCGGTGCCACCTCTCAGACTGGTTCATGGAGACGGGGCATGAGTGCCCAGGTGGGCGTGACTTCTCCACGCACTAAAAACTTGACGGTTACCTCAGGACCAGGGGTGATGAAAGCCCATGGGACCGGTGGGTGTTACTGCTACACTGCTGTCTTCATACTAGACGCTGTCAAAACTTTAGAAAACACTACATTCGAAATATCGGTCATTTCCTGTTTGAATGATGTACTTTGTAGATGTTGGTGTTTGAGGGGTTGTCTGTTTTTCTCATGATACACTGTTACAAGCATTGTGTGAATGTTTTATAATGTACAGTTAGCTACATAGAGACAGACTAGAAGTCATATTTTAATATAAAGTTGTTTTCTGACTGCAGATTTAAGTAGCACTTTAATATTATATTAATGACTAACAAACTAAGTAGGTAGCATGTTATATTTACAGAGAGTTCTAAATATATTATATGTATATGATACCTATTAAACTCAATAACTTTTCATAATAATATAAAAGGCTTTTACTTGGCTGTTGTTGTTTTTTTAGCTAAAACAGATGACTCTAAAGTGTCAGAGAAAGGGCACATTTCTCCCCATACTAACAACATCCAGAGCTGTGACCCTGTCTCTTCCCGTGTTGCCTTCGGCTTTAAAAAACCCACTTCTGGGTCTATATCTGGTCTCACTGTTACAGCAACGACTTCCACCACAGCTATGGTATCAGCTAGCAGAGTCACCGTCATCAGTGGCTCAGCCACACTGGGGAAAATCCCCAAATCCACAGCGCTTATGGTTGGTGGAGCCAGATCTGGTGTAAAAGGCTCAACACCAGAGTGTGCCATGGTGACTCAAGAGGATGGTGGCCTAGCAACCAGCGTTAGGTCAACACCACAGTACCGCAGCCTGCCACGACCTTCACGCTCCTCTCACAACCGCTCATCTACCAGCAGCATTGAATCAGGATCAAGCGGCCGAGGCCCTGCCAGCAACCTCATTGTTTCGGCCAATAAGATACGAGAGTCTATACCCAACGTGAAAACCAATCAGACTGACAAGGAAAAGGGCGGAGTCTCAGAAATGGACAACTTAAGAGCAAACGTGGTTGGCTCAAGCTTAACAATTCCACAGACAGCAGGACAAGGGTGTAAATATACAGAGGTTTCATCACCCACACTACGCAGGTATATATGCACACGCACACACACACACACACACACACACACACACACACACACACTTTCTGTGCTAGAAGTTGAAATGTGTGTGTTTTTGTTATGATCTTCCACTTATTTAATAATGTAGTACGTTAATGCTATGCCAAATTCAACCCAGGCCTTGACCCTAATAACAAAAGGAAACCTCGTTTTTTCTTTTAGGGTCAGGCGAATTTCCATACAGAAGTCAAAACTTGTCTAGTCTTGATGGCCTCCAGTGGGCTTTTTTGTGGTACTTCTTAAATATGGTTTTGTTCAATCTGAGGATTGAAGGAAAAATATCCCATTGTGATCTTTTTACTATCAATAATTATTATAATATAATCTATTATAACTGAGAACATTCTGTTTAGTAGATAAACACCTCTCTTTCGTAGTCACTGTATTTGAATGTTAAATTTCTCTGAGATTGTTAGCTGTGGTGCAGTGTTGATGGCGTGTTCATAATGTTTCTCACAATAGATGCACTTTCATTTGTTTTTGCATGACCTCCTTTTAATGCATTTTTCAGCCAGCTCTCAGAAGTGAAAAATCACTGGAAGACCCAATAACTGAATTTTCTTACAAATTTGAAAACGGGCTCAAATTTTCATTGTTACTGGAAATAATCAACATAAAGCTATTTGACATGGCAGAGATTACATTTAAAAAAATAAAAAATAAATAAAATATTTAGTTTTCTTGCAATAAGATTAGAATTTTTTACTAAGGTCAGAAAAATGCAATTCCCAAACGTCTGTTAGATCTGACCTTCTCAGCTCTTTATATTATACTTTTTCTACTTGCTGCTTTTATTTCAGCTGTCTTTTTTCATTTTGTCCTTAGACTTTTTGGAGGTAAAGCTGCTAAGCAAGCCTCTGCCACAGACAACCTGAAAAACTCTGTGGTAATTTCAAACCCTCACGCCACCTTGGCTCACCATTCTGTTCCATCTGCTGGGCTCTTGGACTCTTCCTCAGCAGGCAGTAGTCTGGGTGCAGGGGGCAGTGAGCAGGTGTCCAGCCCTGGCTCGGGCTACTCAGGGGGCACAGGAACATGCGGCCACCCCTCTGTCAGCAGCATGCACACTAGCAGTGAATCCATTGATATGTCAGTGAGCAGTGGGCATCACCGTGACAACGGCTACCAGCCAATCACTCGTACTGGAAGCGTCAAGATGGAGAGGTGAGTCAGATGGGATATGCAACAGTGGTCTTTAAATAGAATATTTAGGTGTTTGGATACAGAGGCATCCCTAATGGGGTATTTAAACACTTGTAATCCTGTAAAGTTGTTTGGATGTATGTGAGATAAGTATGGTAATTGGTGAGTATTTAAATGTGACATATGTGTGTATGGATTTCAGTAGAATAAATAGACAGAAGTGTAAGGAATGATAAACTGAGTGAGATCTCTTGGATGGATTGATTTACCTTTGTAGCTGAACAGTGTATTACCAGGGTTTTCTACTGAGGTATTTGGATGGACTTGTTTTAAATGTACATTCAAATCTGTATTTAGATGGGATCATTCAGAGAATTTGAATGCTTGGTGTGTGTACCACAGGTCTGTCAAACTTAATCACTGAAGGGGCTCTCAATTAAAACACGTCGGTGGCAGATCAGGATTTAGATTTATTCAACAGTTTAAAACTGATTATGATGTAAACAGAAATGTTTATTTCACCAGACAGAATACAATATTTATTCTTAAAAAAATAAAGACATTTTTAAAATAATGTTTTTTTATTAACAATAACTTGTTTCAGATATGAACAAGCTGATAGAAATTTGCATTTTTTTTTCAAATATAGGTAAAGTGCAAAAAAATATACAAATGTAAACAAACAACAAAAAAAACATACAGGCAATTTTTTTCTCTCTCATGCCATATTGTCTAAGCCAGATGCTTGACATCTTTCCTCAGCTGATCAGTGGAAATCAGTGGCGAGCTCACATATCTGATCAGTAACAGTATTTCTGTTAAGGCTTACATTTACAAATGCTTGCTTTAAGACTTCTTACACTTCAATCATCACAATCACATTTAATCTCTTCTGCCACTATAAAACTATCTTTGACAGCAGCTTCCCTCTGAGATTTTGCTTTTGTGAACATATTCTGCTGTGACATCAGACTCTTTTGCTGTGTGTCCAGGTTTTTGTACTTGTCCTGATGTTTTGTCTCATATTGCAGAGTTATGTTAAATTATTTTTATTACAGCCTCATTAGCTCCACAAACAAGGCACACAAGTTTCCCTTCGATGTCAACAAACAGGTACTCTGCCTCTCACATGTAATGAAAGCTCCCGGTTTCAAAGTTCACTTTTCGTTTAGCCAGTTTTGTTGGGTGGCTAGTTTAAATGTCACTTCATAGGCACATTGATAACAGTGATGGGTCGTTTTCATGTACGATTCGTTCATTTTCAATACTTCATTAATCTGACTTGATGTAGCCTCAAAGAGTGATTCGTTTATTTTCTCCTGGACACGCATGAGCAAAGCATTGAAAAATCGTTGTAGTTTATGTATAGGAAACAGAATTGATTATTTCATTTCCCTCATTCTTTTGTCATGTGACTCCCATATAAGCTATGAAGGTGATTAAAGGTTTAAAAAAACGAAAAAGATTAGTTTATTTTGATGAACGACATTTAAAGAACCAAGTCACTAAAATGATCCAATCTTTCCATCACTAATTGATGAGTGTGTCATAATAGCAGCAGAGAGGAAAATGCTGCTGCTCACAGATCTTGTTTTGTTACCGGGCATTGTGGGATTTGTAGTATTAGTGTTATGAGTATGATTTTGGGTCCCCTGGTGGTCTAGTGGTTAAGACACAGCACTCCCACCGCTGCGACCCGGGTTCGATTCCCGGTCAGGGAACCATCCCCAGCCACTCTCAGTGCCGGTCCCAAGCCCGGATAAATTGAGGAGGGTTGCGTTAGGAAGGGCATCCAGCGTAAAAACATGTGCCAAATCAAACATGCGGAGGATCCGCTGTGGCGACCCCTAACGGGAGAAGCCGAAAGAAAGTTTAGTGTTATGAGTATGATTTACCGATGGGCCATTAATAATAGACATTTAAAATTATCTCATGGGCAGGATATAATTGTATCATGGGATGTGACATGTGACTTGAGTTTGACATATCTGATTTAGAAAAAGAGTTCTGAATAGGAAAAATTGGTTAACATTCCGAATCTTGCCACTGTTAACATGAATCTGGATTAGTTTTGGTTTAGGAATGAAGACTTTAAATGGAGTTAAGTAAAGAGTCTCCCAATAACATATGCATATTTCTTCCTAAATCCACCCTCTCAAACCTTTTCTCCTTTTCTCTTCTCTAATCCCTAAATCCTTTTTTAGTCCCTTGTCTTCCCCCTCTGCTAGTCCAAAATTCAGTCGCAACACCTTGCCTCGGAAACAGGACAGGTAAAGGTGTTAGTGCACTTAACTTCTGCTAAATACCCTGTGGTTTCTGTGCATTTTGTGTCTTTTGTCCTTGCATCGATTTTTCTATTGGCTCCCCCTTGTGGTTAAATTTGCCTAAATGTAGCAGTTATGATTTGCTAGCAGCATTTGTGTGTGTGTGCGTGCCTGTGCGTGTGTTAACTGAGTTTTGAGCTGTATATCGTACTTATGTTATATACTTATTTTGTTTTTATGTTTTTTACTATTTAATTTTATTTCCACATCAGTTTCATTCCTGACTTTTATGATGGTTAGAGATTGCTGAGTTTTTTTAAATTCTGCTCTATAAAATGTCATTGTAACTGTGATGACAGCAATGACAACACATGATGTTAATGCGGAAACTTTTCACAGGCAGTGTTGGGAAACGTCACTTTTAAAAGTAATGCATTACAATATTAAGTTACTCCCCAAAAAAGTAACTAATAACGTTACTTAGTTACCTTTTATGGAAAGTAATGCGTTATATTACTTTTGCATTACTTGTATCTCTTTCACGCCTTACAGGTGTAATATAGATAATTGCCATTAAGAAATGTTATATTAGGGCAAAAGACATTTCTTAAACATTTAAAATGCTTAATAACTTCTTAGAGAACAATAAGATGTTTGACTAAATTTTGACCACAAGGCTGAACACTTTCCAGTCGCACTTCTGTACACTGCTTTGCAATCTGCCTTCGCCGCCAGGAATGTAACTATCGTTCGTGTATATAAGGTTAAGGGTGTGGGCTGCACACCGGTGATGTGGAGGGAGAACATACCTTTCGCTGTCATCACGTAAAACATCGTGCAATTTCCGTAAATATGACCTCGTCTACATCATTCTCTGCTTTATCATCAGCTTGAAACATTCTGAATGCTTTTACAAAGTTGACAAAGTATTATCAGTGACCAGGGCAGTTTATCTTCCCACAAAGAGCAAATAAGCTGTGAATTTGCTCACTCGCTGCGATGGCATCGTACATGTGTCTCCCACGGAAAACTTTTATTCTGAGCAGTCAATAGATCTGCAGTGGTGGAAAGTCGGCAGAAGTTTTCTATATTTCTGTCTCCATTTGCATATATGTGTAGCAACTACACCACCTCTTCGAAACGAATTTGAAGGAGAAAAACCCCTGTTCAGAGCATGGGCTCAAAAACAAAACCCTTCTGATGGCTAACGTACAAAAATTTGTTACAAAATAAGACAGAAAATAATATACATATCACAAACATGAAACAACTGATACCAGTATCTCAACCAGAGTTAATCCCAGCTCTCAAAGAAGTTAACAGCCAGCTCAAATCTCTCACTGTGATCACGGTTTTCGTTGTGTGTGGCAAACCTTTAGGCATAGGGGGACAACCTTCTTACATTAAACACTCAAAAGGAAATAACCACAATTCAAATAATAATACATGCTCAAAACATAACCCTTTACTCTTACCTACAAAAGAAACACAGCACACTTAAATCCCATACGCAAAGGGATGCACACACGCACACAAAAGACAAGCACCATGATTTAAGATGGCAACATAAGGCTGGGAAGGTATCATCAATAGAAATAACAGGAAAAGAATTAAAAAAAAAAGCCCCGGCCAATCAGACTCTTACAGAAACAATTCATACGATACACGTGCTGCCACCATGCAGCACACTCCTGAGACCGGCCAACCAGGGAGCCAAACAAAAACAACATGGGAGAAATAGCAATTGACAAATCTAAAACAGAAAAACAAAAATTAACAATACAGCATATGCTTTAAAACACTAAAAACATTTAAAACCATGGTTACCAACTGCACACACTTATAATTAATTAAAATATTAAATAATTTACCTTCCTTGGCAGATAGCAGATATAACAATCAGTTGATGTTTCAGCATTAATCCAGATCTGAAAACACTTTTCTAAAGAGAAATACAAATAAGACCTTTCATGCCATCCTATGTAAACAAATAAGACAAAGCCCATATATTTACCTACACCAGCAGCTGTCAACATACACAGTCAGTGTTACTCAATCTAGCTGCATCTAAATAAACAAAAACAATTTTCCCATACAATCAAAATAAATCTTAAACATTATACACACACACACACACACACACACACACACACACATCTGTAGTGCTGTGCTTTGCATGCAGATGTTTTTTCATTTTTTTTTAAGTGGTATTTTTTGCAGTTAATCAGAGCTTTTCACCAACACATAATCTACACTTAACCATTATTCCTTTCTCCTTTTCCTCGACTATTTCATAATAATAAGAATACTTCCATCACAGTAATGTAATGCCCTGGTTTGCCATCTCCGCTTCTGACCAGCTTCTGTTCCCGCGGCTCGCACGTATTAATGCGCGATTCTACGTGACTACGTACATTTTAATTCAGTATTTATTTTTTTATGCAAAATAATTTAACTGAAAAGTAACTCGCATTTCTTTTTTTAAAAAGTAACTCAGATATTAATGTGTAAATTTATAAAGTAACGCGCTACTTTACTTAGTTTTTGCACGTTCCTTGTAACGCGTTACCCCAACACTGTTTACAGTAATAAAAATAAAAAAATACAGGTCGTAATAAATAAGATAAAATTATGTTGTTAGTTGGACCTTTTCTGTGAGGAGAATCATAACAGGTCAGGGGGAATTATTTTTGATCACACTACTCCTTTAAGTTAAGCTAATAAGGCTGCTTTGGAAACAGTATTGCTAGTTTCATTTTGCGTGTGTCTGTGGGCAAGCTGTTTTAGCGCTTTATGTTTATGATCAGCTTTGTTATGTTTCCTTCTATTGCTGTATAACTTGAACCTAGAACAAGCTGCTTTCATAGTGATATTGAGTACATGTGAAGTCAGCTCCATCAGACTTCACATCACTTCTCTCTCTCATTCCTACACAAACACACAAATACACACACAACGGTATTGCGAGTCTATTGTAGTGACCAGTCGTTTTTCAATGAGATAACCTATGATATTTTCCTGCAGGTATACGCCCTCACCACAGCTTCGCCCAGAGGAGGCACGTGATTGGCTGCGCTCGCATTCTATCAGCGGATTGCAGGACTCGGCCAGTAACTCACCGTTTTCTACCGGCTCCAGCCTGACCTCACCGTCTGGGACGCGTTTCAATTTCGGGCAGCTTGGTAATCTCACCTTGTTTATGCTGATCAAAACACATCAGAGAATTAATTACACCAAAATCACTTACCACAAAAATCATTTTATATATATATATATATATATATATAATTATTTATTTATTTTTTTTCAAAAATACTGGACTAAGTTTGTTTTCAAGTGTGTTTGTGTGTGTGTCTGTGTGTGTGTACGTGTATGTATGTATGTATGTTTGCAGCCAGTCCCACTACAGTTGCTCAGATAAACCTTGTGAGTTTGCGCAACAGCAGTTTAAACAATCAGGATGCAGGGCTGGACATGTGCAATGAGACTCGTCTGAGAAACTCCTGTGTGTCGTTGGATGAGAAAACCCGCATTATGAGCCGCTCTGCTTCCTTCAGAGATGGGTTTGAGGAAGGTAAGGGAACAGGAAGGAGTGGGGAGGTGGGTGCTCATGGATTTAGTCTGTAAAGCAGACGTTTGCTAGCTCAAATGTCAGCAATAACTTCAATAAGATACTCACGTCTTTCTCCTCTTCCTGACTATAAGTGTCTTTGGATAAACGCATCAGCCAACTGAATTACATCTAGATGGGAAGGATGATAGTGAAATGTGCTTTAATGTGGTGACTGAGGGAGAAAAAGTAAATAATATGTAAAACTATAACTTTTTAATTTGATGGTAATATATTTTAATTATTTGTGAGTTGAGTCAGGAATGAAGAGCTGCCATAATTATAATCAGGAAGTTTTTTTTTCCCCATCACTGGACCTTTATCTCTCTCCACCCCCTCTGTCTTTTGTGTGCTTGAATAACGTGCAGCATTACATTATCTATTTATTCATAAATCACCCGCTGGGGGAAAAACTGTTTGTTAGTGGTTTTGAAAAACAGGATCAGTGTGTCAGATATAAAGAGCATCACACACACACACACACACACACACACACACACACACACACACACACACACACACACAGGGTGGATTTCCTTCCCTGTCGTGTCTGATTTCTCATCTGTTTGTCATCACCTCACTACTTACTTGTCCTGCAGGGTCTTATAATTTTAGGGTGTGTGCGGTTGGTCTCAGAGTGTGTCATTTGCCCTGGTGTGCAATTTGAAGCTATACACCCATGTTTATCTTAGCACAAAGTAATCTGAACATTATCATTGCAAGCCTGTGTTCACACCGGGTCTATTATTGCGGAGAGAAAGTGCTGACTCGAGTTTGTTGTCTGTTGATATTAAAAAGGCAACTCGCATAACATGCAACACTGTTACCCATAGCAACACTGCGGAAATGGCATGAAGGTCGCCAACCCTCTTTGTAGAGGAGATGGCTAGTAGAAAAACAGTCTTGACTGTAAAAAATTTCAAGGGCACATCAGAAAGGGGCTCAAAGGGAGGTTTAGACAAGGCCTCCAGAACAACGGCTAGGTCCCATTTAGCGCATTGTTCTTGAAGAAATGACTTATGCATGTGAAGAAATTACCATGTAGTAAACAGGGCTCTGTTCCTTAGCCACCACTGTAGGGGACACATGTATAGGAGGTCAAGTGGCACCACATTGGATGCAGCTGCCATCACACCCTGCAGTCTTTGAAACTGCTTCACATTGAGTAGCTGGCCTTCTTTCTTCTTTCTGGCCATTTTTCTCTTGACCTACTGAGACACGTCCGCCAGGCTGTTCCAGGCTGCCAGATAGTCTCTTAAATAAATCAGTCTTTCGAAAATGACTACTGGTGTGCCTAGAGCTGGGGCAATGCCCTCGCGCAGCTCTGGGAACCTCCTGAAAGGCGGCGAGAGAGCATTCTTCGTGTCAGGGTTAACAACCCTGATGGTGCCATGTAGGGGCGGGCACCATATGCCTAGGTACATGTTGCCCCCTGGCGGAGACCCCAAAAAACTTCTGGCTGTCAGGAACTTTTCTTTTAAAGATGACGGTCTTCAGATTCATCAGCTCCTTGGGCCTCTGCCTGGAATGCCGCCCATGGTCCCCAGTTTCTGTGGAAGTGCAAGTGATGACACTCCATATCTGAATTTAACAATGCCCAGCATTTGTTGGTCGGGGCTGCGCCCATCGTGCAGCCCCATAAAAGCAGCGAGAGAGAAAACGCTGGAATGCCGCAAATGTTTCTAGTCCCCCTGAAATTACTCAACGTTTTCACGACATCACCAAACAGGGTAGTCGCACCACAGGGGTGTCCAGAAGAACAAATCTGACAGGGTGAGCCGGAGGTATTTCTGTGTAGAGACCATGAAAGACATAGATATAAGCTTTGCCAACCAAAGCAAAGGCAGTCCTCAGAGGCTTGGTGGGCAGTACCCGGGCTTTAATGAAAGATGCAGCACCTGGGGAGAGATAGCCAGCCATTGTCTCTTCAACCCCACTAGCGCACTACTTCAAACCTACTACATTAGCATAGGGAGAGGGATGCAGGGGCTAAAGAGGTGGGCCGAATAAGGATTCTTCCAGGAACTGGTCACCTAAGTGTGCAAGCCTTGGAAAAACGGCAGACCCTGGCATGGAAGCAGCGACGTCGGTTGCAGGAAACATACATCCGACTTGCTTAGGGGACATTGTTTCTGCATATCCTCCAACAGCTCCTTGAACTGAACTGGCTGTGGGGGCGTATCCTCTACGGGATTGCTGGCGTCCATACTCTCTCCCTCCTCAGAGGAAGAGAGGTGGAGCCAGCACTCTGCATGGGGGAAGAAACCACAGAAAGGCGCGCTTCCGAACCCTGGGAGAAAGCGCTGGATCTGGCTGGCAGAAGAAATATATATATATATATAATTTATTTATTTATTTATTTATTTTTTGTTTGCTTCTCTCACTTTCCAAGACAAACAGAAGCTAGCGCCTTCTTCACGGCATGTGCTTTTATAGCTTCTTGGTCGTGACATCACACCTCCGGTGACGTCATGCTTTTCCGTTGGACTGGTTACACATGTGATTCAGTATGTTCAAAAGCGTTCCCTAAGTGTTATTGACACAGCTCGGGTTCCTGAAAGGGAACTGTAGATTCCAGTGGCTGAGAAATAAAATGCTAAAAAGACATCTCAGTACTGCTGATACAAATGCTGTATTTGATGATATCCTTTTTTAAACATTTAGTTGTTAATGCAATATAATTAGTCCTTAAAAATTGTTTTAATTTTTTATTTTTTTTATATTTAGATATATTAACATTACAACTGAGGAAAATATTTGATATGTGTTTTTTCACTTTTTCTTTTCCAGTACATGGTTCATCTCTTTCCCTGGTCTCAAGTACATCTTCCATCTACTCCACTGTGAGTTTTTTTAATTATTATTTCTTTATTTAAGAGCAATGACAAATAAAAAAAGAATGACAATGACAGAATGAAAAAGAATAGAAAACTTGATGTATAACATTGAAGTCTAAGAACGAGTGGAACATTCTTAACCTATTCAGCAGCCATGCTATTGCACCACTGGGGGCAGAGCTAGAGGAGTGTCTTACTGAGACAGAAAGCATGAGTGGGTGTGTGTGTGTGTGTGTGTGTGTGAGAGAGAGAGAGAGAGAGAGAGAGAGAGAGAGAGAGAGAGAAATGTGGAGTTCTTAATATGTGAAAAGAGAAAACGAGGGACTGACAGACAAACAGGAAAGAGCTGGAGAGAGAATTTGAATGTCAAATACTGAGGAAAAAAAAACAACTTTTAACAAGTGTAAGGATGATGGCTACTCTGACCATCTGCAGTGATGTAAATGCTTGGAATAATAAGGTTAGATATCTCTCTCTCTCTCTCTCTCTCTCTCTCTCTCTCTCTCTCTCTCACTCTCTCTCTCTTTTTCTCTTTTTCTGTCTCAGACACACACCATATTATTAATTTATTAAAAAGAATAGCTTTTGGTTATTAGGCAGATTTAAAGAAATGCTAAAACACAACTGATCATTAACATGTCAGTGTGTGTATACATCTCATCTCATCCACCCATATAGCTATCTGCCTGCCTGTCTGCTTGACTGCGTCTGTCAGTCTGCCTGTCTGCAACGGACACTTTGGCAGTTTGCTGCCTGTCTGTGTTTGTCAGTCAGTGTGTCTTTCTATCTTTCTGTCTTTGTTTGTCTGCCTGTGTCTTTCTGTCTGTCTGCCAATTTGTGTCTGTTAGTCTGTCTGCCTATCTGTGCCTGTTTGCCTCTGTGTCTGCTTGGTTGTCTGCCTGTGTCTTTCTTTTTGTCTGTTTGTCTGCCTGTGTCTTTCTTTTTGTCTGTCTGTTTGTCTGTCTAGGTCTTCTGTCTGTCTGTCTGTCTGTCTGTGTGGTGTGTTTGTGTAATGGGAAAGGAGTGTGTTTCATACCTCAAACTATTTTTATGGTGATAATATTTGGATGGATGTTACTGTTGGGTGTGTGTGTGTGTGTGTGTGTGTGTGTGGGTGTGTGTGTGTGTAGTGAAAAGCTGCATGTACTGTCATGTAAGCACAAAAGAAGAAACACAGACAAGTGTAGGTGGAGACGAATGAACTATCAGCTTGTTGTCATAACACAGTTGGTGTTTGCTTGAACACACTACTTCAGTAATTGACATCCTCAGTTCTGTAGGATGATGTGTGTAGAATTTGGTTATAATAAATGAAAGTTAGTTATACTTCTGTGCTGTGTCCTGAATTAGAGTTTAAAAGAATCCCTGGATAAATTATTACTCATATTTGTTTTGCAGTTATACGGTTATATTGTGTGTGTGTGTGTGTGTGTGTGTGTGTGTGTGTGTGTGTGTGTGTGCATGTTAAATCTTGTTAATTATTATATTATTTGGTTTTATTTTTTACAGAATGAAGAGAAGTCACAGTCAGAGGTTAGTGGACACACACACACACACACACTTCTCTCTCTCTCTCTCTCTCTCTCTCTCTCTCTCTCTCTCTCTCTCTCTCTTTCTCTCTCTCTCTTTGTCTCTTTATGGGATTTCCCCCACATGTATGAATATCACTTATGTTTTTGTGTGCTTTCAATGACCTGCTGTAAAGTCGCACCTGAGGGTGGTTTCATGCAGGTACTGTTTCATGCTCATTCTCAGTAACTGTCCTCTTGAATCTGGTGAAACCCTGAAACAGTTTTGGATTGCAATCAGGTTTGGATTCAGAACAGGAATCAGTCCTGTCTCTGGGACGCAGTGCCAGAGCACACACGGTCATGACTGATCTCAGCAGATTACATGATAATGTGTTTCATATTGGCTTCTAAAAAAAGTAAATGCAGCCATGACTGTTTTATGATTTTACTCCCGCATCTGTTCTTGTTTGACCCAGTCACAATTCAAAATCACTACAGCTTACTACAAAGACTGTAACCATGGCAATGATCCTAAAGTCTAGGCCTATACCGCTTAAGACAATGAGAAGAATACAACTATGATTTAAAAATACCCTTTTGAAACATAACCATAGAAAACAGTATAACTATGGTGTGTGCATGTGTGGGTTTGTGTGAGTGTGGGTGTGCTGGTGGGTGTGTGGGTGTGTTGGTGGGTGTAGGTGTATGTGTGAGAAAAAGAGAGACCCACTACACCACTGTTTGTTTTTCACATTAATGATTAGGAGTGGTGTTGTGTATGTTGTTCTTTGATCTTAACTGCTGTGTTGTCTGCACACACACACACACACACACACACACACACACACACATGCCCTGACACACACAAAGACACACACCTGAAATGCTTCTTTTATTATATTTTCTTTAACACACCTGTGCAAGTTAACTATTTTGTCATGAACCACCCACATTTACTTCATCTCTCTTTAGCCTTTACATTGGATTTTCTTTATTTTATTTATTCCATTCTCTTTTTTCATCTGTGTATCTGTTTGGTCTCTCTTCTAAAAGCTTCTTTAGGTCTTTTTCAACAGTAATAGTAATAATAATAATAGTAATAATAATAATTTCAGATTCGGAAGTTGCGCAGAGAGCTGGATGCCTCACAAGAGAAAGTGTCAGCACTGACAACACAGCTGAGTGCTAACGTGAGTGTACGCGCGTGCACACACACACACACACACACGCACATTGGCAGTGTGTTGCTGGGTGTATGTAACCGGTTCTTCATTGCGTGATTGAGTCTCTTGGGTGTTGTGTGCTATTGTCTAATTGTTGATGTGAGCTGAATTACTCAGGGCTGTCAATCATCACCTCACACTGTAGATGTCATTTATTTATATCCATAAAAAGCAATACAAATAATAATAATAACAACAATAATAATGGTTGAATAATAATAACAGTTTATTATTATTATTATTATTATTATTATTATTAATAATAATAATAATAATAATAATAATGGTTGATTAATAATAATAGTTAATATTTTTATTAATACTACTACTACTAATATTAATAATAATAATAATAATAATAATAATAATAATTCTACAAATAAAAAACTAAAACATGTTCTATCTCAGTGAAGTGGGCGTGGTCTCGGTGAAAGAGGAATAGATATATCGCACATTGAGCACAAGGAGTTTGTGAATTTGAAGACACAGTGGGTGGGCTGGGAGTATTGTCAAGAGGAAAAATAAGAGTAAAATGATAGTATTAGAGATGAAATAATGGAGAGGGATATAATAATTAGAGGTTACTAAAGGTCGACTAGTAGTGGATTTTACCGATACCTATATCTAGGTTGGATCACACTTGCCTATAAGCAATTAAAAAAACGATATTTTTTAAATTAAATACTGGACTAAACCCAAACTCTTCATGTAAAATAGTAATGAACTTATTACAAGAATAAAAAAATAACTGTAACTGTAATTTAAATAGTGTGGACTTTGGGAAGACATTCAAAGATGGCCATTTTAGATATATGGAAGTGGATAGATACTTTATTCATCCCAATGGGAAATTTAAAAATGTAAAAACTCTCTGCCTCTAATTTTAAGCATGACTGTTTAAATTTATGTGGAATGGTAATGCTTAAAATTAAGATTGCATTTGCAACATTACTCTGTAGTTAACTTTATTTAATGCACTATGAACTAACATAAATTACAGCTTGCAGTCTTGTGTCAAAGCAAACAGCACTTGTTGTCAGTGATTCACCTCTAGAGGCTGCTTTCTTACTGAATAATGACAGCGGACCTTCTTAGCTGCTCCAATGCAGACACAACCCGGAAATACTATTGCTATGGATTTTAGCCGGTAACAGAAGTACACTCAAAATGCTTGCATCTCTGCTCTGCACTTGCAAATGGCTTAGTGTATTCCCAAACCACAACCCAATCTCTGTTTTTTAAATACTGCACTTGCAAACTCTGTTCCATACTCACTTTGGCCTCTGTTCTCTGTTAAAAACCCTGTTTAAATTAAAGACAGAGAGAAAGTAATAGAAAATAATAGATACATTTGAGACTCCATGTTCTTCAGTGAAGGCCTGTTGGAAGTCATTGCTTTGTCTGGGGTTATTTATCATGGAGATTGTGACTGACATTGCAGGCAAATGAGACCCAGTCAAAGGGGCAACATCAAATTGTTTTGCCTCTCTGTGATATAATAGCTGTTGTGTGTTTGTGTGTGTGTGTGTGTGTGTGTGTGTGTGTGTGTGTGTGTGTGTGTGTGTGTGTGTGTGTGTTTTCAGGCGCACCTGGTTGCAGCATTTGAGCAGAGTCTGGCCAACATGACCTTCAGATTAAAAAGCCTCACTATGACAGCAGAGCAGAAGGTAAATGTACACATATTTATTTGTGTATATTATATGTGAAATCTGGCAACCCTACTCAAAAAAACATTTAATAACACAATACAAATACTTACATTAAATACTACCAGAAAAATAAAGTAAAAATGATATAAATAGGAAGAGGACTATTTTTTTTTGGGTGGTTTGTTAAGCTTGTGTATGTATATGTGTGTAGGACTCTGAGCTGAATGAACTGAGGAAGACCATCGAGTTGCTAAAGAAGCAGAATGCTGTAGCTCAAGCTGCTATTAACGGTGTCATTAACACTCCAGAACTCGCCTGTAAACCTGAACGTACAGGTGAGACAGAGACTGTAATATTATAGTAATTATGATATATTATATACCAGCTCCTTTTCCTATAATATTACATTACAAAATTAGCTAGGCATAAGTTTGAATTAACTGCATTTTAGTTTGAGTAAGCAAGAAAAATCTGAGATAATTTTCATGCTAGGATGGAAAAGAAACTGTAAATTCGTATAAATTACTGCCAACTAAATTGAGTTATTCGTACACTGTCAAGATTTATAAACTGTTAAGAATGTTGAGATGAACAGATAATGTGAACGTGTGCAGAATATTCCCTGTAGAAATAGTTGTTATTTCTGTTATAATGTGTTTGTTTTTTGTGTTTATATTTTGTGTTGTGTTACAGGTTCTGTTGGCTCAGTCTCGGTACAGGCAGAGATGTGTATGCGCAGACAACACTCATCAGACAGTGTGTCCAGCATCACCAGCCACTCCAGCATGGAGAATACAGACAACTGCAGCAAGAAGAAAAAGAAAAACTGGGTGTGTGAAGCTGCACACACACACACACACACACACACACACACACAGCAGCTAAGTCTGCTTTCTGTGTCTTTGTGTTTTCTTGTTGCTTCATGTGGCAGGTTTCTGAGGTAAGAGTAAGTGTGTTAGCATTAATAAGCTAAGCTAACTTGAACTTATGGTTTGCTTTTCATTGCCCTTTAAGCTTCAGCACCCTTGCGCTTTGCTTTCTCTCTTCCTGATGCTTTCCCTATTTTTTCTATGTATTTGCTTTGTAAGACACTCTGATGTCTCATTGAAATGGGTGGATCGATTTGATTATTTTGATACTGGTCTTGTATCGAGAGAATTGACATATCGAACCTACCTGATTTCTTTTTAAACAAGTGAGTTTAATATGCATATGTAATATGAATAGAACGTGTTTGTTATTCTGCTGTACCTTTATTTATTTAAACAAGTTGCCATTCTGTCTCTCAGTGATATATTTTAGAATAATTGTGTCATGTGTACCTTCAGAGGGAATTATTTCAAAGCAGAGAGTCTGCATTCTCTTTTTCTTTTCATAAAAACCTTAAAAGGGAAAAATGTAGAAACGTTATATAAAGTTTAAATTTGATTTGTGGGATTGTTTTTAAATGAATGAAGTCCAGCCTATTTTAGTTAACATTCAATATAATATCAGATACCATTAATTATTAATAATTAATGACTTTTAAACTACTGGTGCTGGTATCAATATTAATGATACTGGTCTTGAAAGTACTTGAATCAAAATGATAATAAGTGGTATCACTTATCCCTAAAGTCTCACATAAACTGAAGCTGCTGTGTCAAGGCACACAAGCAGCTCATATGCCTGTGAAGCAAACATTGTGTGTGTCTGTGAATATGTATTGGTTTAATACTTGAAAAGAAAAGCTGTATCACAAGTTAAGTTGACTGATTTATTCCGGCTGTTCTGAGTGAACAGAACCAAATTACAGCAGTGGGAGTTTTACTAGTTCTGAGCACAGCATTAGTGAAACTCCCACCATTGCGATTTGGATTTGTTCACTTCAAGATAAATCTTTTTTCTCAGAGATTTGAACATTTTTTTACACCTCTGTTTTAGGAAAACTTATACATTATATAGTGCATCTGGAAAGTATTTAGATTTTAGAGGTGAAGAAGAAGAGGTGTAGAGTAAGGACTGAAAGAAGAATAAGATGGTGGAAACTGAAGGAGAAAGACAACTACTGAAGAAGTGAGGAAGACAGCTAGAAAGGTACTTGGTGTGCATCTAAAGAAAGAAAGACAAAGAGACATGTGGAATGGTGGAATGAGGAAGTGGCAGGGAAGCATAAGGAGAAAGAAGTTGGCAAAACAGAATTGGGATCGGCAGAGAGATGAGAAAAGTAGGCAGGAGTACAAGAAGGTGTTGCAGCAATTGAGGAATGATGTTGCAAAAGCTGTAAACACTAAGGAAGAAGAAAACAATTTGTAGGTTTAGTAAGGAGGAAGTGAGAGAAGTGATTAAGAGGATGAAGACTGGAAAATCGGTTGGACCAGATGACATACCGGTAGAAGCATGAAGCTGTTTAGGAGAGATGGCAGTGGAGTTTTCAACCAGATTATTTAACAAAATTTTGGAAGGTGAGACGATGCCTGAGGAATGGAGAAGGAGTGTGCTGGTACCGATCTTTAAGAATAAGAGAGATGTGCAGACCTGCAGTAACTACAGGGGAATAAAGTTAATCAGTCACATCATAAAGTTATGAGAGAGAGTAGTGGAAGCCAAGCTGAGAGAAGAGGTTACATTACCAAGGAGGGAGCAGCTGAATGAAGAAGAAGAGGAAAAAAAAGCTGTAACATTAGCAAAATGTGGAAAAGTGAAGCGCTGTGAATACTTTTTAGATGCACTGTATATTTCTATAGACTATTTCTAGAAATATTTTATTATTTTTCCTAAGCATGCCTAAGCAAAAATATTTTGAAAACAAGGCAGTTTACATAAGCGGCTGTAAAAATGCTCTGTTGGCCTGACTCTGGTGCTTTCCTCATGTAATAATTGTAATCAAATTATTGGTTTCAGCTGTATTCAGTAAGCACACAATTTAACAAACTCAAGTTTACATGTACAGTATCTCACAAAGGTGAGTACACCCCTTATGTTTTAGCAACTATTTTATTATGTTTTTAAGGGACAATACTATAGAAATTCAACTTTGATATATTTCAGAGTAGTCAATGTGCAGCTTGTATAGCAGTATAGATTTACTGTCCTCTGAAAATAATTCAACATACAGCCATTATTGTCTAAATAGCTGGCAACAAAATTGTCAAAACCTTGTCTCAATATTTTGTGTGAGCACCATTGATATCTACCACTCTCTTAATACTCCTGGACATGGAATTCACCAGTTTCTGAAAAGAGGGCATCCTGTTCTGCTTTAGAATGTCACATTACATATTGGAATATATGTTTCCCTCAATAAACCGCAGCTCCCCAGTACCAGAAGCACCCATACAGCTCCAGACCATGATGTTACTATAACCATGCCTAACTAAGGGCAAGACACAATTTTCTCGGTTCTCTTCACCAGGGGTAACCACACATGCTGGACAGCATCTGATCCAAACAAATGTATTTTCGACTCATCAGACCACAGGACATGGTTTCAGTAATTCATGCTCTTGGACATGTTGTCTTCAGCCAACTGTTTGTGGGCTTTTCTGAAAACCATCTTCAGAAGAGGCTTCCTTCTGAGATGACAGCCATGCAAACCGACATGTTGCAGTGTGCAGTGTGCAGTGTATGGCCTGAACATTGACAAGGTGGACCTTCTGCCTCTGTAACTGGGTGGGACCTGTCTTGGAAAACCTTTGAATGACCTTTGCCTCTGTACTGTCACTTAGTTTCAGGGTGTTGCCGATCTTCTTATAGCCTAGGCTATAATGAATATGACGTGGCTTTGCATGGCTAAACGGCGTACAGCTGTTAACACTTTATGTAGCTTCATTTTATGTGTTGTAGCTCTATGTTGTTTAGTGTAGCACCAGGGTTCTGAAGGAATGTTGTCTCGTTTTTTCTGTGTACTGTGTACAACTGTGTATAGTAGTAAATCTATACTGCTATACATCCTGCACATTTACAAAATAAAATATGCCAAAATATATCAAAGTTTAATTTCTATAGTATTGTCCCTTGAGAATATATACTAAAATGGTTGCTGAAATGTGAGGGGTGTTACACTGTACAGATGGCAGGGGACAATAGTGTAATGTTTAAATGTTTTGCCAACAGTACAATTATTGCATGGTTCTAGCTGTGTGTATTTGGACAGAAATCAGTCACATCAAAAGTGTAGCTCTTGGGGACGATAGTTTTTATTTATTTAATTGTATGTTGGTGAAGACAAACACGACTATTTAAAAATGCATTTTACTCTAGTAATAAATTTACCTATTTGCTCTCATTTGCATTTGGTTTTCATTATTTTGTCTTTTTCTCCACTCTTTTTTTACCCTTCTGCACCCTACACAATGCTTGATTGTTTTAACTGTTTCATTTTCAACTTTTCCGTTTACGTTTTTTTTCCCCCGTCTCTGTTTTTCAGTTGCGCAGCTCCTTTAAACAGGCATTCACGAAGAAGAAGTCTCCCAAATCTGCCTCGTCCCATTCAGACATTGAGGAAATGAACGACTCGCTTCCTTCTTCTCCCAAACTCCCTCATAATAGATCCAGCAGCTCCACACCAATGCTTAGGAACTCCAACTCACTGTATGTTGGTGTGTGTGTGTGTGTGTGTGTGTGTGTGTGTGTGTGTGTGTGTGTGTGTGTGTGTGTGTGTGTGTGTGTGGAGTCCAACAACTTTTTTTCTCAGCACTACTGCACTTCTGATTAATAATACATTTTTTGCCTATACAGTGCTGAACTGTTTATGTAATGTATAATCAAATATGTGTTTATTATTAATTGCAGGCTGCCAGAGGGTTTTGATGGAGAGGCGGAGACTGTAATGCAGCTTCGAAGTGAGTTGAGAGAGAAAGAAATGAAGTTAACGGACATCCGGTTAGAAGCACTGAGCTCTGCCCACCAACTTGATCAATTACGAGAGGCCATGAATAGGATGCAGGTAAAAATAAAATGAGTTCTACATTGGATTTGTCCTTAATCTGTGTCTGTTCTTTGTAGTATTCCAAATAACAGAACAGACCAAAATGTATTTTTCTTTCTTTTCATTTTTTTTCTTTCATGTTTGAGTTTTATGTACAGAAGTGGTATTGTGACTCACTTTGTATGTATTAAACAATTATGTATGCATTGCAGGCAATAAAAATGTATAACGAAAAAATAGAAGGTATTAATAACAAATGGTGTGTGTGACTTTGTGTGTGTATGTGTGTGTGTGTGTGTGTGTGTGTGTGTGTGTGTTGGTATAGACTGAGATTGAGAAGCTGAAAGCGGAAAACGATCATTTAAAGATGGAGTATCAGGCAAACGGTGGCCGAGCGTTAATCACCCCAAGTTCCAACACAACTTCAACAACAGAATTCGCACAACAAAATCTCCACAAGTCCACAAGCTTTGGTAAAAATTTTACCAAGCTCTGTTTTAACTTTATCTGTTATTACCGGTAGATAATATTTATTAAAAAAAATAAAACATTCCAGAAAAAAAAAAAAGCAGCATATTGTAAATTGCTATGAGCGATTTTCATATTTACGGAAATTCTCTTTCACTATAGATATTCTGATGGATGATTCTGGAGGAGATGGCAGTTTTCATAAAGATGGCCAACATGTAAAGATCATTGTCACTTTACGGGGGGAAGATGCTCCTAGAAGAGAGGTTTGCCCTTAAACTTATTCCATAAATAATTAAATAAACTGTTTTTTAAAATATAAATAATCATAACTCTAACTTCAGTAAGTGGTAAAGACAGTATCCTGGCTGTGTCTTTGTTTACTAGTGGTCTGAGTTTATAATACTAGAAATGTATAAAAGTTATGCAGGCCAGAATGAGAACGACAACACTTGCTTCAATTCGGCACTTTTAGTCATTATAACCTTGATCTCTGAGAACCAGGATGCTAGGAAACCGTTTACACATACAGTATTAGGACATGCCTAAAGGAGCAATGTTTCCAAAACATAAACTGTAAGTACTGTTCACTTATCTGTATACATCTGTTAGAAATTTCATTTAGTCCAAAAAGTTTAGACAAACATTTAATTTGTTGTGTGATTTTGGACGTTTTGTGTGTTTCAGGATTGCAGAGCACGGGACTTCCTGATTGGCTGTATTGGAGTTAGCGGGAAAACCAAATGGGACGTTTTGGACGGAGTCGTGAAACGCCTATTTAAAGTAAAGCTTACATCACATGAGCTTTCCTATCCTTAATATTATGTTAACCTAATGCTAACACTGAGTTGGTTTAATGGAGTTTAAATGTTACTTGGTTAGATCATTCCATTTATTAAAATGGCCTGCCTTCAGTTCATATCATCTTTTACTTTGATTTAAAGCTTTTAGAGATTTTGCGGTGTGTTCAGATTATCATCTTTAAAGATAAGGAGATCAAGCATTAAAATATCAAAGGTTAGAAAAAGCAGACCCAAATGCCTTTGTATTTTTTGCTCCTTTGCTGTCAACCACAGTAAAATAAGATAATTAATATAATGTTGGGACTAATATAAGTTAGCAAATAGTTAAATAAACATTAAATAAATAGTCAACTATGTTGTGAATACAATTGTGAATGTGGATTTCATTATTAAATCATCACAATGTGCATGTAAGTCAACTCCAAATACTTATAGCTGGAGCCAGATTTGGAGAGTCAGGGTTGCAAAGAGGTAAAAATAAAAATCCAAAACTATGGTAGACAAAATTAATAATACAATTACAGATTTAAATTTTATTGTGTTGTGAGCTTGTTAAAGCTATTTTCCTCTTTAAAATCTAACAAAGCTGACCCTGGTAAGCAAATCCAGATCAGTCATTAATTTTGTCATGTTGTATAGGAATACATCAGACATGTAGATCCAGTTAGTCATCTGGGCCTGAGCTCTGACAGCGTGGAGGCATATCGGATTGGAGAGTTGATCAGGCCATGTCAAGCAGAAACACCAGAACTCCTTCCCTGTGGATACTTAGTTGGAGAAAATAACACGATAAATATTTCACTGAAAGGTACACAGAAACATACATAGCCCCAACAGACACATCAACTCTCAAAAATAAAACTATTAGGAGCAGTTGGTTTTGCTGATATTCAAAAAAATTGTGTGTGTGTGTGTGTGTGTGTGTGTGTGTGTGTGTGTGTGTGTGTGTGTGTGTGTGTGTGTGTGTGTTTATACAGGTGTGAACTCCCAGTCAACTGACTCTCTTGTGTTTGACATGTTGATCCCGAAGCCTGTGCTGCAGCGCTATGTGTCACTGCTGCAGGAACATCGTCGTCTCATTCTGTCTGGTTTGTTGCATACTATCATTATTATTGCCACTGTATTATAAAATACCATACTAAAGTCAGCCAAAGCACACTGTATAATACTGTTCTATACTATACAGTTTTATACTGTACAAAACTATAGTTTTGTGACAATTATTATCAGACCAGTGACTGTGTAAGATTGACACACTACAGGGAGTGCAGAATTATTAGGCAAGTTGTATTTTTGAGGATTAATTTTATTTGAGGATTTAATTTGAACAACAACCATGTTCTCAATGAACACAAAAAACTCATTAATATCAAAGCTGAATATTTTTGGAAGTAGTTTTTAGTTTTAGCTATTTTAGGGGGATATCTGTGTGTGCAGGTGACTATTACTGTGCATAATTATTAGGCAACTTAACAAAAAACAAATTTATACCCATTTCAATTATTTATTTTTACCAGTGAAACCAATATAACATATCAACATTCACAAATATACATTTCTGACATTCAAAAACCAAACAAAAACAAATCAGTGACCAATATAGCCACCTTTCTTTGCAAGGACACTCAAAAGCCTGCCATCCATGGATTCTGTCAGTGTTTTGATCTGTTCACCATCAACATTGCGTGCAGCAGCAACCACAGCCTCCCAGACACTGTTCAGAGAGGTGTACTGTTTTCCCTCCTTGTAAATCGCACATTTGATGATGGACCACAGGTTCTCAATGGGGTTCAGATCAGGTGAACAAGGAGGCCATATCATTAGATTTTCTTATTTTATACCCTTTCTTGCCAGCCACGCTGTGGAGTACTTGGACGTGTGTGATGGAGCATTGTCCTGCATGAAAATCATGTTTTTCTTGAAGGATGCAGACTTCTTCCTGTACCACTGCTTGAAGAAGGTGTCTTCCAGAAACTGGCAGTAGGACTGGGAGTTCAGCTTGACTCCATCCTCAACCCGAAAAGGCCCCACAAGCTCATCTTTGATGATACCAGCCCAAACCAGTACTCCACCTCCACCTTGCTGGCGTCTGAGTCAGACTGGAGCTCTCTGCCCTTTACCAATCCAGCCACGGGCCCATCCATCTGGCCCATCAAGACTCACTCTCATTTCATCAGTCCATAAAACCTTAGAAAAATCAGTCTTGAGATATTTCTTGGCCCAGTCTTGACATTTCAGCTTGTGTGTCTTGTTCAGTGGTGGTCGACTTTCTGCCTTTCTTACCTTGGCCATGTCTCTGAGTATTGCACACCTTGTGCTTTTGGGCACTCCAGTGATGTTGCAGCTCTAAAATATGGCCAAACTGGTGGCAAGTGGCATCTTGGCAGCTGCACGCTTGACTTTTCTCAGTTCACGGGCAGTTATTTTGCGCCTTGGTTTTTCCACACGCTTCTTGCGACCCTGTTGACTATTTTGAATGAAACGCTTGATTGTTCGATGATCACGCTTCAGAAGCTTGGCTAATTTAAGACTGCTGCATCCCTCTGCAATATATCTCACTATTTTTGACTTTTCTGAGCCTGTCAAGTCCTTCTTTTGACCCATTTTGCCAAAGGAAAGGAAGTTGCCTAATAATTATGCACACCTGATATAGGGTGTTGATGTCATTAGACCACACCCCTTCTCATTACAGAGATGCACATCACCTAATATGCTTAATTGGTAGTAGGCTTTCCAGCCTATACAGCTTGGAGTAAGACAACATGCATAACGAGGATGATGTGGTCAAAATACTCATTTGCCTAATAATTCTGCACTCCCTGTAGAGATAGACAGATCACTATATTCATCCCTGAGGGGGATTCATGAGTTTCTGTACATCAGTAAATAAATTCCCCTACCTGTATTTCCCACTAATGTGTTAGTGTGAGCATAAAACAGGAAGTCCGTTATTAAAAAAACAAGAAACATTCACACCCAAATAGAATTTATTGCTCACAGAGAAAAAAAAACTTTTCCTGTCCATAGACAGGAAACCTGCTGTTAAATGCCTCGGCGCAGAGATCAGATTATCACGGAGATGGTGTTTCACACCTCTACCTTTGTCTCATTTAACCATGTCTTCTTTTGAATTTCATGCAGTTTCAGTTACCTCTCCAATCAACCTTTTTATCATTGTCATCTACCGCCCTCCTGGTCCCCTTGGGGACTTCCTAGAAGAGATGGACACGCTCCTCAGTAATTTCCCCTCTGACGGCACCCCTCTGACAGTTCTTGGTGACTTCAACCTC
>MU551562.1:2390012-2402263 GCA_024362625.1 Silurus asotus | reverse complement strand
TTTATTGTTATTATTTAATGTATTTTTTTAATTTATTTTTTACTTATAATCATTATTATATTATAATCATTATTTTAATTATAATAATATTATTATATTATTAGTGTGCAGTTACATGAAATCAAGTGAAAGGGGCAAGATTTATTACAAACCAGTGAGTGTTATTAGTTCCACAAATGCACTTCATGCTCGCAGTTCCTAAGCCAGAAAGTCGTAGTGTTTGGTTCGGACAGTCTTTTGGGGGCCTTATAATATTTGTGGACAAATGGCATTTTTTTATGTTTCTTAGACAAAGGTTTGTTTCATTTGCATGCCACTTGTGCTGAGAGTCACAACAGACCCACAAAAGCAAAACAACAAAACATTAAGTACTCAAATGTTCTGCAGGTGGGTTTTGTGTGCAAATCACACAGAACCAGTAAAGGGCTTTCTGGGCCGTTTTCTGAGGAGGAAGCTTATTGAGACAGAAATCAGCAGCCGGACACGTAATCCAGCACTGGTGAAGATCACTGAGTGGATTCCTCATGTTTGGCATCATCTCAACTGTTTCCTTGAGGCTCACAGCTCCTCAGATGTTACTATTGGTAAGAAAGTCTTCAGTGAGTTCTGCCGGTAAAATTCTTCCTTACTGAACTGTTATAAAATGTGTGTGTTTGTGTGTTTGCTGCAGGGCCACGTTTGTTTCTTTCATGTCCGATGGATGTAGATGGGTCACGCATTTGGTTTACAGACCTGTGGAATTACAGCATCATCCCATACATACTGGAAGCTGTCAGAGAGGGTTTACAGGTAATATTTATCTCAGATATTAGGACTCATTATTCTGTGTTTTCATAATTCTGTGTTTAATTCTCTTTCCCCCACCAGCTTTATGGACGCAGAGCTGTATGGGAGGATCCTGCTCGTTGGGTGATGGACACATTTCCATGGCGATCAAGCTCTCAGCATCCTGATTGGCCTGCTCTGCTAAAACTCCGTCCGGAGGATGTGGGTTTGGATGGAGGTTCCACCTTGAAAGAGGGTGCTAATAAACAGAACACCCAGAGCGACAGTGATGCTGATCCACTGGTGAGAAAGATGCAAAGACTTGCACACACAGTGACACAGATGCAGACAAATAAACACGGTGTGTTCCTCTTCCCTCTCTCAGATGAACATGCTGATGCGTCTGAAGGAGGCAGCAAACTGCTCCAGCACTCAGAGTTATGACAGCGACTCTAACAGTAATGGTCACCATGATGACATCCTTGACTCATCACTGGAGTCAACACTCTAATGCTTACTTTTATTTGCATAGTTCCTTTGAATGTTTCCTCATGCCCAGGCAGCACTGATCAAGCTGCTGATGCAGAAACTGTACAATTCACAGTTCAACTTGCTGTGTGTCAAGTTAGAAATTTAGATTGCAAAACCCAACAGAAGAAGAAAAAGAAGAAAAAAGAAACTGCACTACTTATTCCTCATATTCTAACCATCTGCTGTGAAGGATGTCATCTGACAAGATATTTTCCAGAATCTTTACCTCACTATAATCCACTTTTATCTAATATCTAATAATGATAATCCTAATAATAATAATAATTACAATAATAATAATGTTTTAAAGCTTTAGTTAATATCTTCATTTAATAGTTTTGCTCATCCCTAAAATTTGTTTTAGAGAAATATCAAAACTAAACCTCTCTATTTTTTCTCCCACACTATGTTTTGTTGACAAGATGGTGCTATTGATTTTGTGCTTTTCGCTACTGTTAATGTCTGGACACACATGACACTGGCTCACATAAGTGTATTCTGATGCTGGCCGTCAATGTAAAGACAACAGATTTTTTATTCTGGGAGACTTTCCGGAGGACAACGTGAATTTCTGTCCTTGTGTAATCATTTGCATGATCAGTACCTCACCAGCATGGAGGTTTTCCTTTTTAAAAAAAAAGTGAGATGTGTCTAGCGGACCTGACTTGCACTCAGTCACTGAAGAACACCCTTCTTCTCGACATTTTCATCCCTCATTTTGGTGCTCAATACCCAGTGCCTTACTGCATTTTGCAATGGGAGCCTGAGGGGCACTGTGCTCTTATCCACTTCTCAAGCAAAAGGGCTTCACGCTGCTTGTCTAAGCAGCTCAGAGTGGCTTTATCATTTTAATAATTCATCATGTTACTTATGAAACGCAAATGAAAAATGAAAAACATTTGGCACAAAACTCTGTGAGACTTTGTTGGGTGCTTTGAAGGAGCTGCACAATGTTGAGTAAAATAGCGTGCGCTTATGGGCGTATTTATACCTCATCAGTTGTCCACAACTTTACTTTGGCCTTATCTTCCATGCTGTACCACTGTGAAGGGAAGTGACTTGAAGAGTCTGCATTGTGGGATCCTAAATGTTCTCTGTTTTTTCTAAAATTAAAGAGCTTACTATAGTTTGTAAACATTGTTAATGTTTAAAAATGTACTTCTTGCATTCTCTCTGCTTATGGATCTGTTTATGGAACCCAAACTGCAAAGAAAATTTTACATTTCATGTTTCTTCAATGTCAGAGCTCATATAATAAACTTATGCATAAATTTTACAGCAAGTTAACCCCACCCATTGTTGTTGCAGCAGGTTAGCGCCATCAGTTTATTTTATAGCAGGTTACCCCCATCCATTTAGCATACAGCAGGATAGTCCAACATCCTTTTGGGGCCAAATTAGCCCCTACCATTCCCCTATTCCCATTCAGTTTATTTTATATAAGCTAGCCATGCTCAGTTGCACTGGAATCTGTAGCAGTATTTGAGGTTTTAGTGTGCAGGTAAACCTTGTACCTGTCTGGCATGAAACAAATAAGTTACACAAGTAGCTACATGAGCGTCTTTTGTTTTGAATATGAGTATGATGGTTTATCTTAAACATTACTATTCCTAATTATTCCGTATCAACTCTGAGGCAGCTTTATCTAACTAAGTATGCACTGTAATCAAAGAGCTAACACAAGTTTTGTTAATCTGTTTGCTTCTTCTATAGCTAGTCTTGTCATGAATAGTAACATTTCTTTCACCTTTTTTTAAATTCTTTTTACAACTTTTTACTATGCGATTTTTTTTCCCCCTTTTTGTATCTGTTTATGCTGTTCTGAGAGACAAAGGAAGGAAGGGAAATTACCATGTAAAAATAAATTATGTTTTTTGTACATAAACCTACAGAATATTATAAAGTGAACTTCAGGGAAAAGATCAAATTCAAAAATAGACTTTTAGGTAGAGCTAATAAATGAAATGACAGAAGAAACAATTGTGGACATTTAACTGACAGTTAACACTTGATATCAGGAATTAGCTATGGTTTTGTTCGAATTCCTCATGAATTTCCTCCATGTTAATTTTGTTCATTTTTTTGTTAATAATCTCACCTACCTTCAGCATCTTGATCCTATGCAACATCATTCACATTTGAAATAGAAGCCAAATATTGTATCAGCACTGCCAAGTGTGTTTTTGTGTGTGTGTGTGTGTGTGTGTGTGTGCATGTGTGTGTATTTATATACATTAAGATTGTACAGTGTGTATATATTTTTGTGAATAATTCTCAAATTATAATGTGCCTACATTTTATAAAGTTGGATGTAAGTCAGTTCAAGCACAGACTCGGGACATATTTTAACTTAATTGTCATTATTGAATGTTTATTTGCTGTGTACATGATCTGATTATAATTGTTTTTAATCCTGTATTTGGATGAATAAAATGTACTTTATAACACATTATTGTATATCTATTGATAATCAGGTTCTTGTCTACCTTTCTTATTAAGGCCCTTATTCTCTAATTGCTTTGTTTGGCCTGGCGACCAGCTCTGAGGAGAGTCACACTTCTTCAGTTTAAGAATTTGGGAGGCCACTGTGGTCTTGGGAATCATTAAGTGTAGCAGTACTTTTTTGTAGCCTTCCCAAGATCTGTGCCTTGCAACAATCATGTCTCTGAGCTCTGCAGGCAGCATCTTTGGCCTCATGGCTTGTGGCTTTTGCATTGAAATGCATGGTCAGCTGTGAGGCCTTCTATTGGTATGTGGCTTTCCAAATCATGTCCAATCAATCAACTTTCCGTCGGGTAGAATTCAGTCAAGGTTTTTCAAGTGTTGTTTGATAGGGTCTGAATACTTATTTACATATATTAAAGTTTTTTTAATTAAAATTTAGTTTTTTAATTTAGTTTTATTTTTTACATTTAAAAAAAATTAATTTGATTAACTCTCTTCTTCTTTCGGCTTCTTCCATTAGGGGTCGCCACAGCGGATCACCCATTTACTACTCTGTCCTCTACATCTGCCTCTTTCAAACCAACTACCTGCATGTCTTCCCTCACCACATCCACAAACCTAATCCTTGGGGGGTGTCATCCACAATGCTGTTGGCTTTGCAGATGCAGCGTGTGGTGTAAATGTCCATGATAGAGGGGAGAGAGACTCCGATGATCTTCTCAGCTGTCCTCAATATCCTCAAATCAAATCAAATCACATTTTATTTGTCACATTCACATACATACAGAGTACGACATGCAGTGAAATGCTTTGTACGATTGTCCAGCATGAGGGAATAGGTTGGGTGGAAAAATGAAACAAGGAAAAAAAGAAAGCAGATAAATAAAAACAATGAACTATGTAAAATATAAAAATATATAAAGATAAAGATATATATAGGAAAAATAGGAAAAAATGTAGATACAGGGTTTGTTTATGGATACAGGGTATCCTTATGTGGAGTAAACAGTAAATCACATAAGGTGGTTGATGTGCTTGTTCTTAAAGTGAACATGTGTGGTATGGTGTGGTAAAAGTGAACGTGTGCGGTTGTGCTGTGCAAGTCCACAGTTAAAGTGACTGTCCAGGGTTTAAAGTGTTGTAGTGCGAAAATAAAGAAAAATATTTGCAGATGTGTGATGATGGAGAGAGAGTGACCAGCTTTTAGATCCAGCTTTTAGATGCCGGGTGTTTCCTGGTTTAAACTCTGAATGGCCTGCTGGAAGAAGCTCCTCCTCATTCTCTCTGTGTTTGCTTTCCGGGAGCGGAAGCGTTTCCCCGAACGCAACAAAGAAAAGAGTCTATTGTTGGGATGGCTGAGGTCCTTTATAATCTTCCTAGCTCTGGTCCGGCACCGCGTGCTGTAGATGTCCTGCAGGTTAGGGAGCTTGGTGTGGATGGTACGTTCAGCTGACCGGACCACCCTCTGAAGGGCTCGCCTGTCCTGCATGGTGCTGTTCTCGAACCAGGAAGTGATGCTTCCCATCAGGACGCTCATAATGGTGCAGGTGTAGAAAGTCTTTAGCACCTGAGAGGGTAGTTTAAAGTCCCTTAAGTGTCTCAGATAGTACAGATGCTGCCGGGCCTTCTTCACCAGGGTGTTGGTATGACAGGACCAAGTGTGTCATGTGAACACCTAGGTGTTCACATCAGGGTCTTGTTCCTCTGTAGGGTCTTGCGATCCGAGACGGTTTAGTTCCCAAACCAGGCAGTGCTCAGGATGCTCTCAATGGTCCCTCTGTAGAACATGGTCAGGATTGGGGGAGGAAGATGAGCTTTCCTCAGCCTTCTCAGGAAGTAGAGACGCTGCTGGGCTTTCTTTGTGATGGAGCTGGTATTGAGTGACCGGGTGAGGTTATCCATCAGATAAACACCAAGGAATTTGATCCCTAACCCTAACTTGACGATCTCCACTGAGAATCCATCGATGATCAGTGGAGAATGGCCGCTCTGTGCTCTCCTAAAGTCCACAACCATCTCTTTGGTTTTGTCAATGTTCAGAGACAGGTTCAGAGACAGGCTCCACACCAGGCTGTTAAATGGTGCACCTTCTCTCTGTAAGCTGACTCGTCATTCTTGCTGATGAGACCCACCACGGTCATGTCATCGGCAAACTTGACTATGTGGTTTGAGCTGTGCATTGCTACACAGTCGTAAATCAGCAGAGTGAACAGCAGTGGGCTGAGCACACAGCCCTGAGGGGCCCCAGTGCTTTGTGTGGTGGTGCTGGAGATGCTGTTCCCGATCAGGACGGACTGAGGTCTCCCAGTCAGGAAATCCAGGATCCAGTTGCATCCAGGTGTTCAGGCCCAGTAAGCTCAACTTCTAAATCAGGTGCTGAGGGATGATTGTGTTGAATGCTGAGCTGAAGTCAATTAACAGCAATCGTACATATGAGTCCATGGTGTCCAGGTGAGTGAGGGCCAAATGGAGGGTTGTGGAGATTGGTTGATATGCAAATTGCATAGGGTCCAGAGAGGGTGGAAGCTGTGTATTAATGTGCCTCATGACAAGCCTCTCGAAGCACTTTATCACGATGGGTGTGGGCACGACGGGACAATAGTCATTGAGGCAGGAGACAGTAGACTTCTTCGGCAAGGGAACAATAGTTGTTGCCTTAAGGCACATAGGAACAACGTTGCTGCTCAGGGAGATGTTGAAGATGTCTGTAAAGACATCCGCTAGCTGTTCTCCACATTCCCTGAGCACTCTTCCAGGAATGTTGTCTGGTCCACCAGACTTTCGTGGGTTAACACATAGAGTTTTCCTCACTTAAGCTGTGGTTAGACAGAGCACCTGGTCACTGGGATGAGGGGTGGTCTTCCTCTCCTTCATGTTGTTTTGTACCTCAAACCAGGTATATAAGTCATTCAGCACATCTAGGAGGGAGGTATCAGGGTCACGAGCAGATGATGTTGTCTTGTAGTTCGTGATCGCTTGCACGCCTTGCTTGGATCACCTGGATGCTGGATGGGCGCTTCGCCTCTCTGATGGGCATGGGTCAGTTTAGCCCTTGCTGATCTTAAGGCTGCTCTGAAGGCAGAATCTCTTTGTTTCAGCAGCGTACGCACTTTTGCAGTCATCCGCAGCTTCTGGTTGGAGCGTGTAGTCATGGTCTTTGAGATGGTCACGTCATTAACGCACTTGCTGATGTAGCTGGTCACTGCTGGCGTGTACTTCTCCAAGTTGACGGAATTGCCGTTGGTTGCAGCATCCCTAAACATGTCCCAGTCAGTGCACTCAAAAGACATTAAGAGCAGAAGTGGCTCCTGCTGGCCAGATTTTCACCTGTTTCAGAACCGGATTAGAGCGTCTGACAAGCGGGCTGTATGTTGGAATTAGCATAACAGAGATATGGTCTAAGTAGCCAAGATGGGGGCGGGGCTCCGCACAATACTAGGTTCTAATCCTGTCCATCCTCGCCACTCCCAATGAAAATCTCAGCATCTTCAACTCTGACACTTCCAGCTCCACCTCCTGTCTTTTAGTCAAATGTTGGAAGCCATATCCTGTCCTCATACATATCCTGCACCACCCTCACATAAATAATGTGCCACACCTGACTTACTCATACAATACCACAACTCCTCTCTGCACTCTGTCGTACACTTTCTCTAAATACACAAACATACAATGCAACTTCTTCTGACCTTCTCTATACTCCTCCATCAACATTCTCAAATCAAATAATGCATCTTCCTCAGCATAAAACCATACTGTTGCTCACAGATGGTCACCTCTTCTCTCAGCCTGGCTTCCACTACTCTTTTCCATAACGTCATTGTGTGACTAATCAATTTTATTAAATTGATCAAATCCTTTTCTCATCAAATCCTCTTCTCCTGCCTCAGTGTCCAACTTCACATACAGCTCCTTATATGCCTTTTCCTTTCAACACATCCCTCTTCACCTACTGCCACCTCTTCTTTTACTCCTGCCTACTTTTCTCATCTCTCTGCCAATCCCAATCCTGTTTCGCCACCCTCTTTCCTGCACTTCCTCATTCCACCACCACATCTGTTTTTCTTCCTTTCTATTTCCAGATGTCACACCAAGTACCTTCCTAGCTGTGTCCCCTATCACTTCTGCAGTAGTTTTCCAATCATCCAGCACCTCTTCACCACCACCAAGCCCCTGTCTGACCTCTTCTCTGAATCTCACACTACAGTCTTCCTCCTTCAGTTTCCACCATCTTATACTTCTTTCAGTCCTCACTCTCCTCATCTTTACCCCCAAAACCATACTACAGTCCATCATCAAAGATTCTATCAGGTTGCATTTCCTATATAGAATATAGTCTACCTGTGTGCACCTTTCTTCACTCTTATACGTCACCCTATGCTCCCCGGGCCTAGACCGATTCTGGTTCGTGATCCACATAGTTGATTTGGCACATTTTACACTGGATGCCCTTTCTAACACAACCCTCCCGATTTATCCGGGCTTGTGAACAGCACTAAGAGTGCACTGGGAACTCTAATGACTGGGATTAAAAAGTAGCCATTACTACTACTACCTGTTTTAGTGTCATGCTGGAAACTGGATGTCAAGTCATATTAATATTATGGTTGTGAATTGATTCAAATATTTAATCACGATTAATCGCATGATTGTCATTAATTAACTTGCGATTAATCGCAACTTAATCTCACATTTTTATTTGTTCTAAATGTACTTTAAATCGATACTTTTTTTAATATTCTAAACAACATGGACAAATATTAATGCTTTATTTAAATGTATGCTTATTATTTGTGAAACCAAACTCAACACAGTGCATGAAGACAGAATAGTTTTTTTTTATTTTTTAAAAGTAAATATGGTATTTTAAATTACGTAAATTATCAGGACATCAAACGAAACCTTTTCTATGTTTCCACACGGACGGTTAATGAGGTGATACTGAAAAAACTGTACCTCTTCTAACTTTCATACATTACATTACATAATTGTAGAATATTTGTATTCTATTTGGATTGGTTTATTTAAAAGTAAACTTTTTAGTTATGTCTGTGAGGCAAGTATTCACTGAGAGATGACAAAGATGGAAGAGAGTGCCCCCTGTTTGTTTTCTTAAATCTACAAAAGCACAGTGATTTGTTGTTATGAGTGTGTACAAATGAGTGAAGTTAATTTTAGCATTAAGAAGAAATAAATTAACAAAACAACTTCAGAGGATTAATTGTGTGCTTTATGGTGGATTTCGGTGCTGATTTGAGACTTGGCACATCAGTAAAACAAATATTTACTGATTAAAATAAATTTTCAGTGTAGTTTGTTCATTTATTTTTTTTATATCTGAGTAAAGAAAGGACGTTGTAAATGTATGACGTAGACGTATTTTGCACTGAAGCTATTTTCTATGCAGCTGCATTAATCACACCTTAGTGCCATTAAAATTAATTTGCATTTTGACAGCTTTAATTAATATATTAATGCAAAACTAAATAAAAACGTTGTTACCTAATGAATGTATCTTTGGTGAACATCTACTGTATAGAACAAAAGCAAAGAAAAGATGATGATCATTAATCGGTTTATGGGCTGAAAACATTGTGCAATGAGAAGGAAAAAATAGAAAAAACTTGAGTAACAAGTCTGATTTGAAACTATAAGAAGGAGAAAGTACAGATATTTGTGTAAAAATGTAATGATTAAAAGTAAAAGGTTGTCAAAAAAATAAATAGTGAAGTGATCACAAAAAAATCTTAGTTTAATTTTACAATTTATTGACTTTTTTTTGTACAAAAAACATAAACATACAAATATGCATACACTGAGACACAACTGCATTCATATAAATTATAAACAAATCTACAGCTTTTAATAAAAAATATCTATATGCAATATAAGTGTATGTAACTCAACATTCTTGGTATAAAATATCCATACAAAAATATTTGTACAAAACTGTACAGTTCCAAAACCGCTGTGTAACACAGCAAGAAGGTTTAAGCGAGTGCTGATAACAAGATCCAACAAGCACACACATACTTTTTGATAAAGGCTACGAAACCATGATCTCATCCTCTGAGTCAGAAGAGTCCGAGTGTTTGCTCAATGGTGAAGACATGCTAAGGTGTGAGCACTCAGATTTTGGTGAAGGGCATGAATGTGTAGTGTGTACACTTCCCAGTCCATCCACTTCATCCTCTTCCTCATGGTGTAATGGTTTATCCTGCACATCACTCAGGTCAGGGTGAGGGTTTGTCCTCGTTGGCAGCGTCTGTTCCCTGCAACCTCCGGATGACAACAGCTCACGCTCCTTGGAGTTCCTCCACTTCATCCTTCTGTTCTGAAACCAGATCTTCACCTGTACCAAAAAAAATAAGAAAGATAAACTAACAATAATTCATGTTGTACATACACCAATGGCTGCTTTAATAGGAACACCTATAGCCTTTTACATCCATTTTGCATTTATTTAATTAGCCAATTATGTAGCATCAGAACAATGCATAAAATAACATAAATACAGACCAAACACTTTATCTAATGTTCACATCACATATCAAAATAATGGACAAATGTGCCTTGGTGACATTTGTTTGGTTGTTGCCAGGTTGGATTTAATATTATTAAAACTGTGTGGTATCTCCTGGTATATTTAAAACAACTGTCTCTAGAATTTACACATAAAATGGTGTAAAAAAAAAACACATCCAGTGCTGCAGTGTGTGAGGAGACAAACACCATGTTGATGTCAGAGGGGAAAGAAAAGGCAAAAAGTACCTGAGAATCTTTAAGGCCCAGTTTGGTGGCGAGTTTTTTTCGGTCTGGTTTGCTGATGTACTTTTGTTTTTGGAACATTTTCTCCAGAGCTTTTCGCTGCACATCTGAGAACACAGCCCTGCGCAGCATTCCTCTTCTGGGCTTTCCTCTGGAGGCCAATGGCCATGAGAATGTTCCAGGAACTGGGACCACAGAAGACGACCCTGAACACCAATAATCAACAAGAGAGAAAGAAAAAAATCGATTATGATTAAATATCGAGTATCAAAAAATTTACCGTACTCTTCTAACACATTCAGTTCAGTGTGTCAGAGAAAGAGAGCCTTATAAATTATTCACACACACATTCGGACTAGCCAATCAACTACAAGCGTTATAATAATAATAATAATAATAATAATAACTCTCTCTCTCTCTCTCTCTCTCTCTCTCTCTCTCTCTCTCTCTCTCTCTCTCTCTCTCTGGCTGGCTGTCTTCTGGAGTGAGAAAGACACGCGGTAACTAATTACCACGTGAGCTTTGCTCTGCGTATTCGTATGTTAAGCAGGAGCGCAATGAGCCACACACACACACACACACACACGCGCACGCACGTACGCACGCACACACAGGGCTTAATAAAGCGTGAAACGGTAACTGTGTCTTAATGAAGTAGCGGAGAAAAGAGCCGCGCGCGCGGACACAAAAGCGCTGGAGACATGAACGAGCCGCGGGAACGCGCCTGGGCACCGGGGACGCGCCGGGACTGCGGTGACGCACCGGGCCTCCGAGTGCTTTCATTTAACACGAGAAAGACTTGTGAAAAGAGACGCAGTTTATTATTCGTCCTTGAGAAAAGCCTCAAAGGCCTGAAGGGTTAAAGTGCGCTCTCTACCCTAATAACACTTCAACACACACACACACACACACACACACACACACACACACACACACACACACACACACACACACACACTATATACACAACAACAACAACAACAACAATAATAATAATAAATATAATAATTATAATAATTATAATAATAATAGTTATAATAATAATAGAAATTCATTGCTATCAGTTAATTTCTCTTTGATTGCCAAAATATTTGTAAATGCTCAGTGTGATGATTATATTTTATATACTGTTTCACAAGAACACAAACAGTTAATGGTTATTTTATTTATATATTTAAAAAGAAAGTATTAGACCACAGCGCTGATGAATTCTCGAATTATTGATTGATGTGTAACTTTGAATAATAAAAAGTACTTTTCCTTTCATGCATTTTATTATTAATACAAGTACAATTATGTTCCAGCAACTGAATTAAACTAATTGGATATTAAACTAATAAGATATTAGGAAATATTTTAAGATCCGAATTGCTCTAAAATAATTAATCGTGCAATTGTGCAAAACTTATACATTAACATTTTGTCTGTTACTCACCGGGGAAATAAGAAGAGCGAAGAAAAGGGTAGAAGGATCCATCAAAATAGGGAACAGACAGGGCTTTGTGGTGAACTTCAGGAACAGGACGAGGAACTGAAACTTAAGACAAAAAAACAACATGAATCTCAATACAGTCATTCATCAATACCAAACAACATACATTTATTACATTCCTTCTGCACAATTTCTTCCTTCTCAAGGTCCAACAAAAAACATGTTTACGTTTACACATGAATGAATTGTTTACAGTGGTGCAGAATCCTTTAACCTTGGGAAGGTCAATAATGTGTCAATGAAACCATAT
>MU551562.1:2380012-2385012 GCA_024362625.1 Silurus asotus | reverse complement strand
ATGTGCCAATTTTCCATAATTAAATTTTCCCTGGCAAGTTTGACACTTTGAACAGCAAATTCTTAGCAATAGAAATATCTACAGTGAAGACACCTGGGTTCAATTTATCTAGAGTTCAAATGATCAGTGATATGGTAATATCTCCATTTTGCAATGCTTTAGTGTTTTGTTAGTTTTATAGAATAAAAGAACATTTAGTGTTGATTTCCTGTTATGTTAAATAGAGCTTAGGATAATGTTTAAGGTGCATCTATGCTACATAGCTAACTATGCAATTAGTAACAATTTAATTCAATCAATATTTATTTGTATAGCACTCTTAACAATGGACATTTTCCCATAGACAATTTACAGAGATAAAGAGTTTATGAAGTTTAGTTTTGAAATGTATAAGTTTAGTGCCTGTAGGTTTGGTCCTTATATGTTTGTTTATAATGAGTGAGCCAGTGGTGGCTGTGGCATAAAAAAAAAAAAACCTGAGATGGTGTAAGGAAAAAACCTTTAGAGGAACCAGACTCAAAAGGGAACCCATTCTCATCTGGGTGTCACCCAATGTCCATTAATTATAATTCCATCATTGATCAGGTGATGGGTGCAGATCTGTTCATGGAAACTGTGGTCCTAAGATATTATAGCAGGTATCAATCGAGGTCCAAATTCATCCTCATAATTCTTGAGTCGCTCAGTAACTTCATATTATATATAAGTATTAAAAGCAGCCTGTAAAATCAGTTCTCAAGCAGTTTTTTCATTAACTTATTTATCCTTAAATTCTTATGTTTAAATTCTAAATATAAAAACAGTAGACTTGTGAAAATGTGGCTTTTTTCCTTTTTTTACTATTGACATGCTTCTGGGTGTGTAATCGGATTGTAAGTGAGAGTGGCTACTTGTGTCAGTTTGCATGTCATTGGATTAATATAACACACACACACACACACACACACACACACACACACACACACAGACCTTAATCTTACACTCCACTCTCTTTAAAAAGACCCAAGGCCTCATTTAATTCATATCTGATTCTCACTGAAGCGTTTGGGCATATTAGCATAACAGCAGGGAGACGCTGTCTTTTCACTGCCTTTATTTTGTGTGTGTGTGTGTGTGTGTGTGTGTGTGCGCGCGTGTGTGTGTGTGTGTGTGTGTGTGTGTGTGTGTGTGTGTGTGTGTGTGTGTGTGTGTGTGTGTATGTGTGTGCGTGTGTACTTGTGTGTGTGTTAGTGTCCCTATACGAAAGACAACCTCGATATATTTAGTATAAATGTCTGTCTGTCTGTCTGTACATATGATAAATTGTGTGGCCTAATAGTAAAAAGGATGACAATAAAGACAGCATCGTTCAAGCAATAAAACAACGGTCATTTCAGTTCACAAAAAAGAAAAAGAGTGTTTGGTAATGTATTGAACCTTAAAAAGCGATTTTTAAATATGTATGTATAAATATCAGTAGATTTTATTCAAAGTGTGTGTGTTTGTGTGTGTGTGTGTGTGTGTGTGTGTGTGTGTGTGTGTGTGTGTGTGTGTGTGTGTGTGTGTCTGTGTGTGTGTGTGTGTGTCGAAGAAGACATAATGCCTAAACCCGGATGTGGATCATTACATTGTGATCCACTAGGGTTGAAGTGTTCATCAGTCACACACACTCCTAACAGATTCTGACTGATTTAGACCTTTTTACTCAATCTCAGTGGAACTTGCGCCCTCTGGCCCAAGGATCCTGGTGCGACCAAAGAAGTGTCTACATTAAAACTCACACATGTGCAGCGACACTCTTTGTGACTGATCTCATTATATTTGATAGTGGATTGAATGAACAGGGGTTAACCGTCAGACACAATTCCTCAATACATCAAAAAAAGCTTCAAAACACACACACACACACATACACACACACACACACACATTTCCCGGAACTGTGTTAAGGTGATTTACCTGTGCTTATAATGAAATTAATTTAAGACATTGCAAGTGAGAAATAGATAGAAATCCTTTTTAAATCCAATTTAACGTATAAAATGTCAGGGTTGGTAATATATATGATAATAAATAAAACTACATTTATTGAATTAAAGAAATAATATTTTTGGGGGTTGAAAAAAAGGTATAATAAACTACATTTTAAATAATACTTCTCTTTAGAAAATTAAATACTTTATTCCTAGTTACTATTTGCTTGTAGAGAATGACAGGTTAAAGTTTTGACCAAATTGTCTCAAAGTTTATGAAATGATTACAAACACATTGTTTCATTCTCTGTTTTATCCAATGTATTGTGCTAACCTTAGTTTCCCACTGAAAACTTTCCCACTGACTCCTGTAAACACACTAATTTCATAGTGTCGGTCACACACACCACACACAAATGGCTGGAAGAACAAGAGAGAGATCTAAAAGCTGGAAGCTCTGTGTGTTATAAATCCATTTATCTTTATGACATGTGTCTTAACACTTGGGACCTTACCAACCAAAAAGCTGGAAAATTGTTGGCTGCAGGAGGAAAAAGCACCCAGAATGTTTTTCCTTTTACAAGATGGTGGTGAGAAACAATATAAAAATATATTATTACAACCAAACTATTAAACTTGTTTTCTAAGTATAAAAGAACTGTTAAAGTTCTTTTCATAGTTCATCTGTGATGACAGAGTTAACAAGGCAAAGGATTTCTATCTTAATAAACCTTTCGCTTGTAAGCTAATTTTCCTCTGTATAAAACATAACAAAATATTAAAATAGACAGCAGCAATGGATAATCAGACACTTCAGTAAATTGTATTTTTTTTTTTCTTTTAGGTCATTTAGCCTGCCGGTAAAGCAGCTACAGCAGATGAGAGAAAGAATACATGCTATCAAATAAAATAAAACTATATAAGGTTAATAAATAACAATTTTAGTTTCCTTTATTTAATAACTATGATTGATTGATGAATCTAGCAAAAAATTACAGTAAATATTAGGGTTGCTAAAATAGTTGTAAGACACAGACAAATAGTACTACACAATAAGGACTAAATGTATTTAATTTAGGATTTTTTTTTTATTATTTGACTTATTAGCTAAATTACTTTAGCAATTAGTAAAATAGAATTTTAAATTAGTCGCTCACAGTTATATTAGGCATTTCATTATGTTGTTGCAAGAAAAAAAGCAGCATATTATCTTTGCTCCAACATAAAAGAACACAGTCAATGAATAAATAATATCAACATGAATAGTATCAACATGAATATTCACTTCACTCTTTGCAATAATGACATTTAATTTTAGTGACACATGTTCCATTTTAATTGTTATCATTGCAGGATTATTATGGTGTACTTATTTATTTCTGGAAAATTTCCTTTTTATTGGAAATATAAAAAATGCATTTTTTGTTAAATCTGTAGGTGGATTTTCTCAAAGAGGCTTATAAAAGTATTCTGAATTCAAACAGAATATAGCCAGTGAACACCTGCTTTAGCCTTTTGTGAGGCTAACTAACTTGGCAAGCAGATTTAGCTATTGAAGAATAAATTTGAATATGGTGAATACATGTGTAATGGGGCAAATGCTATATTAATTTGAGTAACAAAGATTAAATGGGTTTCCTTCTGTTAAAAATTAATATAACACAAATAGTACCAATTCTCATACAGACTTATCACATAAAGCATAATTAATTGAGTATACATATAAATATAATTTCAGTTCAATTTGAAGAGCACTTTTAACAATAGACATTGTTCCAAACCAGCTTTACAGAAATTAATAGATTAAGAATATAAATTTAAAATGTAAAAATCTTTAAAATTGTATAAAAATCAGATTTATGCTTGTCTCCTAATTACCTGGAAACTTTCCAAGATAATTTTAACAAACTGATCAGCAAAGCATTTTAATGCCACAATCATACTAAAATCCTTTGTTTTCTTCTGATGTTGTTGTTCAAGCCCTTTAACAGAGCACTTGTTTCTTCCCAGAGAACTGTAGATCTAGAATTGTTATTCAGCCTACAGCACCACATGTCTTCTTTCTCACAACACCAGTTATTGCATTTACTGTGCTATTTGTTGTGAAGAATTTGGATAGACAGCTCACATATGCTGCAATTCACATTTTACATTAGAATCAGAATCATAAATGGATTCTCTCATCAAGTATCCTCTCACACACATACACTTTTTACATTAATGGCATTATATTTATGACATTTTTAGCTCAGTGGCAGCCAAAACAATTTAAAACAAAAGATAAATATAATCATTTAATACTACCTAATGGCTGATCACTGTACTTGTCTAGGTGTAAATATAGAGGACCTTTGTGTTTTTGATCCCTAGGTATGACAATTCAGTTCCTTCAGGTTCTTCATGGATATTAATGTCCATCTACAGTGTGAGTGTTGAAGTTAATGTACTGTATCTCTTTTCTGTCAAATTTCTATAAGTGTTTCCTGTTTCTCATTATATAATTGCCATTTGTTATAAGGTGATTTCAAACACATTCTAATAGTTAGGAGAGGTGAAATTTAACTTAGACTGAGATAGAGATTCTGAATGGAAAGAGAAGGTTCTCCAGGTTTCAGTTAACCATATATTTATCTAAACTTACAACAACTAATTTGTTTAGCTTTTGGTAATGACTGCCACATTCTTTATCCTAAGAAAAATAAGTTGCCTAGGTTGCACAGGTTTAATGAATACAATCACATCTCATGAGAACTGTTCAGAGTTCAGAGTATAGTCACCTGATGTGTGTATACATCAGGTTAAATCTAATGTAGTTAAATTTAACAAAATGATCAATTAAAACCCTCCTATTCTTAGCTTTCCTTACTTCTCCTCATTACCATTAAATACAACAATGCATTGCTTTTAAATGGAAAGTACCAAATTAGAGGCACCTCGCTGTCAATTGGCTTCATTTGCTCAGGGCAAGAATGAAACAAGGCCACACAAGAGCCACTTCAGTTGAATGAAGTGTACTACTTTGTGCTAGTTTTTTTTTATTTAGTAATT
>MU551562.1:2307512-2375012 GCA_024362625.1 Silurus asotus | reverse complement strand
CCAACACAACCATACACCTACCTACCCCCTTACACACACATACACACACACACACACACACACACACACACACACACACACACACACACACACACACACACACACACACACAAAGCAGCACTAGGCCTGAATAGCCACTTTGACAAATGGATTGTTTTAAAATGAAGCTTGGTGGTGTGTGTCAACTCTGTTAGTCCCCACATTAAAACCCCAATAGCATTAAACTCCCTCTGCCTGAAAAGGGAAAAAAGCGAAGGAATAAAAAGGCTCTTTTGTTAACCTAATGTGCCTTTACCAGTTGCTTTGGCCTGAAACATCTGCTGTGTGTGACCAGTCAATATTGTTTAGTGCAGTTCAAAGCAGTCAGTTCATTATTGCTGTCAGAGAATCGCAGACGGCCACAATGCAGGCCTCATTAACACTACGGCTCTCTGCGGGGTCACACTCACACACCGCTGGCTTTTACTTAGATACACATTAACACTGTCAGCTTATCAAGCACACACAGATACACATATACCTTCTCAGTCCACCTTGTATGTGTACAGTTTAAAACCCCTGTTTTATAAGCACAGCTTTAGTTTATCATTCTCAAGCTTTCATCTGGTTAGAGCACTGCTCCTGGTATTGTGTGTGTGTGTGTGTGTGTGTGTGTGTGTGTGTGTGTGTGTGTGTGTGTGTGCGTGCGTGTGTGTGTGTGTGTGTGTGTGTGTGGGGGGGGGGGTTGGGGGGGGCATTCATTTGGGGGGATGGGTGGCTATGCAGAGCAACAGTTATTTTACTTCTACATTACACATGTAGTGTAATAATGGAGTTACAATTGGATCGTTTGGATCAATGTATGAGTTTGAATGACTGAAACAAACACAATAACCATTAACTAGTCTAGGTGATTAGAAGGTGATTGGAAAGCTTATTAAATAGTTAAATTTAATTCATTTTTATTTGTATAGCGCTTTTAACAGTGGACATTGTTTTATATCAGCTTTACAAAGATAATGTGGTGATGAAAATGAATAAGATGTTCTTTATAAGTATAAGTTTGTTATTGATAAGCGAGCCGGTGGCAACCGTGAAAAGAAAAAACTCCCCAAGAGGGCATAAGGAAGAAACCTTGAGAGGAAACAGACAAAATATTTCCTCTCTACATCAGCACAATTTGTGAATTAACTCCAGTCCTACCCCAAATGCTAAACAAAATTGTGATTGAAGGTTTTTACATGAGTTTATATTAGATCAGTTTAGATTACATTAGATTACATTAGATTAGATTAGATTAGATTCAACTTTATTGTCATTACACATGCACAAGTACAAGGCAACGAAATGCAGTTTGGGTCTAACCAGAGTGCAATAGCAACAAGTGCAGGATATACAGTGTTTACATGATTTACATAAATTAAATACAATGGTATTATAGGACTATAAACAGTAATTTACAGATGTGTATGTACTATTAAGATAATATACAGATGGCTATTACTATAAACAGAAATTTACAGAAGTATATGTAGGATGAACATAATATATTGTTATTACTATAAACAGAAAACAGGTGTATATATGTATATATATATATACATGGTAAGTTAGGCAATGGTGAGCAGCAATGTAAAAGAAGAGCAAGTGTGTTGAGCAATGTAAAAGAATGAGCATAGTGTTTTGTAGATAGTGTATATCATAACCAAATCAGTGCAGTTTTCAAATAGAATCTTTCCATATGAATCAAAAGCATGCGGTATAATTGGGAACGCAGAATCCTGTCTGTGGAAGTCTGTGCTTTAATTCTTCATCACTTCTACATAAAAAGGCAGTCATCAAAAAGATGTTTAACTAAACATACATTTGTTCGCATTTTACATTTATTTAGTGGAAAACGATACTGGAAAAGTAAATAAATGCTGGATACTAATACTAGCACAAATATCTGGTTCAATCCCCAACTATGTGAGGAAGTATTTGAGGAGTTTTGCATGTTCTTCCAGTGTCTATTTAGGTTTCCTTGTGGTTCTCCAGTTTCCATTTAACTTCCAAAAACATGCCTACAAGTGGATCATCTGATTGGTACCTTAGGCGCACTATATTTACTTTAATACAAATTTACTTTCAGATGATTATTCAATTTCTTCTGTGATGTCTAAATGTAAAAAAAAATATACGATTTTATGCCGAGTGTATGCTGAAAATATCAAGAAGAAGAAATGCATGTATTTTGCACCTGCTCAGACAATCATGACACACTGTGCTATTAGTACTTAAGTGTATTTAAGGTATTTTTGCTTTACAGTTTTTTGAACCATACTTTATGTATAGGTTTGTTTGGTTCTCTTTCTTTCTTTCTTACTTTTTCTTTCTTATATAAGTAATAATGCGAGTGTATGCTGAAGGTTATATGTGTGACTCATGTATGCATATAGATGAAGATCATAGCGTCTCGTCTGCCTGTTTTTTTCATGTTTTTGAATGGATCCTAATTGGTGTTTAATGTGTGGAAACATTAAAAAAGCGAAGAAAAGGGTAAATTGGGATGTGACCCATGTGGCATTTTGTAAAGGGGCTGGTTCACACCCCTCTCTGAATTAATATGCTTAAATCGCTCGCTCTCTAGAGAACTGATGCTGTTTTAAACGGCTGTGTTAACAATGCATTATGAACAAAAAGGGGGAAAAAGAAGTGAAATAAGAAGAGAAAGAAAGAGGGAGGACAGAGGGAGAATGGAGGGGGGGTTGCTTCTGAATGACAAACAGTTGGGTGGGTGTGTTCACTTTCAGTGTTTTCAGACAGGGCTAAGTGACATAAACTGTCTCATCTCTTTACAGACACAAACACTCAAACAAACACACACACACACACACACACACACACACACACACATACACACACACCATTCGCACCAGTTTGTGTTTAGTCACACCACCTGCTCTGCCCATTTCTCAGACACACACTTTTACACACCATGACAGCGCAACAGACGGTGACCTGCAGCCCATCAGCCCCCTGAACACGCTCACCCTCTGCAACAGGACTGCATTTAAGATGGGGAAGCTGTCAAAAATACAAAAAAACTACAAATGAAGTGATCAATAAAGTCAAGATCAGAGGAGTTCATAAAATACATATAAGTTTGTGTGTGCGTGCGTGCGTGCGTGTGTGCGTGTATATCTTTATACTACTGTTTGTAAATCTTTCATTGGCTTTATATGTGCACACTCATGATTGCTCTGTTTTTTTTAAAACCACATCTTAAAGTATCACATCTCACCACATCTCACCACATCTCACCACATCTCAAAATCTTTGCGGGAGCAAAAGATGTTGTGCATTTTTAATATTTAATTAAAATACTTATTAAAAATGCCAAAGTATATACCTAAATTAAATAAACACAGAAAGGATTGTGTGCCCTGTGAGGTAGTATAGGGTTTAAAAGATTAGTGAATGCATAAATTATAACTCTGGGTCTGTTTTGAAGAGGCTTTTTTGTTAAGTGAGTGAGTGACTAAGTGAGCGATTGAAAGACTGACGATTAACTGACCGAAAAAATTATTTGACAAATCTAAGTAGCCACTAGCTCACAGGCTAATATTAGTAGCTTATCAGTAACATCGGACATTATACTGTACACATTTTAGTCAGTAAGTAATGAGTAAGTGCACAAGTTTTCAACATTCAAATTGTTACTGAATGTTGCTGAGAGGTAAAAGTTGAGAAGTTCAAATTTCATTGTCATCAAATTATGTTGAAGCCACATGTTAAAAAAAATATCAAGAAAAAGAAATTGCATGTATTTTGTACCTGCTCAGACAATCATGACACACTGTGCTGTTAAACATTAATTGAAACATAAATGCAATATGAAACATAAATGCAATAATGCTGCTAAACCTAGACCTGATCACAGATCATAACACTGTCCCCACAGGCTTGTGCTATTATAATGGGCATGATGGGTGCCTCACTCCATCTTCACTCACTCTTCTACTCTCATGCCCGTCACCCTGGAACAGGGTAAATGGATTTTTATGTACGATTTGATTTTACAAAAAGTTTAAATGATTTTCGATCAAGATTCTTTTCTGACCGAAAATCATTTAAACTTTTTGTAAAATCAAATCGTACATAAAAATCCATTTACCCTGTTCCAGGGTGACGGGCATGAGAGTAGAAGAGTGAGTGAAGATGGAGTGAGGCACCCATCATGCCCATTATAATAGCACAAGCCTGTGGGGACAGTGTTATGATCTGTGATCAGGTCTAGGTTTAGCAGCATTATGTGCCCAAAAGTATGTCACCTGAATATATAAAGAATTACCAGGTTTTTCTATTAATGGATTTTTAATTTCCTGATGGCAAAGATAAAATTGGAAAGACAGTTTCCCACGGAAAATCTTTATCTGTTTTTTCTTATGTGCTGAAGAAAAACATTTCAAACATGTCAGACAGATTGCATACATCAAAATCAAAACTGTAGCAACACTGCCAAGAGCTTGTTTATTTTACTAAATATCAATTACTTTTGTTCAGTGTCGATTTTTCTGTCCAGACACATTCTCATTTAATATTATTCTAGGACATAATACATTTAGAATAATAAAGTGCAAAATGTGTAAACAGGATTTATCTGTACTTTGACTTCATAGTCACATTTTCTTCTCTTACATTTGCTTGATCACATTAAAACATTACTCACTTGCTCTTTTTCTCTCACATTTGCGTTTGTTCACATAATCTTTGGTAGTTTAGTAACACAAGTGTCCAATTTCTTTAAAGATCTGTCACTCCTTTTATCTATTCTCATATTTTGCCTTTTTATTGGACACCTAGCTCTCCCAGGACATCTATCCCCAATAGGGTCAACTTAATCTAGCCTTGAGGGGGAGGATAAACCCCTCTCTGATTAGCCATTAGCATCAGCGCTAGCTGGATTTGCGACCCAGCTGGGTAGCATGTATTCACTTCATTCATCCTTCATCCCTCATTTTCTGTCATCCTTACTATTGGCTAATTGGCTCAGAGGGGTGTTTAACAGGGTTGCAGCCTTTGGGAATAACAAGAGACATCTGATCTGATGCTCACTTAACCCCTTATTATGTTTTGTACAATGATATTAAGGATGAAGTGTTATGTGCTTGGTCTGACTTTTATAACAAAAATGAAACACAATAATAAAACATAATAATAAAATATAATATATATTAAAACATTTATCAATTACAGGTGCCATACAAAGCCATTTCCCAAAAAAATTCTGGTATGTGAATTGTGTGTGTTACTCTGTGGTGAACTGGTCTTTGAGTGCTGGAAGCATTTGAGTTCCCCTTTGAGTTTAATAAGCTGCAGATCCAAAAATAAAAATAAAAAATCTTTACTATATAAAATAAAATAAAAAAATCTTTACTATATATTTACACTTATGGCATTTGGCAGAGGCCCTTATACAGAGCGACTTATAACTGAGCATTGGAGGGTTAAGGGCCTTCTTCAAGAGCCCAGCAGTGGCAGCCTCATAGTGATGGGATTTAAACTTTTGAACGTTCAATCCAAAATCCAATGCCTTAACCACTGAACTACCACTGCCCTGTAAATATGAATTAATATTTAGGCAACAGAAGGAGGATAAAAACTTGGCATCTGCACTATGCCTGTGTGTGTGTGTGTGTGTGTGTGTGTGTGTGTGTGTGTGTGTGTGTGTGTGTGTGTGTGTGTTTGTGTGATGCGTGCTTGCGTGCATGCGTGTGTGTGAGAACTTATATGTCTGATAATGTCATTTCACAAACCCCTGACACAAGAAACATGGATGCTGATGGTTGTGGATGACCTAAATCAGCTTCAACAGAAATTACCTCTGGTTCTAAGTGAATCATTCTGAATTTTCTCAATGGAAATGTAAGTGTTTCTTAAAATAAAGCTGCAGGAAAGTATTAGAAAATTGTTAATTAGTAAATCAGTTACATGTTTGAATATAAAAAAGAGTGTCTTAGAATGTCAGAGTCTCTCAGAAGCAGAGATGGACTTCCCTTTTTCAGGGAAGTCTTTGCATATTTCAGCAAGACAATGTAAACCACATACTGCATTAATTACAACAGCATGGCTTTGTAGTAGAAAGGTACAGTCCAGTCCTTTTACCAATTAAAATCATGTAACAAAGAAGACCCAGAACTGTTAAGCAGATATGATCCTGTATAAGACTTAAAAGGGTAAGACTAAACACATGACATCATGTGAAAATTTAACATGTGAGGAGAAATCATATGTGAAAAGCTTATGTGTGAAATCATGTGTAAAATTTTGTAACTTTTTTTTATATATGGTTTTACTCTTGTGTATTTGCCAGCTGCTTTAACTCATGACATCTCTATGCTCCCAAGATTTAAAGTCGGCTTGAGTATCATTGAAGCTAAGATGGTCTTTTTGCCCTCAAATGCCATAAGCTAAGCCATTCTCAGACTTCGGCCAGCTTTTCAGGACAATATACTCATTAAATGAGCAAACAGATTAACACAGATTGTCACACAGGGGGAGGTGAGGCTCCTGCTGCCTCCCAGCAGGTTCAGATAAAACTGAATTAACACACTGGCACATCTGGCCTGCCTACTACATACAGTACACAGCATGCAATTTTCACGTTCTCCAAGTATTAACAGGGTCTTTAAGCATGGACAGCTGGAGGCACAGCTATACTGACTAAACCCGCATTTGGGCTATTATGCTGATTATGTGAAATGTCAGCTGAAACAGAAGAAAAAGTGAAATAAATATATCTTCCAGACAGTCAAGACCAGACAGTACTACTTTGTACACTCGAAGCTTGGAGTATTAATGATCATTACTGTCTTATTTGCCTTTAATTGAAGCACCTGCTAGTCTTACCATCTCTGCCCTGTGATAGCACTGAGCTAAAGGATACGAAAAGCCATGACTAAAATTTGAAAAAATTGATTGGATTGACATGAGTCAATGATTGAAACAGGAATTTACACTGAAGGAGGAATTTTTATTATTATATTAACAATATAAGTTACATTTAATTTTTTTTACTTAAATTGCTGTGACAGAATGGTGATCAATACATTAGATGGGAATAATAATTGTATTTGATAATGATTTTAAATTAAAAATAATATTGTTTACTTGGATACATAAAACTATGCCAGGAAGAAAAAAGATTACTTATACACTTTTTCTCATGAGGATACAAAGCTTCTTAACACATATCTTTGTTTGCTTTAGGTCTTTTCTATTAGTTGCATTTGCCGTTCAAATCTCTTCTTTGTTGCTTGTCTAGACAAAACGAATTACTTCTTTGAACTGGCGATGTTGAATCTCATCCTCTTGTCTCCGAACATGCCATGTCACTAACCTCTTAACTCTTTCCCACATCATGATTAGTGTTTAATTACAGTTTTCTCACGAAAATTTCAATAAATTAAAAGTAATAAAAATATTAACAAAACTGCTCAGTAGGATTTTTTCAAATAGAAAATTTGATTTGAATTTGTTTTTGCCATTTCCGTTATTATGTACAATATTCTGATGTATTCTCATGCTCTGTTAAGGTATGAATAGTAATTAGTGGCTCTAGAGCAATATGTAAAGGGGATATAAAAAGAAACGATGATCAAAGTGGAAAAATGCAAATCTGGACAACTTAAAAGTTTAAAAGACATAATATGAAGATCCAGCGCAGGTTTGCTGGTCATAATTAGATGATTTTACTTCAGTTCAGATCATGTCAGACCTACCACAGTACAGAGAATCTCCCTGCTGTGTTTTCAAACATGGCTACAAATAGCCAAGCCATAGCACAATGCTTTGTAAATGGGGTAAAATTAGCTGGAGGCAAATAACAATTTACCAACACCTGTATTAGCATGCTAGCACAGCAGGAAGCATAGCTGGACAAGCAGTAATCCCTATAAGCTCACTAGGTTTCCTCCCTACCAAGAAGCATTTGCATATTCTCATTTTCTTGGTTGGCAAGGAAGAAGCTGTTGGATGAAGGTTTGTGGGGATTGTGGAGAATGTCATTCCACTGTTCACTCTTTCTACTGCTTCATGGGTGGCTGGATGATTATCCCCAATCCATGATAGTGAGTATGAGGTATGTGTGTGTGTTAGGGATTAGCAGGGAATTAGCATTGGGGTAAAATGCAACATTACCTCACAATTAATTTAAGGGGTGGAGAAGATCAGAAAGCCATTAGGCTGGACTGTTTGTACAGGTTCTAATGATCTCTCTATGCTTTCTGGTCTCCTTCTCTTTCGTAATGAAGGAATGAAGGAAGAGGAACAAATGAACATTTTTTTGGGATGGACACAAGCCTTGTTTGTTCACAGGATTACTCTTATTCTCAGACAAAACAAACATAAAAGTGTAGTCATCTTTTTTTCCTATTGTGATTATAGAGGAGCATAACACAGCAGGAGTTTCAGTGAACTGAAGTCTGATGCTAATCACATTTTCTTGTAAATGTAATGCAATGTGTATGAGCCAAACCAATGCACACATAACAAATATATATATACTTTTTAATTGGGAGATGTTTTTACCAATTTGATATTAAATCAAAGTAAGTTTCATAAGCCTCCACATTTCTTTCCACTTTAGGCAAATAAACTATTTCTACTTAATTAGTAATAGTATCAGCTCCTAAACATAATATGTTTTTATGAGGGATTGACAAAATAAAAACTGCTAAATATGAAAATAAATCTCTCTTATTTTGCAGTTTTCCCACCACTTAGCTGCCATAAGCAACAGGGCAATGTTGCATAGCAGGTTGATTTTTATAGACATTATCCACCCCATGATCCTTCTTTCACAAACCTACAGAATATTAAAATAATGTAATGTATCTGTACATCACAAGCATGCTGCATTTACAGATTTCGAATTTGTCAAAATTAAAGATTGTCAAGAATAAATCAATTAATTTAGGTTATTGCTGAGTATGTTTTAAACTTTGCACTACGTTTTAATCTGAAGTGCAAAGATTGTGGCGCTGGCATCCCTTAACACCAACTCTATCAGTGCTTTTTTCAGGTCACATTTTAATCACCAGGTGCAACAAGAACTCTGAGGCAGACAGCACATTTCTTCACATTTGCACGAAACTGAAATGTTTCTTCAAAATTTTATACAATTGTTGAACACTGAAAAGAGGTAATAGTATGTCATTGGAAATTAAAAGCAAAAATTGCATGAAACTGGATGTAGATGTGGGCATTACATAATGTTTTTAGGGGGAAATCATTAGGAAATAATTAGGTACTATTACTTTAGTATTACTTTTATTATTACTTTCTTGTGTCAGTACTACAATATTACAATCTCCATTAGTGATCTTATATTTAGATGTCAGTTTATTTAAAATTGATTAAGAAGCCTAACAGAATGTTCAGAAACGTGGAAAAAAAAAAATTGGCCTTCTGGAAAGTATGTCCATTTACTGTATATGTAGTCAATACTTGGCAGGGGCCCAGAAGCCCAGGTTTCTTAGACAGTGGCCTTCAGCTCATTTGCATTTTTTGGTAGATTCTCTATGGATAGATTCTCTATGGGGTTCAGGTCTGGTGAGTTTGCTGGCCAGTCAAGCACACCAACACCATGGTCATTTAAACAACTTTTGGTGATTTTGGCAGTGTGGGCAGGTGCCAAATCCTGCTGGAAAATGAAATCAGCATCTCCATAAAGCTGGTCAGCAAAGGGAAGCATGAAGTGCTCTAAAACTTCCTGGTAGACTGCTCTGCTGACCTTGGACTTGATAAAACACAGTGAACCAACACCAGCAGATGACATGACTCCCCAAACCACCACTGACTGTGCAAACTTTACACTGGATTTACAACTTGGATTCTGTGCCTCTCCTCTCTTCTTCTTCCAGACTCTGGGACCTTTTTTCAAATGAAATGCGAAATATTTTTTCCTTTCATCTGAAAACGACGACTTTGGCCCACTGAGCAAGAGTCCAGTAGTTTTTGTCTTTTGCCTAGGTAAGACATCTCTGACGTTGTCTCTGGTTCAGGAGTGGCTTGACAAAAGGAATGGGTCAGTTGTAGCCCATGGATATGTCAGTGTGTTGTGGCTCTTGAAGCACTGACTCCAGCTGCAGTCTACTTTTTGTGAATTGCCCCCAAATTTTTGAATGGGCTTCGTTTCACCTTTTTCTACCACATTTTCCCTTCCATTCAACATTTCATTAATGTGCTTGGATACAGCACTCTGTGAACAGCAGCTTCTTTAGCAATGACCTTTTGTGTCTTAACCTCAATGTGCAGGGTGTCAGTGATCGTCTTCTGGACCATGGTCAAGCCAGCAGTTTTCTGAGACACCATTTAAAGGCTCAGGAAACCTTTGCAAATGTTTGGATTTAATAAGCTGATCATTAGAGTGTGACACCACAAGTCTCCAATATTGAACTTTTTCACAATATTCTTATTTTCTGAGATGAATTTTTGGTTTTCATTAGCTATAAGCAATAATCAGCAAAATTAAAAGAAATAAACACTTGTAATATATCAGTATGTGTGTGAATCTATATAATATAACTTTTTTTGCTATCCTTTACTCAAGTAGACGTACAGATACTCATGTTCTAAAAGACTCTGGTAAAAGTTGAAGTTCTGACTCAACTTTTTCACTCAAGTTAAAGTAAAGAAGTATGAGCTCTGACATGTACTTATGTAAAAAGTAGCCATTACTACTACCTGTTTTAGTATCATTCTGGTAACTGGACCTCACATCATATTAATATATATACAAAGGATTTTTAAATAATATTACATAATGAATGTATCCAGGCTGAACAATCACTATATAGAACACAAGCAGAGAAAAGATGATGAAGATCAGGTGATAAGGAATTTTTCTGTTCTCATTCATGCTTACATCGCTGACTCCCTCTGTCAGATTAGCCATACTTCTTGTTGCCTTCTGCCTTGCTTGTTCTTAGCTTTGTAAGCTAGCCTACATATGTGGTGGGTGATAATCAGGAAATAATACTCCAGTGGCAGGTTGAAAAAGCTATGCAATGACAAAATATAGGTTGATGGGTTAAAAACGGGACACAATGAGAAGTGCAAATATTGATCATGTCACCAAATTGATTAAAGTAACGAGCCTGGTTTAAGAATTTAGGAAATAGAAAGTACAGATATTTCTGTAAAAAAATTAATGAGTAAAAGTAAAAAAATATAAATAAAAAGTGAAGTACTAATACCAAAAAAATCTAGTTAATCTTCTCCAATGACAATACTATAGAGCTGAAACTTGGATATATTTTAGAGTACATTTACATTTACATTTGCGGCATTTAGCAGACGCCCTTATCCAGAGTATTCAATGTGCAGTTTGTATAGCAGTAAAGATTTACTGTCCTCTAAAAATAACTAAACATACAGCTATTAGTGTCAGAATAGCTGTCAACAAAAGAGAGTACACCCGAAAGTAAACTTCTTAAAACTGTTCCAAAAGTGTAAATGTTTTTTTTTGTGAGAGCAAAACTTTTATCTAGCACTGCCTTAATCCTTACTCGCCAGGCCATGTTGCTACCACCACAATGCTTGACTGTGGGTAAGACACAATTCTTTTGATACTCCTCACCAGGTCATCACCAAACATATATATACAGTGAGGAAAATAAGTATTTGAACACCCTGCTATTTTGCAAGTTCTCCCACTTGGAAAACATGGAGGGGTCTGAAATTGTCATCGTAGGTGCATGTCCACTGTAAGAGACATAATTTAAAAAAAAATCCAGAAATCACAATGTATGATTTTTTAACTATTTATTTGTATGATACAGCTGCAAATAAGTATTTGAACACCTGAAAAAAGTAAATGTTAATATTTGGTACAGTAGCCTTTGTTTGCAATTACACACGTCAAACGTTTCCTGTAGTTTTTCACCAGGTTTGCACACACTGCAGGAGGGATTTTAGCCCACTCCTCCACACAGATCTTCCCTAGATCAGTCAGGTTTCTGGCCTGTGGCTGAGAAACACGGAGTTTAAGCTCCCACCAAAGATTCTCTATTGGGTTTAGGCCTGGAGACTGGCTAGGCCATGCCAGAACCTTGATATGCTTCTTACAGAGCCACTCCCTGGTTATCCTGGCTGTGTGCTTCGGGTCATTGTCATGTTGGAAGACCCAGCCTCGACCCATCTTCAATGCTTTAACTGAGGGAAGGAGGTTGTTCCCCAAAATCTTGTAATACATGGCCCCGGTCATCCTCTCCTTAATACAGTGCAGTCGCCCTGTCCCATGTGCAGAAAAACACACCAAAAGCATAAAGCTACCACCCCCATGCTTTACAGTAGGGATGGTGTTCTTGTGATGGTACTCATCATTCTTCTTCCTCCAAACACGTTTACTGGAATTATGTTCTATTTTGGTCTCCTCTGACCAGGTGACTTTCTCCCATGACTCCTCTGGATCATCCAAATGGTCATTTGCAAACTTAAGACGTGCCTGGACATGTGCTGTTTTAAGCAGGGGAACCTTCCGTGCCATGCATGATTTCAAACCATGACGTCTTAGTGTATTACCAACAGTAACCTTGAAAACGGTGGTCCCAGCTCTTTTCAGGTCATTGACCAGCTCCTCCTGTGTAGTTCTGGGCTGATTTCTCACCTTCCTAAGGATCATTGAGACCCCACGAGGTGAGATCTTGCATGGAGCCCCAGTCCGAGGGCGATTGACAGTCATGTTTAGCTTCTTCCATTTTCTAATGATTGCTTCAACAGTGGAGTTGTACAGGAGGTGTACAATTTTGTCTCTACCACTTTGGACAGCTCTTTGTTCTTGGCCATGGTAGTAGTTGGATTCTTACTGATTGTATGGGGTGGACAGGTGTCTTTATGCAGCTAACATCCTCCAAACAGGTGCATCTAATTTAGGATAATAAATGTAGTGGAGGTGGACATTTTAAGGCAGACTAACAGGTCTTTGAGGGTCAGAATTCTAGCTGATAGACAGGTGTTCAAATACTTATTTGCAGCTGTATCATACAAATAAATAGTTTAAAAATCATATATTGTGATTTCTGGATTTTTTTATTTTTATTATGTATAACAGTGGACATGCACCAACGCTGACAATTTCAGACCCATCCATGATTTCTAAGTGGGAAAACTTGCAAAATAGCAGGGTGTTCAAATACTTATTTTCCTCACTGTGTATGTATATACAGTGGAACCCGGTTATGTCGATGTCCTATGGGATCAGCAAAAAGCATCAAGGTAACCGATGATCGAGATAAACGAAAATCAAAATGGCGGCAATATATTAATGTGCTTGAAATTTCTGTATGTATATGATGTGCGTTAATAAATGAGAATGTGCATGCACGTGTTTTTGGAGGGTTTTTTTTACACAACAGCGTTGCTGTGATTTGTTTAATGAAGGCATGCTATAAAAATACATACAGTACATGTTTATCTGTCAGGAATCCACCTGCCACGCCCCCTTCAGCCCCCTTCAGCGTGGCAGGTTCTTTCTCGGCCGCTTTCTCTGAAGTTTCGCTTTAATCGCGCACATATGGTGCTCGTTTATCATCATCACCAGCTCCTATTTAAACTTTCACAATCTCACTGTCCGTTATTGTTGGTATATGTTGGTTCACGGCGGTCGTTGTTATCGTGCATGCGTATCCCGGTACGTGTCTTCACACCGGCACTCTCTCAACGGCTGCGCTTTTCTTCCCAAAGCGCATCGCGGATTCTCCCCCGATCCCGGTTCATTCTATGATTTTGCTGGTCATCACACGTTCCGCGCCGCCAATCGCGGCTTTCGCCTCCCGTTTATCGCATAACATGTAACAACAAAAGGCATATGTGCACTAACTAACAGCAGAGATTCAAAAGTATACAATACAACACCTGTAGCAGCTTGTTTTTTCCGCCACTTCCACGAGTTCTTATGTGGCTGCACCGAGATAACCAACGTTAAATGGCAAATTTTTGACATAACCGATAAAAAAATACTTAGAAAAAGCGAGAATTTGGCGGTTCCACTTCAAAAACGTCGACTAAATAGGGTTGTCGAGGTAACCGAGGTCAAGATAAGCGGATTCCACTGTATTTATATATATATATATATATATATATATATATATGCATGCATAATACACACAGGAAAAAGTAATCCAAAGGGATTTCTTAGGTCAGAAACATGGCACTTTTTGTGTGATTTATACAGCAGGTCTCAGTTAATAATAATACTAATGCTAATGATAGCCATTAATGGGGGCTGACAGCACAATCTGCTCCTGGTTTTTACCGCAGAGGTGATCGTTGCACACAAGGGTCACAGACAAGGCAAAAATCATGTCAGGCTTGTTAGTTTCCTCGAAAGGGGGAGGTATAGTGGATTATGAGCAGATCCCAGCTGATCCATGGCTAAGGATTAACTTAATTAGGCCTGATGTTCTGTCAAAATAACACATCAAAGATTGGATTTGTTACAATGGATCTGTCCCAGAGATAAATAATGCAGGTGAGGGAAATAACGATTCAGTGTTGAATCACTAAGAAGATAAAAAGAGTTCCTAGCAGAGGTCTGAATGAGAAACACATTATTGTAATTGTTCCAATTATACATTAATTCAGCCCAAGTGATTAAATAAGTTTATAATTATAACAACCAAAATATTGCTACAAGCAGTGATCTGTGGGGTCCACGAATGCTTTGGAAATAGCACTCCCCACCCCAGTGACCAGTTATTTCATATAATAAATATAAAGATATAAAGAGAAAGGTTTCATGTCAAATGTTTAGTTCTAAGCTAAATGGCTATAGATGGTTATGAGACAGAGTTCCAAAGTAAATATTGCAGAATAAATCTAAGAATATATAGGCAATAACAGCTAGCCAAGAAAATATGACCTATGGAAACATATGGTGCAATATGTTGGATGTTGTTTTTCCCATTGACTGTTTTTTCCATTATCTCAAAAGGTTTAAAGTGCTGTGTACTGACTATAACAGAGTAAAACTACATGGAATTAAGTAAGTACTGTGATGAGGTCAGAATATCCGGGACTTGGGTTCAAGCCTGAGCACTGTCGGTGGTCTTTTATTGGATGTTCTCTCTGAGTCTGTGTCTGTTCCCTCATGGTTATTTCCACTTCTACAAAACATGCCAGGAGGTATATAGGCTAAAATAAACTGTCTTAGCTGCGTGTGTGTGTGTGTGTGTGTGTGTGTGTGTGTGTGTGTGTGTGTGTGTGTGTGTGTGTGTGTGTGTGTGTGCCTGTGTTGTGTATGAGTGTTAGTCAGTGAACGGATCCCTTGGAACTGGCTAAATCGAAGCCGCGATTTTTAATTCAATTCAATTCATTTTTATTTGTATTGCGCTTTTAACAATGAACATTGTCTTAAAGCAGTTTTACACAGATTATGTGGTGATTAAAAGTGAATATGTTCTTTATAAGTAAGTTTGTCCCTGATGAGCAAGCCGGTGGCGACTGTGGCAAGGAAAAACTCCCCCAGATGGCATAAGGAAGAAACCTTGAGAGGAACCAGACTCAAGAGGGAACCCATCCTCATCTGGGTTGCACCGAATGTCCAGTGATGATGATCAGAAGCGTAAAAAGTAGTCCTGAGTCAGTGTAGCAGACTGTTGACGTTAACTACAGTCCAATCCATCCTCAAAGAGCCCGTTCTTACTCCGGAATTTCATAAAACCACCCAATATGTTGATAAGAAACCGGCCCAAGCTGCACAGAGTGGCCTCCAGTCAAAGAGAACACTATCCAGAGGCAGGCCTGGACGAAGTGGGAAGATCCATGGAGGGTAGAGGGGCAGGAACAGTGGTCATTGGAACCTCAGGATCATGTTTTACTCGATCGAGAGAGAGAGAGAGAGAAGAGAGAGAGAGAGAGAGAGAGAGAGAGAGAGCGGTAGTAAGCAAGCATTGAAAATCATGTCATGGTAGAGTTCCTAAGAGCACATCTTCCCCATGTTTGATGTAAAGTGTATCCACACACAGCCAGTGTAGATTGGATAATTGCATCAACATGTATTCCTATTAAAGTGGCCAGAACGTGTATGTGAGGGAACTAAACGCATGTGGTGTGTATTGGAAACAGTCTTTTGTTTCCAAGCACATGCATATTCATTGATTGGTGGGCATGCTTTGAACACATCGCTAATTGCATTACCTTTTCATACAGCTTTGTGTCTTTACCCAGTCCAAATGCAATCATGCTGTTCCTGACATTAGTGAAGTGAACACTCTGCGCTCACGCTCTTTCTCCACGCTCTGTGGGATCTTGGCGCAGCCGCATTGTCTTGACATGTGCGTGTGACGCGCGTGCTCTTACGGCCATTTCCCGCGCAGCTGGCGCTCCCGCAGGCCCGTAATCCCGCCATCTCGCCTGGCAACGGGACACCATTTTCATTTTACCTCAGTGCTAATGATCGGCCTGAACGATCGAACACCTTTTTTTTTTTTTTTTTGACGGCAGGCGTTTTCTTTTTCCCCAACTCTCGGAGCTCGATGATGGCAAAAGAGCAGCTTTTCCACAGAGAAAGTTTTTAAAAGTCAGCAGGGAGAAGATTCATTAAAGAGGTGTGTGTATGTGTGTGTGTTTTCTTCTTTGACAGAAGGAAGAAAATGATTGACCTTCTCTAGATCGGCATGGGCTCAGCCCTATAATGACTTATAGATCACTAAAGCAGGGGGTGTGCAAAACTTTTGGGGCAGATGTACACATCAAAATAGAGTCCAGTTTGACTAAAACAAAAAACACAGTCTTTTACAACAGAGAAAACAAACTTCTGTCATATCAAATTTACAATTTTACTATCCTATCAGTGAAATAATATTTATATAAAAGTTGTAAAAAAATATAAATAGTAACTGTCCACTTAAATTTACAATCTCAATTCTAAAAAAATTCCTGTTTGTAGAAAATTCCTGGATTTTATTTAATTTCAATTCAATTCATTTTTATTTGTATAGCGATTTTAACAATGAATATTGTCTCAAAGCAGCAGATTTTTACTTATACTTATACTTATTATACTTATGGGGTCCTACTAATTCCAAATAGCTAGGAAAAATAAAAAATGCATGGGGAATTAACGGTTTTAAGAAGTTAAGTACTGGTTAGTTAATTCAGAAAACCTTTAAGAATGACTTGTGACTCTTGCCATCTACTGGTCAAATTGTATCATTGCAGGGTAATTAACAACGTAAAAACACGTACCGAATATATAATATATTCAAACAATTCGAGACTCTGTATACTCATACTCATAATGATTTATTGATATATATTATTAGAAGAGCTGAAACCTTTAGTAAATTTAAACAGTTGTGAAGTACACATCGTTGAGCGAAGGTTTTCTGCGCATGCGCATTTACAGGCACTGCAACGCGGAAGTTTGCGAATCAGCTCAGTTGTGTTTCTATGTGAAACCTGTAATGAAGATTTTCGAGAGCGGCTTTAGTTTAGTGTTTACTGTTTTCGCCTTTTTAGTGGCGATAATTGCACCGGTTCTACACTACATGGAGAATTCAACGGAATGCGTGGAGTATAAAGGGTAAACATTTGTACGACCATCTGAGTTCAATAAATCATATCCATTTCGAAATGAAATATTATACATCAGAGTAGTCACTTGTGTAACACTGTGGGCTGGTGATCTTATCCCGCTTTTTTAACACTGCGTGCTGTAATAAACCGCTTTTGAACAAAATGGTGAGCGTTTTTTAAAATATGTATTAAAACTTACAAAATGCATGCTTGTGAAACATTGCAACGTAAAATAAATTTGTATATAAATAAAACACTGATTGTAACCCGAGATCACATTTTAGTGAATTTGAGCTAGTCACAGTGTGTATGCTGAACATTTACATGATAATTTAGACAATGAAATGCTGTATAAACGGAATAAAAATGACCAGGCATAGAGAGTACAGTAATGTTGTGGTGCACATGGTCGATGCTTAATTCTTTGTTGTTGCATTTTCTACGTTAATACAACGTTCATGCTATAAGCACTAGACTCAGGAGGGAACATCATCATCTGGGTGACACCCAGGGACTGTATAAATAACAGGGGTGGAAAGTGAAGAAAATGTCTCTGCCGCCCTCTAATGGCTGTCTGCGGCATATGTTTGGCCGCACTTATTCCCATCTACTGTAAGCCAACTGGGACTTTACTATTAGAGCTGCATACTCTAGACTGGAATAGACCTGTTGTGTTGCTGTATTTTTATTAGTACTTCAATATTTTTTCGATACATAAAAGGGCGTGGCTGAAGAGGAGATAATTGGGATTTAAGAGCTGAGCACCACACACCTAAAACTTGTAATGAAGTAGCTTAAGTTTGCTTAGTAGCTAAATTTCCTTAGGTGATTAACATAACTAGTCTTGAAATATCTATTACAAAAATACCCGTAGAGTGGGAGGACAGCACTCTTTCCCCAGTTAAAATGGTTCAGAGGACTGCCCTACAGCTGACTTAGTTAACACTTCATATAGCACCTGCGTTGAACAAGTTTTTGGTTAAGCTTACGTTTCCCTAAAATTGTTTCTGTATAGTTGTTACCTCCAGATGGATGTTAAGACAACGTCTGAAAGTGCCAAGAGGGATAAAAACAAGACGTCCAGTATTCATATTGTCATAAGGACAAATTACGTAAACAATTTTTTACCTAAGATAAGTGCATTCTCTTAGATTAGTTAAAGTCTAACTCCTACTGGAGCTACATATTGCTCAAGTTTTTTCAAATATTCACAGGAACATTCTCCAACCTAGACATTTAATCAACATTCTCATCACAGTCTCTGGACTATGCTTCCTTTCTGAGCAGAGATCAGAAACCGCACCAAGCAAAATTAACTTGCTGTTTTTGTTTTTACTCTGCAGAATGGATGTGGCAGCACTAGAGGAAAACTTCAGACAAAAGAATAAAAGTTGTTTTATTCTAGGGGCATCTGGAGAGACAGGAAAAGTTCTGCTAAAGGAAATTTTGCAGAGAAATCTTTTCAACAAAGTTACACTGATTGGACGACGAAAGCTGAGCTTTGAGGATAAAGCTTATGAAAATGTGGTAATTAGCCATTCTCATTTACAGAAGTGCTAAGAAGTAAGCTGCCAAAGGTTTAAAAACACTAAGTCTTTTTTGGTTTTTGAGACAAATGCATGTTCCTTTTGTTTATATTCAACACACTAGGTAAAAAGCAAAACACACACGAATTAGGCAGTGAATGACTGGAACAAAGTTCAGTGGACAGAGAGTCCAAATTTGAAATTTTTGACTCTTACTTATGTAAGACAGAGAACAGAAGAGATGATGTTTGTAGATTCTCTCATGAAGTTAAACCTAATGGCTTGGGGTTGTTTCAGAGCAGAAAAAAATTGATTCTTATTCCAGATGAAAGAAAATACTGGTCCAACATGGCTACCATTTTAGAATTCAAAACCTAAGAGTGAATTCAGTCTAGAGTGCACTGATTGAAATCAACTTTACCAAACAAAAGACAATACCAATGACCTGGAGCATATCTTCAATCTCTGTAAGCATTATTTAGGGAACTGTAGTGTTGTATATCATGGAATGGCGTGCCCAGTCATGCCACCTAAATCCTGTTGAACTGGATCGCAGTGTCAAGAAGAAATATCCAGCAAAGAAAATGTTTGAGGCATGGCAAAGTAGTTCAGCTGTTTGGAGAAACCATGATGCCAAAAGAGTATAAAGCTGTTATTGTTTATGAGAATACTATTAAATAATAGTATTATAATTTTGTTTCAAGAGGACAGTAAAGAAAAATAAATATTTAAAAACATTGTCCCTTTTACCAGTGGTGGGCCGCCAGGGCCAGCAAAGCCGTCTTTGCTGGCCTACATTTACAACCTAAATTCTAATATTTGTTCCATGAAATTGTGTTTCTTTTTGCTGCACTGCTTCCAGTACGTGTATGTGGATGTTAGATTTGTTGTCCAATCAGCCTCTATGTGCTGCCATGTCAATCTAATCTGCCCAGGGCCTTTAGAATCAGTAGTGCTGGCCGATTTACCTTGGTAAATATTAGCAATAGGTCTGTTTCTTTAACCAATCAGATTTCATATTCGCCTCACAGAGCCATCTAGCTGGCCCAGAGAAGCGTCAGCATTTTTCCATGCTCTGATTGGATGGTCAGAGGGAAACACTTACAGCCAAGTTCGACTGGCAAAACACGTCTGTAGCGCTCTGCACACATTAATACATCAGAGTGTGACTTTTTTACACCCACAATGGTTGACGGAGGAAGAAAATTGATTTGGTCTCCGACATACTTAAAAATCCATTTACACGACAGACTATAAAAAAAAAATCTAGACATCGTGAGGAGAGGTCAGCCAACATCGAACCTAGCTAGCTTGTCTATGAGTCTATAAGCGGTACCACTGGCTTACAGCCTCTGGTAAGCGCTGCGTATTATTAGTATTCATTATTAGTATGGATCTCTTTGAGTGGGTTGTATTTTATTTAATTTTTTAATGTTTTTTTCATGTTATTAGACAAATATTGATTATGAACTGCTCCAGATGATGTAGGTGGCACAGTTGCGGTTGTAGTGTAGAGTTTTGGAGCTTGCTTTAGTAAAATGGTATTCACCCCCATATGCAAAATGCCTCTCTCTCTGTAATGCCACGCATTGTTATATTGCGTTTTTGTATAGTATTGATGATTTCTTTAATTGCGAGGTGATAGTGGTGGTATTAAGAGGTGGATTAGGTCTGGTAATTCCCACTGAAGATCTAGGTAGCAAATGCACGGCCTGCCACTGCCTTTTACATACATATAAAAGTATACTGAGACTTAATCTATGGTAAAATTTAAACACCAAAGCATTAATGATCATGGGAAAAATCCATTTAGGGTGTTGGGATGCAAACAAAGATAACTTCTATTTTTTTAAATTATTATTACTATAATTACTATTAATTATTTTTCAGCAATTGTAGTATTCCTAAAATGTTCTTTCCAAGTTTAACATAGCAGTTTGCCAGTGACTGCAATTGTTTATTGATGTCTTAACGTCATTCCATACTGGACCAATCAGAATTGGGTATTCATCAATGCTGTGGTTTGAATTGTCATTAAGCCTTAATGATCACCTAATACAAACAATGTACATTCTTCAGTGTTTATACCACTCTGCTGAAGGAAAAAAACTTCTACAGCTGAGTTACACAAGTCAGTTAAAAAAAATTATGATGATTGATATTTTATTTTTTAGGTGCAAGAAGTGGTGGATTTTGAGAAGCTGGATGAATATGCTCAAGCTTTCCAGAGTCATGATGTTGGATACTGCTGTCTTGGAACAACCAAAGCAAAAGCTGGAACTGTGAGTTTTTACTATAAAACGTATCATTCACAGTGTTTGTCATAACTTTACATGAGATATAGTATTACTATATATAAATGACTTACAATTATGAAGAACAAACTTATAGGCAGTGTAGGGGGCTGAGCGTTACAAGTAACGTGCGTTACGTAATAATGTTACTTTTCTGGAGTAACGAGTAAAGTAGCGCGTTACTTTATACATTTACATTAATATCTGAGTGACTTTTGAAAAAAAGTAATGCGAGTTACTTTTCAGTTAAATTATTTTGCATAAAAAATAAATACTGAATTAAAATAAACGTAGTCACGCAGACTCACGCACTGGTACGTGCGAGCCGCGGGAACAGAAGCTGGTCAGAAGCGGAGATGGCAAACCAGAGAATTACATTACTGTGATGAAAGTATTCTTATTATTTTAAAATAGTCGAGGAAAAGGAGAAAGGAATAATGGTTAAGTGTAGATTATGTGTTGGTAAAAAGCTCTGATTAACTGCAAAAAATACCACTGAAAAAAAAACAAAAAAAACATCTGCATGCAAAGCACAGCACTACAGATGTGTGTGTTGCATATATTGAAATGGAGACAGAAATATAGAAAACTTTTGCTGACTTTCCACCACTGCAGATCAATTGACTGCTCAGAATAAAAGTTATTCGTGGGATACACATGTACGATGCCATCGCAGCTGAGAAAGCAATAGAGAGCAAATTCACAGCTCATTTGCTCTTTGTGGGAAGATAAACTGCCCTGGTCACTGATAATAGCGCGAACTTTGTAAAAGCGTTTAGAATGTTTCAAGCTTCAAGAATGTTTAAGCATTTTAAATGTTTAAGAAATGTCTTTTGCTCTAATATAACTTATTTCTTAATGGCAATTATCTATATTACACCTGTAAGGCGTGAAAGAGATACAAGTAATGCAAAAGTAATATAACGCATTACTTTCCATAAAAGGTAACTAAGTAACGTAATTAGTTACTTTTTTGGGGAGTAACTCAATATTGTAATGCATTACTTTTAAAAGTAACGTTGTCCAACACTGCTTATAGGCAATAAACCTATACATTGTTTTATACAATTTCACCTCTTTATCTCTGTAAAGCTACTTTGAGACACTGTCCACTGTAAAAAGGGCTATACAAATAAAAAATAAGTTAAATTGAATTTAATATCATTAGCATTCCAAGATATGTTGATGCCTTTATTTTGAATCAAAGCGATAAAGCACAAGTAATTAACATCTAAAGGCAGTTCATAGCTTTTTGTTGATCATCATACAACTTGTCTGCCAGCCTAATTCATAACTTATCAATAAAAAATTGTTTTCCCCAAATATCAGAGTTCAATTGCAAACAGTGTGTCAAATGATGTATATAAATATTTGTTTTTGGAATTAAATTCTGAGAAAAAGAAGAAACACCTTCCTTTTCCACTGTACAAATTTAGGAGCTAGTTTAAGATATTTTGCATGTTTTGTAGAGATGTATTTGGGTTGGAAATTTTGCTGAAATCTGTAATCCCTTTTTAATTGTATTCCATGGAACACAGTTGGAAGGTTTAAAACGGCTCACAACAAGGTCGTAGTCTGTATATTGCTGACTTTCAGATGAAGATTGACAGCTGAAAATTCTCTAAATTTTGTAGCCTGTAGTAAGTCAATTGTTTTAACCTCTTGATTTTTTTGGTGAGTTGCTCTAGCATGCAATCAAAGTTCTAGTTCATCCCAGAAGTGGGGATTTATTAGTGGGGTTGAGGTCAGGGCTCTGTGAAGGACACTTAAATTCTTCTCCTCCAACCATAACAAAAGTTTGGGCCTCTTAATTCTACTGAAAAGAAAGAATCATTTACAGTATCCAAAAACATTTTATACAGCTGCCTGGTTTATATTATCAGTGGAAATTTCAGGTGTCCACATACTGCCTTTTGGCCAGGCAGTGTATATATAAAATAATTGTGGTCAATAAAAAAAAAAAAAAATTTTAATAAATCTTTATATTAATAAACATAGTTGATTAAAAAAATCGAATAAATACAAAAAAAGTGTTGTGAAGGTGTATGTAAAGTAAGTGTGACTGTTTGTGTTGCAGGAGGGATTTATCCGCGTCGATCATGACTATGTTCTGAAATCTGCAGAACTCGCCAAAGCAGGTGGTTGCACACACTTCCACCTGGAGTCATCTAAAGGAGCGGACAAAACAAGCAGTTTCCTTTACCTTAAAACCAAGGTGTGAATTTATACACACACAAACACAAAATGTAAATGAGTATAAGTATAGTTTTATAATTGTATAAATGTATTTGATTTGTATTGTTGTGCTTTATCTGAGTGCTGGTGTTGTGTTGCAGGGTCAGGTTGAAGCAGAGATTGAGGAGCTGGGATTTGAGCGATACTCAGTTTACAGACCTGCGTATGTCACTACTTTTGCCTTCATTTGTTACACTTATTACTGCATGAGTGGCATAAAGCAGGTCTAAATTGAACCAATGGTTTAGTAAATGTGATTGGTTGCAGTATACACAGGATGTTATGATACTTGATTTGAAGTAGCAGCTCAGTTCTAGACCGTCAAATATGGTGTGTATATTAATGATACATTTATTATATAGAGAATGTATTTCAACAATTGAATGCCATTCTCAAATTATTGGAGAAAGAACAATTCAGGACTCAGCTGTATGGTGGTGGTTATTGGTGAGATAAATGTAAATCTTTTTGATGTCTAAAAACCAAACCAGTGTGAGGCTTGTTGTCGACAGTAAGTGAGGGTTGTAGCATATTGTACTGGTACATGAACATTGTGATGAGGTGAGAGGTAAGTGTTAGGAAAGAAAAAATGTGCTAAAATATATTTACTGTTCAGGGTTTTTTATATGCTGTATTACTGAAGGTGACTACAGATGTTTGTATTGGTTTGTTTTAATTTCAGAGTGCTCTTGGTAAACAGAGAGGAAAGCAGACCAGCTGAATGGGTGGCACGCAAATTTTTTGGAGCTTTCTCTTCCGTGTTTCCCACAGCTATGTCCATCCCCATCTCCGCTGTGGCTCGAGCCATGGTGACCAACACCCTCATTAAGGGAGAGAGAAAAAATGAGATACTTGAAAACAAAGCCATTTATAACCTTGGCAAGATCGGGGACAAACAGTAATCTGTGGATTGTTCAAGTGTCATGTATCTGGGTGCTTTCAATTACTAATCCATAAAGGGATGTTTTGTGATTTGGTGATATTATTTTCAGAGCAAATTGCCTTGTGTAAAGGGACATGTCAGAACATAAGGGATCTTTCTGTTCATCTTTGAGCTTTTCTTTATGCAGTCACTTCCTGGTGCTCAGTCTGATGTATACTTGCATTATCAAACACGCAAATGATTACGTATTTATTGTTGTAATAAATCGGTCACTTTATTTTACTAGGCAGTGCAGCATTAATGAATCTCTCTCTCTCTCTCTCTCTCTCTCTCTCTCTCTCTCTCTCTCTCTCTCTCTTTATATATATATATATTTTTTTTTTATGATTGTTAATTAATGATAAATAAATGTTTATTTATCTGGAGCAAATTGACATGGATGATTAAATGAATTGATTATGTACAAACACTGAAATTCATGAAATAACTAAATAAAAGCATATTTACATATGTATTGCAAGAGCTGAACTCAATACTTTGTTGTGCTGCATGTTGAGGCCATTATGTCAAATTGATTCCATACTGAGATCCAGAGCACTTTAGCAGGTCTTCCACAAGAAAGTCTATATTTTGGTCTGTTAATTTAATAAATTTATTAAAACAAATCTGTCTGATCTTTTGTTAAAAACATTTTCCACATTATTATAGAGATATAGATTATTAATTGTAGGGATTGTTTTAGCAAGCAATGAGCAGTGCTGATTGCGGTGTAGAGCTCAATTCATTTCAATTTGTACAGTGCTTTTAACAATTGATATTGTATCAGTGCAGCTTTATACAGATAAAGTGGTAATAATAGAATTTATAAGTTTGTCCATAATGAGCAAGCCAGTGGTGGCTGTGGCAAGTAAAAACTATACTAGTTTAAGGAAGGAACCTTGAGAGGAATCAAACCCAAAAGGGAACCCAAACTTATAAAACCTTTGTTGACCCTCCAAGATTAGTTTAAGTTTACCAATTACAAGCAAATAAGAAATAATCACATACATACATTTTATACAAGACAAAGAAAAAGAGATTTATTTATGCATAAAATTGACCTGAAATGTTATCAGATCATCATTTTAGGCCTAAAGAAAATACAGAGAAAACTCCATTAAAGCATTTTCATTCTTAAACCTTTTTTTTAGTAGCTGGTGTTGAGCACAAAATACCTGCACAAAACAGAGTCTGGGTTTAAATAAATATCAACAAAACAGAAAAATAGGGCTAAGCACATCTGTGATGAAAATATATGTACAAAGATGCAAAAGTCTTTTAAAAACAAAGCTGTATTGGTGCTTTTCGAGAAGAGCTTAATGAAAAAACTGATTAAAATTTAGCACCACATATGTAACATAAGGGACCAATGAATAGAAAAAAAATCTTTTTAATAAAGAATGGCAGCATGAAAAAATGTTTTCTAAGGAAAATAAGATTTTCTAAGATACATCCTTGACCTTATTGGTAATTAAATATTTTAAAATATTTTGAGTCCACACTTTTTCAATGGAATGTTATAAAAGTGGCCATTTCATTAGGACACAACATTCTGAAAAAGACTCAAATTCTTCCGTTACGACCTGAAGGAGTAGATAAAAAACATTGTGACGGCCTGATTCTAGTCTTTAAAGGATGGGGCAAAGAGACCTAAGATCTAATTCAGTAAGAAATGAGTCAGTAAGAAGATAATTGACTCCACAGCATCCGTTGCAATTGCAACTTCCTGTCAAGTGACAGGTATTTTATATGTGGAAAAAACACTCAAGCATATGAAAGCTGCCGATTGTCAGGCAAGTGGCAGGCCACCAGTGCCAGCAAGGTCTTCTTTGCTGGTCTAATCTCTTTCAGAATCACTTACTTATGTTTTAAAATATTTTTGTCCATTTGTATTAAAAAGTTAATCTAGCCATTAGGGTTACACAAGCCAGTGAACTCTTAGTGCCGGTCTCAAGCCGGGATAAATCAAATCAAATATGTAGATCACAAACCTGAATTCCATACCAAATTGGTCAAGGCCCGGGTTACCAACGACTGCCACAGGTATTATTAGCCAACAAAGTACTGGTGGAAATTGGGCTACTGTTGGCCGGAGGAGGAAAAGGAGAGGAGGAAGACGTCTACAGAGACAGCAGGGAAAGGAGAAGTGGAGGAGAGTGGAGGTTAGAGTTGGTACTATGACTAGTTAAGGGAGAGAGTTAGCTGATGTAGAGGAGAAATGTAGACATGTTGTGTGTGCAGGAGACCAAGTGAAAAGGGAGTCAGGCCAGAACCATTGGCAACTACTGCAAAAGTGATAATGGAGATAAGTGGGAAGTCACTTGGTGTGATATCCGAAAAGAGAAAGGAAGACAAAGAGACATGGTGGTGGAATGAGGAAGTGTAGGAAAGCATAAGGTGAAAGAGGTTGGTGACACAGTACTGGAATCGACAGAAAGATGAAAAAAGTAGGTATGAGTACAAGGAGATGCGGCAACAGGTAAAAAGGGATGTGGCAAAAGCAATGGAAAAGGTATATTAGGAGTTGTATGAGAATTTGGACAATAAGGAATGGGAAAAGGATTTGTACTGGTTGGCCAGGCAGAGGGACCAAGCTGGGAAGGAGCTGGGAAGCTGCAGCACGCAAGTTGGGCATGGAGGGAATATTTTGAGCATCTGATGAATGAGGAACATTAGTGAGACAGAAGTTCGGATGATGTGGAGATGGTAAAGCAGGAAGTGGATAGGATTAGTAAGAAGAAAGTGAGAGCAGCGATTAAGAGGATGAAGAGTGGAAAGTAGGTTGGACCAGATGACATACCGGTAGAAGCATGGAGGTGTTCAGGAAAGATGGCAGTGGAGTTTTTAACCAGATTTTGGAAGGTGAGAGGATGCCTGATGAATGGAGAAGGAGTGTGCTGGTACCAATTTTTTAAAACAAGGGAGATGTGCAGACCTGCAGTAACTACAGGGGAATCAAGTTGATTAGTCACACCATGAAGTTATGGGAAAGCGTAGTGGAAGCCAAGTGGTACAACAGGGTGGAGAAAGGAGTTGTGGTATTGTGTAAGGAAGTCAGGTGTGGCAGAGAAGTATGTTGAGGGTGGTGCAGGACATGTATGAGGACAGTGTGACAGCATTGAAGTGTGCAGTAGGAATGACAGACCGGTTCAAGTTGAAGGTTGGACTGCATCAAGTATCAGCTTTGAGCCCTTTCCTGTTTGCCTTGGTGATGGACAAGTTGATGAACGAGGTCAGTCAGGAGTCTCCATGGACTATGATGTTTGTGGATAATATTGTGATTCATGGTGAGAGTAGGGAGCAGGTTAAGAAAAGCCTGGAGAGGTGGAGATAGACACTGGAGAAAAGGGGAATGAAAGTCAGTAGGAGTAAGACAGGAATAAGATCTGCTGTGGTGACCCCTAGGGAGCAGTCGAAAGAAGAAGAATGTATTGAGCAGTGGACAGTAATGAAGTAAATGTAATTCGCTGTGGCCCCTGAAGGCTTACCTTATCTCTACTTTTACTCAAGTACCTGCTTTGTGTACTTTGTCATCCACTGCTCTAGCAGCAGCACATCTGAGTGTAATTTAAGGTTGGAGTTTCTATCCAATCAGATTTCAGCCAATACATAACAGTGCAGGCTTTTGGTATTTTAAAATCCATGTTACTTGAAACTTGTTTTAACCAGTCAGACTTTGCCATTTGATCACTCCAAGGCCACCAGCAGGCATCTTCTTGCATTCTCCTTCGTGCAGAATTTGCACAATAACACACAATTTGCCTTAATTTCGAATATCCAGGAAAACCATTTTACGAGATAAATATGCTAGAGATAATGCATGCAGGTTGCGTAGCTGTGGCTGCAGTGAAAGGAGACTTGTTAAATTCTGTTCATTGGGTTTCTTGTTTTAATTTTGGCATTCATCTGTACTGCATGAGAAACCTGTCTGCCATGCATTTGTATATGCATACTTATGTTTGTAAATTAGGTACTGGACCAGACGCGCTCGTTTCTGAAATTCTGACAGTTTAAAGAGTGTCAAAACGAGTGTATTTATTCTTCTTCTTTTAATTTGCCAAGGTATCACATTATACATACACAAAGCAAGTGTAGAAGTACATACAAATATAGATACAGGACAAATGTGAAAAAAGTCAAGAAAATTAAATGTTTAAATGAAATGCTAATTAAAGCAAAGCGCTAATTATAAAGTAATTACAGGATCTAAACGTAAAAATTATCAAAATAAATTAAAACGGCAGCACATGTTTATTGTAATTACAGCTTTCGAGTTATTTAAGGATAAAATATCGTGGATATATTGCCGGACTTCCTTTTCAAAAACAACAAATATGAGATTTTGACGAATTCATTAACTACGATGAATATGAAATTTGGCAAGCAGTAATAAAAGATTAATAATAAAATGCTCATCATATTTGCCTTTTTTTTCATAGTATAGAAACCAAACAAAACATCCTTTAAGAATAGAGAGAAATCCGTAAGCTCCCTACAGTTTATAAATTTGAAACTATAAAAAATGTAATCCAAAATAATTGTGTACAATGATAATCGCAAAAAAAAAAAAAAAAACATGACCTAATACGCGTGGAACGAAATAACGCCAATTTTAAGTGACGTCATCGATGCACTTCCGGTTGAACCATTTTCACCCGGAAGACTTCAGAAGAAGCCAGAATGGCGGAATACACAGGTAACACGTGAAAGATGTAAATAATATTAATCTGTTCCGTAAAATATTTTCTTCTGCGTATTTGAAATGAATTATAAAGACAAAAAAAGTAAGAGTTTTGGTTTCAGAAAAGTCCTTGCGTTGGAAGTGATTTTACAATGGAAGAATAATTGAATGAGCATAAATAGATATAAAATATTTATTTCCTATATTAACCCACGAGCCTTTTAATAGAAGTCAATCGAAAGCCATCCTGATCATGAATATATTCTTTGTATTATTGATCAACTAAACAAATCTTTATGCACTTTGCATGTTCATGCTGATGCTCAGGATTATTCATAGGGCACAGTCTGAGCAATATATGAATTCCTAATGTATAATTAAGGATTACATTAGTATTTATTTATTTTTTTTATAATGGATGTGTTAGTTGACTAAAAGCTTAAGGAATATTTTTTGCACTGACTTATCAGGGTAAAAAAACGAACTTCTTCAACACTGTGTTTGGAAGGTTGCCTCAAACATGGCAGGGTATTACAGTAAAATAATCCACCTACAACAGTCCGACACCAAGCAAAGGGTCCTGGTTTATACCTGACTTTGTGTGCTTGTGCAGAAGCCATGGCATTGCGATTGGCATTGTTCACACACTTTAATGGCATTTTGGAGACATACACTATATTGGCAAAAGTATTGGGTTACCTGACCTTTCCTGCTATATGTGTTTTTTTTCCAAACTGTAACTTTCAAGCAGGAGGCACTCAGTTGTATAGGACGTCTTTAGATGCGCTATAAAGACGAGCTGACACGCAACCCAGGCCTTCTCACCTACACCAGTACCTGCCTTTTGTAATACCCTCGTGGCTGATGAACAAAAATATCTATACGCAGACTCCAAAATCTAGTGAAACATCTTCCCAGAAGAGTGGAGAAAACTATAAGAGCAAACCAATTGTGACTAAATGTGAAATGCAATGCCCAAAATTCATATACAATACTCATGACCAGGTGACCCAATACTTTTGGCAATGTAGTTTATTTCTGATTTACCTTACATTTATCTCATACAACTGAGCAGCTATGGGCTTAAGGGCCTTGTTCAGGGATCCAGATGTGGCGGCTTGGCATGGCTGGGATTTGAACTGACAACCTTAAGTCCAGTGCCTTAACTACTGGTGCATGCAGATGGTCCTTCAGTGCCAAAATGTCTTTCTCCATGTGTTTCCATGTTAAACTTAAAAATCGTAACCACCCTACTACTACTCAGCATCGTTAAAAGTGGCAACTCTACCTCTAATCTTTCTGCTGTCATTGTGACTGTTGTCATGTGCTTTCTCATAAATATGGAACTCTTTATATTTAGAACTCTATTTCTAATATTAATTTATTAAAATAAACAAACAAAACTGAAGAGGTGTTTGTGAGCTTTTTTTTTACAATCTTACATGGGCTTTTTCCTTGGTGTTGGGACCCTTGGTGTTCATTGAGACCACTTTCTCTTAACACATACATTAGAGTTTATAGTGTTGTTTATAGTTTGTATTTAATGACTCTTGCACTGTGTTACTTATCTGTCTGACATGTTCAGTCATTTCATTTGATGACTATTACATTGATTTCATTTGCAAAAGTACAGGGTTAATGGGCCTAAAAGACTGTTAAGCTGAGCATGAACTGAAAACCTTCCATGCCTTTAGTGTAAAAGAAGCTCATGCTTCCTGTGTTTATCTATAACATATTGTAATGTCAGGTGATATAACGTACAGTACTTTCAGAAATACTATATTAACCAGATCTAATATTTTATTTTATAAGGCTGTTGTGTTAATAGCAAAATAAAACAATGAGCTAACTATATATTTAATGAAAACATTTCATGTTTTACACACTGTGTGTGATGAGAAGAATGATAATAAAACCTTTGTGACATAAGAAAATACTAAGCAGGAGTTCATTAAATGTACAATAAGACTATTGTTACTGATTGGGAAAAAAAAATCTGTTTTAGAGAATATATGTGTTGAAATGTGAACATAGACAAATACATATTTATAATAATTGCATATTGCAAATATATAAAACATTAGTGACTGTATCTCTGTGGTGGTCTGCACAGTTTTGCATTGCACAAAATGAAAAGGCATGTGTGAGTGTTATTTTTACAAAGGTGTTGCGTGCAGCATTAATTTTGGAATCTAAATGGTATGTGCACTGTTACTCTTATCTTCCACTTTATCATGGTTCATTGTGTGCACTGATCATTTTTTGTCGGAGGTTTTTCCAGTTCACACCACTGCTGTACCTCATGCAAACATTCAACACCTCAGTCACTACCAAATCATGGCTGACCCTAACTGTTCCCAGCTTTGCAATGTGTAAACACAGGTTTATTTTATTTTTAAAGATCTTGGTGGTCCAGGTGATGAGGTTCCTCAGTTGTCTGACAGTGAAGATGAAGCGCAGTGGATAGAGGAAGAGGATGAACATGAGACTGAAGAGCGTGTGTTGTGTCTGTTCTGTGACAGGTAGCAGTCACAAGCAACAAAAATTATTTTGTGAACAATTAGTTAGGATTCGATGTTTCCTGTGGTATCTTCTTTAAGTTTACTTGATTCCAGTCTAAACTAAATTTTTTTTAATCACTGTATGACACTTATGTATTGCACCATTTCTGCTGTAGTAATGTAATGACATTGAAGAGTAATGTAATGACATTACTACAGCAGAAATGTTAAAAATGTGCTTTGTGCTAACATACCCAGCTAAAGCAGTGTGCCTTATAGAAGTTATAAACACAGCAATATTACACTGGCAAAATGCTTTATTAAGATTTAAAGATTACCAACACTAAACCCAAATCAACCAGAGCATGGACAGATGTAGTTCAGCTTTATTGCTACAGTAATTTTAATGATTAAGGATTATTCATTTGTGCACATGGGGGTTGATTATTTCCCCGCTAATGTGGTCTGAGTTTCAGCTTATGTTTAGATAAAGCTCATCATCTCAGAAATCTGTGCTGTTACATACTTTGCATCATATGACTACTTATTATTTGATGTAAAATTGTTATAAAATGTGTAATAATGCTAATGGTAATAACTTATAATTGTCGCTACATGCTGCTATAGCATGTTCAAAAAGGATAACTTGTCAAAAACAAACTATGATAAGATATCCCTTTATTCTTCCCACAATGAGGAAATGTTTTACTGTGATGAAAATATATACAAAATTAGAGACATAACAAGTATATACATTACAGTGTATAAATACAAAAGAAAAAGAGACCACCAATAAGTAGTTACACTTTCAGACATACTGCACATAGGTAATATTGCATGCTGTTAAATTAGTGTTAGTGTACATTTATTGCATAAAAACTTTGGAAATGACGTGTTGTATATGACTGTATACTGGATTATACAGTTGATCATGATGATGTTATTAATGATGATGATGATGATGATGATGATAATTCTATTAAATGTATGCAAATCTTTGTCTCTCCTTGATTTGGAACAGGTTTCTGCATTCTGTTTCAGAAACGTTCCATCACTGCCAGGCCGATCATCACATTAGCATCGCGGAACTGGTGAAAAAATACGGTAAGGTTTTTTCTTTATATTTCAAAGGCAGTTGTAGAGTTTACTCATCAAAATTGCACATTGATATTCTTGATTATGTTTTCTGTGGGTCCAGATGCAAATTGGACCCTTTTACCAGCATGGTTTTGTTGTACTGATTACTGTTTTTTTACAGAGGTCTAAACCTTAGACTTGGCTTTTATACTTAAGCTACTAATTGGAGCCCACCAAGTGTTACTGATTTATGAATGATGATGAGAAGGATATTTTTTAAAGTATTTAAGGTATTTTATTTATAATCAATCCCGAAGTGCTTTCACTTCAGTCAGTTTATTTGTTGCCTGTTAATTTTCATTTGCACCAGTGCACCACTGGGAAGGTGAATGGGTCCAAAAAACTATTGAGCTGAGTATGAATTGAGCAAAATTGCTGACAACTGTTCATGCTTTCAATGTAAAAGAAGCTCGTGTTTTCTCTGTTCTTATATACGATTTTAACGTAAGGCTTTATAACACGTACAGTAACTCCATAAATGGCATATTAACAAAAGCAAATATTTTATTTTATGAGGTCATTTTGAATGACTGTTGATTCACCTTTCATTTGATTTAATCAATTTAATTTGTGCCAATTTAATTGATTACTCAATTTCATTTATAGAATAAAACGTGTATTGCAATAATTTGATTAAATCTATTTTATTTGTATAAAATATAAAATATATAATGTTATTTAACATGCAAGCAGGCATTTTGTTGTTCACAAATGTTAATAATAATAAACTGCGTAAAAAGTTATATTTTGCATTTCTTCCTTAAAAATTCAGTACGTACTGAATTTATTGTACCGTTACACTTCTAGTTTATGTACATCTGGCATCAATGGAGACCAGTTGGTGGAGTTTTGAGAGAGAAATATTCTCCTATTTGTGTCTGATACTGGAATCTAGCTGTTCTTCTTTGTTGTGTTTTTCATTTTATGATGCAGAAATTATGTTTCCGAATTGTGAAAGGTTTAGACTGCAGGCAGTCCAGTTCCATTCCAAGACTCTTCAACTATGAAGCCATCTATTTGTAATAGATATTAGTATGTGGTTTAATGTTGTCTTGCTTCACTTTGGTCTAGAGGACTTGACATCAATGGTTTCCATAAAGAAGTTTCATTAATTTGTGAAGAAATTTTAATTAGTCTGAACACGGAACAGTGTTCCACTTTGCCTCAACCTGTTTTAAATGAGCTTTATCCCAGAGAAACATGCTGTGTATTTGGAAAATAATTAGGTGCTATATAGCTTATTCTTTGCATGATAGAGCTTTTTGTGGATGGCACAGTGGATTGGTTCACAGACAGTGACTTCTAGAGGTGTTCTTGAGCCCATTCAATGATTTCCATCACACATGTTTAAATGCATTGCTGCTTGAGGACCTGAAGACCATGAACATCCAATTGATTGATTTTTATTTATTTTATTTATATTGATTTTTATCTTTATCCATTGCACTCCAGATTCTCTGAATCTTTTGAAGATATTCACTCAAGATGATATTATGCACTTAAGATTATGGAATTCTAACACAAGTCTTTGCAGTTATTATGTTAAGGAACATTATTCTGAGATTGTTTCACAGTATGTAGAAGCAGTTTTTTGCGGTTTGGTGAAACTCTATCCATCTGTACTCCTGAGAGACTCTGTCTTTTTTCAGATACTATTTATATCAGATTTCTGACCTATTGCCAATAAACCCAAATAGTTGCAAAATGTTTCTCCAGCAAAATGTGTTCTTATTTTTTTTTTTAATGGAACATTTAAAATGTTTTCTATGATTTATTGTAAATAAACTATTTATTTACAAGATTTTAAAGTCATTGCATTTTATTTTTATTTTCATTCTATAAAGAGTCCCAACTTGTTTTGGAACAGTGACTGTACATTCTGATTGGTGAATGGTTGAACTGGTGTTGATGTTACTGTGCCTCTCTCTTTGTATTTGTCCAGACTTATATAATCTTAATTATTATTATTATTATTATTATTTTTACTTTTGGTTTAAAAGTTTTTTTAATTCGACTGACTGACAGAAGCAAATTGATGTGTATGTTTGTTTGATGGTAATATTGGATTTATTTGTGGAAATTGTTCACAGGGCTTGATGATTATGGATACATAAAGATGATAAACTATATAAGAACAACGGTATGTTTTTGTTTTGTTTAAAAAATATATATTTTGTATTTATCATATTTCACTAGATTGTGTGTTAACAGTGACTGCTTTTAGGAAAGAATAAAAAGTGTGTGATGTGGAAATGTGTGATTCTACTACATAATTGTAAGTATTGGGTCATAGTAAAATACAAAAAAAGATTAAATAATGAAATACAGAAATTTGTTAATTGTTCGTTGTTCTTTATCTGAGGTTTTGACTCTTAAATATGCAAAAGATAATCAGTTAGCATTATATAATATGATATAATAATATTGCATTATGTGTTTTGTAGAAGTGCAGCGTGGAGAATTTGGCATCGTGTTCAGGCAGTGTTTTGCCATGGAGCGGAGATGAGTACATGAAGCCGACTTTGCCTGATGATGCATTATTACAAATCGGTACAGAACATTATGTGTATTAGTTTGTGGCTGAAATCTGAAAAGTGTGTTTCTAGTAACTGTTTTAGAGATATAAAGTTAGACATGAAAATCTAAACAGTACCAGAAATGTTCAGTCGTTGTTCTGGCCTGAGAAGTGTTGTAGTAAATATTTTTCACATTTTGTTATGTGACAACAGTCACAGCTTTACTCTAAAATAGATTTTCACAATCTACAGTTGAAAAGAAACGAGCAATTTTTTGTGTGGAATAAACCCTTCGCTGTACTTTGCTGTTCCATTTTCATTGATCATCCCTAACATGTTCACAAAATCACTTGTGATAATTGAGTTGTTTGGAACACTGTTAAGAAGCCTCACAGCTGACAGCACAATACAGGAACAAAAAAATGACAGCAACCAGAAGATCAGAGAACACTTTTATCTGTGTTATAGCAAAGATCTGGGACAGGAAACTGGAAAATGATCACAATTATGAAGAATCTGATTAACACAAACTTTCACCAGCTTTTTTCCTGCCAAACGAAACGAACATGGACAGGCTTTATTCACGATGCTGACCAGAATTTGGTTCATTTTTTATTTAAATTGATGAAAGGATATGCAAGAAAGATCAATAATCAGGTCATTATTGTAGTGCGACAAAAACATTTCACATTAAAAGCTACATTAAAAGCTACATACACCCTGCTATTTTGCAAGTTCTCCCACTTAGAAATCATGGAGGGGTCTAAAATTGTCATCGTAGGTGCATGTCCACTGTAAGAGACAGTATAAAAAAAAAATCCAGAAATCACAATGTATGATTTTTTTAACAATTTATTTGTATGATACAGCTGCAAATAAGTATTTGAACACCTGAGAAATGTTAATATTTGGTACAGTAGCCTTTGTTTGCAATTACACACGTTAAACGTTTCCTGTAGTTTTTCACCAGGTTTGCACACACTGCAGGAGGGATTTTGGCCCACTCCTCCACACAGATCTTCCCTAGATCAGTCAGGTTTCTGGCCTGTCGCTGAGAAACACGGAGTTTGAGCTCCCTCCAAAGATTCTCTATTGGGTTTAGGTCTGGAGACTGGCTAGGCCACGCCAGAACCTTGATATGCTTTTTTACAGAGCCACTCCCTGGTTATCCTGGCTGTGTGCTTCGGGTCATTGTCATGTTGGAAGACCCAGCCTCGTCCCGTCTTAAATGCTTTAACTGAGGGAAGGAGGTTGTTCCCCAAAATCTCGCAATACATGGCCCCGGTCATCCTCTCCTTAATGCAGTGCAGTCGCCCTGCCCCATGTGCAGAAAAACACCCCCAAAGCATGATGCTACCACCCCCATGCTTCACAGTAGGGATGGTGTTCTTGGGATGGTACTCATCATTCTTCTTCCTCCAAACACGTTTAGTGGAATTATGACCCAAATGTTCTAATTTGGTCTCATCTGACCACATGACTTTCTCCCATGACTCCTCTGGATCATCCAAATGGTCATTTGCAAACTTAAGACGTGCCTGGACATGTGCTGTTTTAAGCAGGGGAACCTTCCGTGCCATGCATGATTTCAAACCATGACGTCTTAGTGTATTACCAACAGTAACATTGGAAACGGTGGTCCCAGCTCTTTTCAGGTCATTGAGCAGCTCCTCCCATGTAGTTCTGGGCTGATTTCTCACCTTCCTTAGGATCATTGAGCTCCACGAGGTGAGATCTTGCATGGAGCCCCAGTCCGAGGGAGATTGACAGTCATGTTTAGCTTCTTCCATTTTCTAATGATTGCTCCAACAGTGGACCTTTTTTCACCAAGCTGCTTGACAATTTCCCAGTAGCCCTTTCCAGCCTTGTGGAGGTGTACAATTTTGTCTCTATTGTCTTTGGACAGCTCTTTGTTCTTGGCCATGTTGGTAGTTGGATTCTTACTGATTGTATGGGGTGGACAGCTGTCTTTATGCAGCTAACGACCTCAAACAGGTTCATCTAATTTAGGATAATAAATGTAGTGGAGGTGGACATTTTAAAGGCAGACTAACGGGTCTTCGAGGGTCAGAATTCTAGCTGATAGACAGGTGTTCAAATACTTATTTGCAGCTGTATCATACAAATAAATAATTTAAAAATCATATATTGTGATTTCTGGATTTTTTTTATTTTTATTATGTCTTTCACAGTGGACATGCACCAACGCTGACAATTTCAGACCCCTCCATGATTTCTAAGTGGGAAAATTCGCAAAATAGCAGGGTGTTCAAATACTTATTTTCCTCACTGTAGCTGCTCACCCAGTAGAAAAATATATTCTGGTCCGCTTTCCCTGAAAACCACAAATTTCATCCCGACAGAATCCCAGGGAATTTTAATCACTAACAATTCTGTTCTCGCAGTAAAAAACATGCAGTGGAATGTTGTAACTGTAGCCATGAATGAAAGGTTAGGAAAATCTGCTAAAAAGCTCTCCAGACCTCCGATCAGGGCCGGTTTTCTTAGAAGTTCTATGGAGGGGAATGCTAGAAGGTTTTCAAATCCAGGTGTAGCAAAACTAATTGAGCAATTTTTCTGAAGCACACTATCTTAAGAAGAGTGCAATATGTTTTACTACCATAGTCTGCTTCTAATTTTTATTAGACTTGTGTGTATATAGAGATATAATTATTAAAAGGAATTGGAGGGTTTTTTTTTTTTTTTAATTCAGGATTTGATACTGATGTTTTTTTATTTTCAAGTTTTACTTTTATTCTTCTTCTCCTTATTATTCTATTTTTTATCTTTTTAAAGTTTTCACATGATTATTTGTACTTGTACATGATATGTACAGTATAGAGTGTGAGTCAATTATGTTATTTATGTGTTTGTGTGTATTGGCACAGATGTGGAGGAGTTGGGTGGTGTTGTGGCAGCAAGTGATGACATTTCTATGTGGGTACAAAGAGCACAGCAGGCAGAGGAGAATCTCAGCCGTGCAATGGATGATCTGCATAAACTCAAGTCAGTAATTAAATGATTTTCTTTCACACAAAGAAACCAAAATGCTTTTACAGCTAGGTTAATATCTATATTCAGTCTGTCCAGATTGACAAGTATTTTACATAGGGAAATGTTAACAATGTAAAAAAAATCAAAATAAAAAAGAATGAGCAGTGAATTGTGCTAAAAGGCCACTATTAATGCCAACACCCGCTAGTTTCTTATTTATGGTATATGCTAGCTGCTTCAGATTACCTATATATATATACAGTGGTGTGAAAAAGTGTTTGCCCTATTTCTGATTTCTTATTTTTTTGCATGTTTGTCATACTTTAATGTTTCAGATCATCAAACTAATTTAAATATTAGTAAAAGATAACATAAGTGAACACAACATGCAGTTTTTAAATGAAGGTTTTTATTATTGAGGGAAAACAAAATCCAAATCTACATGGCCCTGTGTGAAAAAGTGTTTGCACCGCTGTTAAAACTGTGGTTTGTCACACCTGAGTTTAATTTCTCTTGCCACACCCAGGCCTGATTACTGCTACACCTGTTCACAATCAAGAAATCTTTTAAATAGGACCTGCAAAGTAAAGTAGACCAAAAGATCCTCAAAAGCTAGACATCGTGCCAAGATCTAAAGAAATTCAGAAACAAATGAGAAAGAAGGTAATTGAGATCTATCAGTCTGGAAAAGGTTATAAAGCCATTTCTAAAGCTTTGGGACTCAGGCGAACCACAGTGAGAGCCATTATTTACAAATGGCAAAAACATGTAACAGTGGAGAATTTTCCCAGGAGTGGCCGGCTACTAAAATTACCCCAAGAGCACAGCGACAACTTATCCAAGAGGTTACAAAAGACCCCACAACAACATCCAAAGAACTGCAGGCCTCACTTGACTCCACCATAAGAAAGAGACTCAGCAAAAATCGTCTCAGTTTTGCCAGAAAACATTTTGATTATCCCTACTCTGTAGACTGACAGGACAATTGTTGAACGTTTTGGAAGGTGTGTGTCCCATTTGGTCTGGCGCAAAAGTAACATTTCAGAAAAAGAACATCATACCAACAGTAAAATATGGTGGTGGTAGTGTGATGGTCTGGGGTTTTGCTGCTTCAGGGCCTGAAAGACTTGCTGTGATAAATGGAACCATGAATTCTGCTGTTTACCAAAAAACCTTATAAAGGCAGTTCATGCTCGAAAACCCTTCAATGTGGCTGAATTACAACAATTATGTATAGATAAGTGACCAAAATTCCTCCAGCACTGTAACAGACTCACTGCAAGTTATCGCAAAAGCTTGATTGCAAACACTTTTTCACACAGGGCCATGTCGTTACTTTTTACTCAAGTTGTTGCTAAAAATAAAATTTGTAATGGAAATTGTTGTATTACATTACAAAAGTATAATGCAAATTAGAATAATTTTCACTTATGCCTTTGGACATTTTATTTACTAGCTCAGTAGTGTTAGTGTTCAAGTTGTATAGATATCTCGCAGCTGAAATGAATCAATAAGGGAACTTAGCTGTCTCTGTCCAGCTGTCTGCTTGTAATGTCTTAGTGAGAGGCACTGCCAGCAGGGGGCGTTGTTGGGCTCCTCTCTAAAGTGCAGTGGTGGGAGGTATGGGGAAAATTCCACTGCGGTGTTTAAGGTTAAGTGCACGTGCACACACACACGTGATTGAGGGGGTAGGAATGAAAGTGAGGGGGCTATTGTCCTCTTTTTCTGACCTCTTTGTGACCCAGCCATGTGCGATTGAAAAAATATTATTGTATATTTTATTTTCTTACTTTTAAAGAGTTTTTTTCAGTCAATAATACAAAATTTAATGAAAAATAGCACAAATGTCTCTTGGTGTGTGTAGAACGTTTGCACAAGGCCTCGTGCTGAATTCGGACGTGGCGCAGAAGTGTGTGGGGAGTGTAGCAGAGCTGCGAGAAGATGAGGACGAGGCCTATTTCAGCTCTTATGGCCATTACGGCATCCATGAAGAGATGCTCAAGGTAAGCGTGTGTATGTATTTTAGATAGACCTTTCTGTCCACCAAATAAAGATAATGTGATAGTGTCACTAAGAAGCATGTATTGTTTGCCAGTTAATAAACTCTTTATGTACGTTCATGGATTTTTGTTTTAGCATAGCAAGTTAATGTATCAGAGCTTTAGAAATTCAGAAGCTGTTGATTATTTTCGATCATAAATTCGGTATGTGAGTTAAGTTTTAGGCTGAGTGCTAAGACCATGTGATTGATCTGGCAGCTGAGAAGCATTTAAACTACTTTAATACTATATATTTTTAAAATGTTTTTTGTTTTTTTTTGTACTTAAATTTTGAACTTTCATATTCCAGTTTTTTTATGTAAAAGTTTACCATCAAGAAGTCGCCTTTCATGTTGATATATACAAATTTTCCCAAATGCAGGGTCACAAGAACAACATCACATTGTGTCTGTGTGTACACACAAATTTTGTTTGATTTTAAGTCTTTGAATCTTTGATTCCTGTAGTTAGGATGAGATGCTTTAATGCGGTAAGGGGTGAAACACACACACACACACACACACACACACACACACACACACACACACACACTGCAGTAAGTGCCAGAGGGAGAGGCGGCACCTGATTGGTGTTTTTTTTCTTTACGTTAAAGTTGAGTTTTGCGTCACCGTGACGATGTTCTTTTACTGCCATCATAAAGATTACAGCAGTGACTCATACACATCCCCATATATACGAATAATGTGATTGTTATGGAAGCCTGCAGTCACACAAGCCATTTACAGATTAGATTGAAGATCCTTGATCTACACAAAACAGCTCACTGATTTAAAGTGCCGCTAGCAAGTTTGTGGACCTTTTACAATTAAGTGTGAAGTTATAATGTCTTAAAACTAGAGAAAGAAAATCTAATTAAACAAATGACCCAAAAACATTGTAGAATATAATTTTATTTATAATAAATTATAAAATAAAATTTGTTTTAATACATAAACAATCGCAACGATAAAAAGAAAAGGAAAAAAAAAGCCAGGGTGAAATTAATACAATCGGAGAAAAATCAGGTTTGTGAAAATGTATGTCGTAAATTCTTATGCAATCAACCAATGTGCTTTTTTTTTTTTTTTTTACTGTCACAAACTGTATCATCTTCAAATGTCATAATGAATTATTTTTAAGTGTGCACTTTACTTTGGTTTGAAAAAAAAATGTTGGATTTGATATCCGGAAAATTTTTTGCTTACTTAAATAAATCAGATCATTAAGCTTTATATTACACAATGATAACTTAAATACATACAAAATGCAGTTTTTAAATGATCTTATTTATAAAAAAAAAGACCAAACCTACCTGGGCCTATGTGAAAAGTAATTTGGCATTTATGGGAATGTTCCAAGGTTCAAACCACTGTTGACCAAAAAGAACACAAAGACTCATCTCACATTTACCAAAAAACAACTCTTGATTATCTGCAGGACTTTTGAGCAAATATTTTATGGACTAATGAGACAAAAGTTGAACTTTTTGGAAGGTGTGTGTCTCATTACTTCTGGCATAAAACTAACACAGCATTTCATTAAAACATCATTACATTAAGAACATCATACCAACAGTCAATCATGGAGGTGGTGCAATGGTCTGGGGCTGATTTGCAACTTCAGGACCTGGATGGCTTGCCATAATAGATGGAAACATGAATTCTGCGCTCTACCAGAAAATCCTGAAGGAGAATGTCTTATGACCTCAAGCTCAAATGATCTAAAACATACTAGCCATTCCACCTTTGAATGGCTTGAAAAATAAATAAATCAATCAATAAATTTAATTTTTGAGTGAGTGAGATCCCTCAAATGGGCAGTTCATGCTCGAAAACCCTCCAGTGTGGCTAAATTAAAACAATTCTGCAAAGAATAGTGGGCCAAAGTTCTTCCACAGCGAAGTGAAAAACTCCTTGACAATTTTTGCAAACATTTGATTGCAGTTGTTTAGAAAATGCAATAATTCAACAACAGCATGTTGTATTTACTTGGGGTGTCTTTGTGCAATATTAAAATTTGCTTAATTATCTAAGGCATTTAAGAATTATTTTTTTAATTCCATTATCAGAAAATACTTTTTCACAGCCATGCACCTAATGTCTTTACTTACAGTAACTTTTTAAAAGCCAGTATGTTTGCAAATGTTTTCTCAGAATTTTCCTTCATGAATCTTTGTTACTCGTTTTTTAAATGTCACTATATATGCTACATATGTACTAATCCCAACACATAATGAGTGGCAGGATGATGGTATATGACGGTAAGTACTTTTTTCTTGGGAAATGCAGATTGTGTTTAATAATAGGTTTTTCTGTTTATCTTCTTTTCATTTTTTTTTCTTTTAGTTCTTTGATTACAAATAGAGAAAGTCATTTTCTCCAAATGTGGCTTTTTGCGAGAATTGTGTGAGAGTGATTGCCGATTACACTTTTGCCTTGAGAGACACACACGGTTTGTCTTCCGAATAGAAAATTTAATAGTGACACTCTGTCATTACTTACAACTCTCTCTTTTCCTCTTTTTTTTTTCTTTCTCACTTGCAGGATAAAGTACGCACTGAGAGCTACCGGGATTTTATGAACCTTAACCCAGATGTGTTCAAGGACAAAGTATGTAATATATATTTTTTACTTTGTTAGCATTAGCATAAATGTTAGCTATAGAGGGGAAAGGGTTAACAGTCGTGATGACTGTTGCTGATTTAAAAGCATTTATTAAAATGAACTACAGCATTTTATATTTAGAGTGGACGACTGCAAAGAACTGATAACAGGAAATGTGCTCTCTCTCTCTCTCTCTCTCTCTTTCTCTCTCTCTCTCTCTCTCTCTCTCTCTTCCCCTCACACACAGTCTGTGTAATGCAAAGGAGCTCATATAGAGGCCATTTATTATGTGCTGACAAGGAGTAGATCGGTTTTAAACAGCCGCTGTTAGAAACCGATATAAAAAAAAAAAAAGGGGGGGGGGTGGGGGGCAAGGAAACGCCGCGTTATCTGATGTATTAGAGGTCAAAGGTCATTTGGTGAGCGTCTGCAGGATCACTGAGTCAGTGCACCCCTGTCAACTTGATAACGGCGATAACACCACACAGTACAGAAAAATTATTATTGTTAAAAATACTTATTTCATTGTTGCAATGTGATTTTATTTTTTTTTTTAGATGTCAGGGAATTATTATATTATATATTATTATAGTATTTTGTAATTAAATTATACTTTCGGTTTTCTTAGAGAAAACCATCCCAGCACATTTAATATTAGAAGGTTATGGATCTCAAATGTAAACCCACAGAATCTTTTAAAAAACCTAGAACTGCTCTTATTAATGTTATTAACAGTCATTTACATTGCGAAATAATGTCTGTACCTGCTGCAACGTATTAAACCAGGTGTTTTGTGTCCTTTTGTCTTCTATCAGGATGTAACTAAATGCCAAAGTAATAATTTGTGTAGCTTTCTAACTACAATAATTATGTTTGGCTTTCGAAACAATTGCCACCACATGCTACTTGTTTAACTTACTTATTTATTATTGTTTCTGCTTTTCCCTCTAGGTGGTGCTAGATGTGGGCTGTGGTACTGGAATCCTGTCTATGTTTGCTGCTCGGTCTGGGGCCAAAAAGGTCATTGCTGTTGACCAATCAGACATCCTTTACAATGCCATGGACATTATCAGGTGAGACATGTGTCTGTCTGTCTGTAACTGCAGTGTAGCCCAGTAGTAATTGTAGTTGTAGCAATGAATTCACATAGTACCCAGTCGCAGCAAGTAGAAGTTTCCAGCAAAACAAAACAAAAATTCGCTGGCGAATTGTAATAGTTGATTCTTACACTTTACAGTGTGTAAACACTTTCAAGTTCTGTTGCATGTCTGGGTGTGTTTATGATCGTGACTGTTATTATTATATATACACCGGAGAGTCAGCAGGATGTCCACAAAGAGCTAAAGTTTAATTTTACACACCATTGGGCCAATGTGGAGCCAGCTATGTGTGTGAGTGTGTTGCAGAGCTGAGGGGCTTTTAGACCACAGAGACATTCCCTCTTCATAAAGTATTGTTACTATTTACTGTTTCTCTTCCTTCATGGAGAGTAAATGAAAATAGATACAGAAAGGACAGACTGATAGATTCCATAGTTCAGCTAGTTTTTCAAAATATTTATTTTAATGTCTCTTAAGAAGCATACAGGTGAGAACAAGATTTATACATGCTGAATTCAGTTCTGCATTTAGGACTCTTTTACTGAACGGTACACCCCAACAATGATGAAACTATAATGGACTAATGGATGTTAAGTGCCACCCCGATGAGGATGGGTTCCCTTATGAATCTGGTTCCTTTGAAGGTTTTTCCTCATGCAATCTCAGGAGGTTTTTCCTTGCCATAGTAGCCACTGACTCAATGAATCATTAGGGATAAACTTATAAGGATCAAACCTGTACATTAAACGTATACCTTCTTATTACTTATTAACCTCTTTATCTCTAAAAAGCTGCTTTGGGACTATGTCCACTGTTAAAAGCTCTATACCAATAAAGTTGAATTTAATTATAAAATAAATAAATAAATAAATGAACTTCATTTTAGGTTTTCTCAGGTTTTCTCTACTCTTTACTGTCAAACTTTTTTTTAATCCGGTCTTGAATGGAAAATGTGAACTCCAGCAGGACCATTGCTTGGTGGTGGTGTGTGTGGTAACTGTGATGGTGTTTACACATTTCTAGTCGGCATCTAGTCGCATCCAGCTGCCAGCCAAATGCTGTAGCAAGGATTCTGCCTTTTTTCTCCTTGACAAAGGCGATACTGCTGGTGCTTCCTGTGAGTGATCTTTATGCAATTCCCTGTGCATCTGCTGTTCCAATTACCACCTGCTAACAGCACCACCAATTGCACTCTTCTCAGAGCCTTCAGGCAACAATACACTATATACTCCTGGCACAGCATGCATGTTGGGAGTTTCAAGATGATTCCAATGTCTGCAAGGTTGGAAGGTCTGGAAGGTCTTTGTAAACTGACTACAACTCGGTCACCCAGAGCTTCGACTTAGATCATCACAGGGCATTGTTTCTTCCATCTGATCCTCACACCCTGCCGCTGCATCCTGGGCATCTCAGTGATGCTGCTGATGCTTTGGAGTAGATCCAGCCACTTGCACAGGAAGTCTTTGCTTTTTCTCTCAAATATTTTTACTATGTTCAGTTGGTCTCCAAAGACCAGCAGGGGCCAGAGAAGTCATGTTATTTAAGCTATAGGACTGTAGAGGCAGTGTGTGACTTTGAAACACTGCTCTGATTTAGTCTTGACATGAACATCTTAGATAAACGTATTGATTATTGGTTGTTCATATTATGAGGGTTATTGATGAAGGGGTCTGATTACTTATGTCCGAGCGCTGAGGGGGCTCAAATTTTGATTATTTGTTTAGGTTTTGAATTCTTTATTACACAATTAATTTGTTAATGCATACCATGAAATAAATAAATCTCTGAATCCTTCATTAAACGCAGAATCTAACATTAAATTTGAATCAATCTAAAGTTTCAAAAGTTGGTAGTGACGAGTCACAATGTGGTGTTAAATAGCTGAAAAAAGTTCCTATGTTAATCTGTATGAAACCCTATTTCTTCTTCAAGCAGTAAGGGATTTTGGCTCATCACCTCCTCAATAGGTGATAGAGATGTGCAGTAAAGAGACAATCATGTTATAGTCTGTATTTTTTTCACATTGCAGGTCATTTCAGATACACCTGTTTGGCATATTTGTGTTTTTCTTTACTAATTAGTAAAACGACATGATGTCCTTTGCATATTGAGATGCAGCTTGCATCTCACAAAGGTTGTTTCAGCTGCTATCAAGCTTTACCTGGAGAAAAAAGATGCTAAAGATGTGACCTACTAGTTAATAGCACACCAATGAGTATTACAATATTACTAAGCGGTATTGTTCAGTCCCTTTTATGCCATTTTGCCTTGGGGCATCATAAAATCACAGTTCACTGGGATGAGATCTGAGACCCCCAGTTTTATTTACCACACTAAAGAAAATGTTTGCTTTCTCTGCTATTATATTGAAGCTGATAATGAAAAATGTGTTTTTTGTTGTTTTTTTTGTGTAGAAATTTAAGAATTGTTTTTCATTATAATGACTCATGGAATGGGCTGAAGCTATTGATTGTTTTTAGTAATTGAGTATTCTACCGATTAGCCCATCAATTAATCAAATAATCGGATAATAAGTACTTTTTCTTCATTAAAGAGCAACATTAAATATGCAAAAAAGATAGGACAGGTCTCTTAAAATTAGTCTCTCAAAAAAGTAATTTGTTTCCTTTTTTTTTTTTTTTTATAGTTTCAAAGCTGAAATTGGATTCTGTAAAAACTAAACCCATTTCTTCTTATTCTTCTTTCGGCTGCTCTCATTAGGGGTTGCCACAGTGGATCATCCGTCTCTATACCCCCCTGTCCTCTACATCTGCCTCTTTCAACACAACTACCTGCATGTCTTTCCTTACCAGGTCCATAAACCGCCTACTTGGCCTTTCTCATTTCCTCCTTCCTGGTGGCTCCATCCTCAGCATTCTCTTACCAATATACCCCATGTCCCTCCTCTGCATATGTCCAAACCATCTCAATCTCATTAACCTCCCCTCGTCTCCAAAACGTCCTACATGCACTGTCGCTCCCAACGAAATCCTCAACATCTTCAGCTCTGCTACCTCCAGCTCCACCTCCTATTTTTTAATCAATGCCACTGTCTCTAAACCATACAACATCACAGGTCTCACCACAGTCCTATAAACTTTCCCTTTCACGCTTGCAGATACTCTTCTATCACAAATCACTCCTGCCACTCTTCTCCATCCACTCCACCCTGCCTGCACTCTTTTCTTTACTTCTCTAACACACTGTCAATTACTTTGCACTGTTGACCCCAGGTACTTTAACTTATCCACCTTCACCTCCTCTTCTCCCAGCAACCGCACCACTCCACTGCCCTCCCTCTCATTCACACACATGTACTCTGTCTAACTCCTTCTGACTTTCATTCCCCTTTTCTCCAGCGCGTACCTCCACCTCTCCAGGCTCATCTCAACCTGCTCTCTACTCTAATCACAAATAACAATATTAATCGCAAACATCATAGTCCAGGAAGACTCCTGTCTGACCTTGTCCGTCAACCTGTCCCTCACCAGTGCAAACAGGAAATGGCTCAGAGCCGATCCTTGATGCAGTCCAACCTCCACCTTACACCAGTCTGTCGTTCCTACTGCACACGTCACTGCTGTCACACAGTCCTCATACATGTCCTGCACCACCCTCACACACTTCTCCGATACACCTGACTTCCTTATACAATACCACAACTCCTCTCTTGGCACTCTGTCGTACGCTTTCTCTAAACCCACAAACACACAATGCAACTCCTTCTGACCTTCTCTATACTTCTCTATTAACATTCTCAAAGCAAATAATAGATCTGTGTTGCTCTTCCTCGGCAAAAACCGCACTGTTGCTCACAGATGGTCACCTCTTCTCTCAGCCTGGCTTCCACTACTCTTTCCCATATCTTCATGGTGTTACTGATCAGCTTTATTTCCCTGTAGTTACTGCAGGTCTGCACATCTCCCTTATTCTTAAAGATCGGTACCAGCACACTCCTTCTCCATACCTCAGGCATCTTCTCACCTTCCAAAATCCTGTTAAACAATCTTGATAAAAACTCCACTGCCATCTCTCCTAAACATCTCTATACTTCTACCGGTATGTCATCTGGTCCAACTTACTTTCCACTCTTCATCCTTCTAATTGCTGCTCTCACTTCCTCTTTATTAAGCTTATCCACTATCCACCTGCTTCACCATCTCATCCACCATCCAACTTTCTCTCTGATTTTCCTCATTCGTCAGCTGCTCAAAATACTCCCTCCATCTTCGCCACACACACACCTCACTAGTCAACACATTTTCATCTCCATCCCTTATTGCTCTAACTTGCAGCACATTCTTCCCATCTAGGTCCCTCTGCCTGGCCAATCTGTACAAATCCTTTTCTTCTTCCTTAGTGTTTAACTTCGCATACAGCTCCTCATATGCATTTTCCTTGGCTTTCGCCACATCCCTCTTCACTTGCTGCTGCATCTCCTTGTACTTCCGCCTACTTTTCTCATCACTCTGTCGATACCAATTCTGTTTTGCCAATCTCTTTCTTCTTATGCTCTCCTGCACTTCCTCATTCCACCACTACGTCTCTTTTTCCCCCTTTTTATTTCCAGATGTCACAGTACCTTTCTAGCTGTCTCCCTTATCACTTCTTCAGTAGTTGCCCAATCATCCAGCACCTCTTCACCACAACCGAGAACTTGTCTGACCTCTTCCCTGAACCTTACACTACAGTCTTCCTCGTGCGTATGCCATGCAAAGGGTATACATCGTGCACATTTATAAATGAGACCCCAGAGCGGCCCAAATAATTTGCCTCAATGTTTTTTGTATTCGAATTACTCCTTACTACTTGAGGAATCACTTCAGATCAACTAGCTACATAAAATGGAAAAATCTGTGTTCAGTTTTTATTTCCTTGTAATGGTAAATTATTGTTTTTAACATACTTAATAATAAAAAAAATAAATAACTACACTATATGAAGAAAAGCATTTAGGACACCCGACCTTTCTAGCCGTATGTGGCTTTTTTTCACATTCTTACCACAGAGTTGGAGGCACACAGTTGTATAAGATGTCTGATTGCATTATCATGCCTTCGCTTGAACTAAAGACCCAAACCTGTTCTAGCATTACAATGCCCCTTTGCAGAAATCTATCTATCTATCTGTCTGTCTGTCTATCTATCTATCTATCTATCTATCTATCTATCTATCTATCTATCTATCTATCTATCTATCCATCTATCCATCTATGCATCCATCCATTTCCCTCACTTTTCTCTTTCTTATTCCTCTCCCTCCAGTTCTCATGTTTTGTAATCAGGTGTGCCATACCAGCATATAAGTGTGACTTCTCAGGTAATCCCTTTTGTATTGTATCCCTCAATCCACTGATTTCAGAGTGATTTGCATGTGTAGAAAGAAAAAGCAAGGTGTAAAGAGCACCTTTCTCTATCTGTCTCTCTCTCCCTCCCTATTTCCCTCCCTCTTTCCCTCCCACTCACTATCTCTCCTCCCTCTTCATCCTGTAGCTGCCATTGTCCTGTAGTAATGAGATTACAGTGTTTTCCCCCTCTATCTCACTGTGGGGAGTGCAGATTTCTGGAGTGTGTGATAGTAAAAGGATAAAGATCAGCTGGGACAGAAATTCTCTCTCTCTCTCTCTCTCTCTCTCTCTCTCTCTCCCCTCTTCCCACCCCCCTCCCTCCCTCCCTCCCTCTCTTTCTCTCTTTCTCTCGTACACAGGCTCACACACAGACACACACAGCAGCCTTGAATAATGCCCCTGTCCTTGGTAACATTAGCTGTCATTATAATGGAGTATGTAGGGAGATTGATACACATGCTTAAAGGATCATCGTTACAGCTTAACACACATAGGTGCAGGGCTTGCAAAGGTCACAGAAGGAGTCTTTATTGTATTACGTAGAGTGTGTAATTGGAATAAATTTGCACCCAGGTTGGACTGAGCAAATTGGTTTTAATTAACAGACATTTTTTGCAACTGATTTATTCAAGGGATCATTTAAATATTTTTCAGCTTATTTCTGCATTTGGTCCCTTTTTTTGTTCATTTGTAAGATACTGGGAGATGTGTATTTCCCTTTCAGTGTTTTGAGTTGTCTAAAATGTCTGGTTTACAGGTAAATTATTTTGTTTTGGGAATGCAAACTAATAAAAAAACCCTTAAAGTTAATAAACGTAAAGACGTAAAGCTAATTATATGCTTCTAAGTAAGTCTATAGACCTAAGTTATAATGTTAATTTAATATTTTTGTCTTTAGATGTTGTAAGCTATAGGAATTCAAGTGTTACATAATACTGAAACCAAATATTCTGACAGAATTCAGACAAGAGACTTTCACAGTCAAGGCCAAATTACCACTAACTTAATTGTACCAGTCAGGGAAAATTATTAACAAGAATTGACACTCAAGACTCATATAAAGGTACAGACAATGTTCTCTGCCTGGATGAGAACTTTATGAAATGACCAGTGTTGGACTGTAAATGTAATTTATAAATAAAAAAGTAAATGTGATTTGTTACTGTACTTGGGTAGTTTTTTTGTGTATATGTACAATTATCATATCATATCAGGGTGAATGAACCTGGTTGTGACTCGGAGTGGGCACACACCACCCCTTTACTCATACACTCCAAAAGGAGAGGTGGGGTTTGGGTGATGTCAAATCAGTAAGGAGAGCTAAATCCAAAAATTATAGATGACAGAAAAAAGGTTTAAACCCACAGAAGAGCAAAGAAGCAGGGGGAAAACGTGCAAAAGGTAAAGGTGTGTATGCAGCTCTATCACACATCTCGTTATAAGGATAGTGAAGGCTAATGCTTTTAATCAAATAGGTTATTAATTGTATATCAGTGTTGCCTGCTATGCTTTTATGCATAGAGCAACAATATTTATTTTTAGCTGCATGACATTATAATTTACAGTATGCAGTTTATAATAATGTGTGTAGCAACAAAGCAATTACCACCTAACTAGTCTAGTTGGATTGTAGTTAAACTAGTAGCACTTATTGATTTGTGTTTCCTTTAATTGAGGTGATGTCATAAAGGCCACCCCTGGAAATAACACAGCTGTTTACATAGCCATTGGGGGGTTTAATTTCACCAGCAATGAGTCTTGTGTTTTGACACCTAGTCTAGTTGAGCCATGTGTTTTAAACCTGATGTGCACAGTTACAGGATACCAGTGAAAGCGGGTGTGAGAGGACTTGAGAGGAGTTTGCAGATGGGTATACTTTCATGAGGTTTGTAAGACATGCTGAGATCAATACAGGAAAATCAGTCTGAAGGAGAAAATTCAATCAAATTCATTTGTATTTGTTTAGGGCATTTTTACAATGAACATTGTCTCCAAGCAGCTTTACAGAGATAGAGGTTATAAGGTTGAATAAAATAATGTAGAATTTTCTTGGCTATAAGTTTGTTCCTTATAATTTAAAGTTTATCTTTTCCTTAAGGAAAAGAGTGGATGAGTTGCGTGTCATCAACATACTGTAGGCAATGTTTTTGAAATCTATGTGGTTATTTCAGCAAAATATCCTTACCACATAAAATATTTTCATCATTCATGCATATATTGATCTATGAGATTGTCTGTTTTTTTATTTATTGCTAGAGCTAATCACCTGGAGGACACAATCACGCTTATTAAAGGCCGGATAGAGGAAGTGGAGCTTCCTGTAGAGAAAGTGGACGTCATTATTTCAGAGTGGATGGTGAGTGGCAAACTGTGAGCACACATTTCACTCTGCTGTGTTAAATGCATAAACAATAGCTGTTTTTATTTCATCCGTTATCAGACACTAAAATATGTCTTCTATCAAACACTTTAGAATATTGTCTACATTTCTTATCCTTTCTGCTATCAGGCAAAAAAGCAGAGGAGGGTAAATGCGAAGTAAATATCAGGTGTTCGTTAAACCTACTTTAGTTTAGTGAGGGGTTTTGACCCTCATTGTGTCTCTCTCTGTCTCAATCATGAAGAAAATTGAAAATTGTGTTGTGGCCTGTCACAAAGCGATGAAGGATGGCATGCATAATGCAGAATGGCACAAAACTCTGTGATCATTAATAATATTTAATAAATGTCCTGTCACTTCTTATTTTTGCAATGATAGCATTGATCAGTGTGAGAAGCACCATATAGTGTGTTTGGGGATTAATGCTGATATTAATTTCCTTCAATTCGCATTTTCTTACACTCGTGTGTACATTTGGCACAAATAATGGTTCCAATGTTATGATTTAAATATTGATTTTGATGACCAACATTATAGTATGAACATTAAGGTACATGAACCTAGTAGTGCATGAATATGTTGGCTTTGTTAGTAAGGTTTGACTTTGAAGCAACTAGCAAACTATGTTGAGGCTGGTTTATTATACCATTGTGATGCATTCCACATTGTTTGGTCTGTTTTGTACATTCAAAAAAGTGTAAAGTGCCTTTCAGACAGGCACAGTCTCTCAAAACATCATTTTTTTAGTGACACATGCATTTTCCTCTTGTTTATTTGCATGAAACTAGGTAATTTAACACAATGAAAATTAATTTTAAGCAAATATATACATTTACAGATGTTTACATTTACAAATTCTCTGTTAGCATAAATAACAGCTTTACACACTCTTGGATGTCACTTCAGTACATTTCTCCAAACATTCAGCTGAAATACTTTGCCATGCCTCTTGGAAAACTTGGCAAATGTGTTCGATGCTAGATGGATATTTCTTTCTGTCTTTGAGATTCAGTTCACCCCAGAGCAGTTCAATAGGATTTAGGTGCAGTGACTAGGCAGGTCATTCCTTGATAGAAACACTCCAGTCGACAGTTTGCTCTCTAAATAAAGCTTACAGAGCTTGGACGTATGCTTTGGGTCATTGTCTTCTTGTGTGTTGAAGTTGGTTCCAGTTAGCCAAGTATGGTATAGTATCCATGTTAGTTCAGTATACCTTTCACCTGGAATAAATCCCTGCTCCAAAAAACCCTAAACCATTAAGCTTCTATCTCCATGTTTGACTGTGGGTGTGAGACAGTTTGCTAACATCTTTTCAGTTCACATGCTCCTGTTAGAGACAAAAATGTCAAATTTGGACTAATTTGTCCACAGGACCTTGTTCTAGTCTTTGACTGTCAAGTTTTTTTATTTTTTATTTTATTAAGTTTGTTGCAAATAAGCAATCGGAACATGCATGTCTTAGAAACTGTAAAATATTAGATGTTTCCAAACTTTTCACAGGCACTGTATTTTTTTTTTCTGTCAAATTAATTACTATACTTACTTACTATTAGCCTATTAAGAAGATTTTTATTAAAAAAGTAGAAACAGCTGCTGTATGAATGAATGGATGGTTGGTTAGAATAATGAATAGATGATGGCCAGTTGACTTTCCTCACTACTCCCTCTTTAAACATGGATTTTATGATTAATGCATTTGTTGAGTTTTTCATATTAAAGCTGGAAAAGCTTGAATTGTCTTTTGATGTATTTAACTTGAGTGATGGAGCCAGTGTGTCCTCCCTTTTCTTTTTTCTTTTGTCCATCTTTTCTTCTTTGTCGTCTAACAGATAAATGGCAACTGTCTTTTTGTTGTTACAACCATCCTTCTCAACTGTATGTTTAAAGAAACACATTTGCAAAAATTAAAAGGGAAATGTACTCGGTGTCCATCTTAGCCATGTCACTGGGGTGAGTGTGTAAACAGTATATACATCAATATGAACATCAAATATAAGCCCACTTTTAATTATTGTGCATTTTGTGTTCCTTAACCTTACCAATGCTATAATAAGCACATATACCCTGGGTTTGACTGGTGCTTGTACCTGAGAATGTCCTTTTAGAGAGGAAATGAGGTCAACACACCTGAGTTGCCTGAGGCTCTGACAGCGTTCTAGAGGAGCATTCATACATTTAGAAACATCAGCAAATTGTTTAAACCTACATTTACACCATATAATTGCTAATTTGGCTTTGATATAGTTAATTTGTTTGTGGCTCAAAGGGTTAATTCTTCACACTGGACCCATTCTGAATCAGGGACTTAACTGGATTAGTTGTCATACATCATGTTGCTTGGTGTTTGCATGCAGTTGTTGTGTAATGCATTTAAAATGGTGTTGAAGTGTTGATTTTTTTAGCTTTCGTTTAAATTTTTTTTTTTTTTTTTTTTTTTTTTTTTTTTTTAAGTGCAACGGTTAAGGAATTACAGCCTTGTTTTTGTTTTTGTTATAGGCTAGAATTTAATTGCTTAAACATAAATAGCATAATTATTTCAATAGTTTAAGAGAACCTAAAGTCTGGAACCCATACGCTATGCAAAACAATGCTGACTTTTCTTCTTTGAGATGCTTTCCCAGGCCTTTACTGCAGCCCCTTTCAATTGCTTGATATATTTTTTTGCCAAAAGAAGCTCTTGAATTGCCCAGCACATCGGTTATTATCCCTGACAAAACCTGAGATAATCACATAAGGTAATGCCCATGCCATAATACTGCCTCCATATTTTATAAATACACAGGACTCCCCTACTGTGGACCACATAGTGAGAGTTCATGGGGCCTGTGTTTAAGGAGAATTTAGGATATTAAATAAGGTTATACAAACATTTGAAACTTCTGGAAATTATAATATCTTGAGACAAAAGTGTTTGTATCTTAACAATTGAATATTTTAAATTCTACTTTCCCAAAGCATTTCATACCAAAGTGTTGACTTCCCTGTTGAAATAGATCGATTAGGCATTCATACATCATGCAATTATTACACCAAGGTCACATGAAAATACATAAATAGGTCAAACGTAAAAGACCTTCTCTTTTTTTGTTTTTATTTGGTTTTATATTTCCCACTTCTGCCCCACCTTTAGATCAGGGTGGCCATTTTCCATTTTGATCATCCTGGTTATTGGATATCTTGTAGATAACCTCAAGTGAACTTCAAAGCGTAGTTTAAACCCAGGCAGGCAGGACAGTGGGCTCCATAAGCAATGTTTACCCAAACCATGTCTCAGTATTACATGTTCGACCTATTGCATATCTATATTGCACATATACTGTTATATTGAAGGCATTCATTCAATTTTTCATTGTCCAGTGTATGTAGCTAACTTAGCTACAGCTATTAGGCCTTGTTAAAGAACAACACTACAGATAATATTGCCATTGAATACTAACTAATACATAATAGTATTAAGGCTACAACCTGGTCCTAAGCTTAAAGCGTTAAAGCTAGATATATTCCTTTAAATACTCTCCGCACTCTCTGCACAAAGCAACAGAAGCCATTTGGCTGCTCTCAGCTACTGTATAAGTGGATAACTGAATTAAGTCAAAATTCTTATAGAGGGGGACAAGTTTTTAGTCTACATTAGTCTCACAGATCTAAAACAAAGAAGAAACAAGCTTAAGATAACCAAACTTTGAGACTGGTTGACTTAAAAATCAACAAGTTAACCATTTAACCAACCAAATCAATGATTCCTTGCTAGAGACTCAGAGCACTATTGTATGTTGCTCTGGATAAGGGCGTCTGCTAAATGCCGCAAATGTAAATGTAAAAAAAAAAATCTATATATAATATAATGTTTGGATTTGCGTTCTTGTGAAGTCTTAAATTTATTGGCATCAACACATCTCAAAAAAAGTTGGGACAAGGCCATGTTTCCCACTGTGTGGCATCCCCTCTTCTATTTAAAGGGTCTGCAAAGCGCTGGGGACTGAGGAGACAAGTTGCTCAAGTTTAGGAATAGGAATGTTGTCCCATTCTTGTCCAATACAAGCTTCTAGTTGCTCAACTGTCTTCTTTGTCACATCCTCCTCTTTATGATATGCCAAATGTTTTCTATGGGTGAAAGATCTGGACTGTAGGCTGGCCATTTCAGTACCTGGATCCTTCTATGCAGCCATGATGTTGTAATTGATGCAGTATGTAATCTGGCATTGTCATGTAGGAAAATGCAAGGTCTTCCCTGAAAGAGACGACGTCTGGATGGAAGCATATGTTGTTCTAGAACTTGGATATACCTTTCAGCATTGATAGTGCCTTTCCAGATGTGTAAGCTGCCCATGCCACACGCACTCATGCAGCTCCATACCATCAGAGTCCGGATGACACGGCGTCCCAGTTTTCCAAAAAGAACTTCAAATTTTGATTCGTCTGACCACAGAAAAGTTTTCCACTTTGCCACAGTCCATATTAAATGAGCCTTGGCCCAGAGAAAAACGCCTGTGCTTCTGGATCATGTTCAGATATGGATTCTTTTTTGACCTAAAGAGTTTTAACCAGCAACAGCAAATGGCACTGTGGATTGTGTTCACCGCCAATGTTTTCTGGAAGTATTCCTGAGCCAATGTTGTGATTACCATTACAGTAGCATTCCTGTATGTGATGCACAAGGCAAGGCCTTGACCCTTACGCACAGAGATTGTTCCAGATTTTCTGAATCTTTGGATGCTATTTTGCACTGTATGATGAGAACTTCAAACTTTTTGCAATTTTTCTCTGAGAAACTCCTTTCTGATATTGCTCCACTATTTTTCACCGCAGCATTGGGGGAATTGGTGATCCTCTGCCCATAAGAGACACTGCCACTCTTAGAGGCTCTTTTTATACCCAATCATGTTGCAAATTGGTCCTCCAGCTGTTCCTTATATGTACATTTTGCTTTTCCGGCCTCTTATTGCTACCTGTCCTAACTTTTTTGAAATGTGTAGCTCTCATGAAATAAAAAATAAGACAATATTTGGCATGACATTTCAAAATGTTTCACTTTCAAAATTTGATGTTATCTATATTCTGTTGTGAACAAAATATAAGTTTATAAGATTTGTAAATGATTGCATTCCTTTTTTATTCACAATTTGTAGTGCGTCACAAATTTTTTGGAATCGGGTTTGTAAAAGCCAAGTTAGGCCATGATAGCTTTAGGAACCAGAGTGATGTGATCTATCATCCTGGTGCTTGTCTGGATTGTGGCATTACCTTCATGTATAATCGCTGTTTAAATAAAAATGAGACAATGACTGTGGCACGCGGTTCAGAATTTTTCCTGAACTATTGTCCTGTCAGAGTACAAGGTTGTTTATAGCTATATTGACTATGTGCACACAAGCAGCAGCAAGATCCACTTTACACATAATCACCTACATTTCTGTATCTTGTATAAACTTCTGGATTTAAGAACAACATCCACATCAGGGACAAACTATTTCTGTACAGCAGACTCAATTCAATTCATTTTATTTGTATAGCACTTTTAACAATAAACATTGTCTCAAAGTAGCTATACACAGATGTTGTGGTGTAAAAAAAATAAGATGTTTGTCCCTGTTGAGCAAGCCGACTGAGCGACTGAGATTCCTTGTATGTTTACCTGTGAGTATTTAGCATCAACATTTTACTTGAATGCAATAAATTAATTTCAATTTGTCTGAAACATGTGTTGTAGTGGTCTTACATTCCTACATTTTGTGATCATAGGAAAGGATATATCCATAGACTGACTGGTAAACAAAGGGCTTTGTCTGCAAAATGTGCTCCTGCCTCCTCACCACAGCGGTTTCACCGCGTTCACCTGTGATAAATAACACTTTATAGTACTTTAACACTTCTGCCCGTGTTTAGTTCCTCTCCTTGACTTCTAAAAGCATTTTTCAGGAGGAACCATGGAAAGGATGTGAGCATAGCAGTCACTGTTTTTTTCCATAATAAATTGCATGTAGTAGCTAAACCCAGGCATGCAGTTGTCCTGAAAAGCAGAAAAAGGAAACCCAGTTCTAAATGTACTGTAAATGTAAATGTACTGCAATGAAGCATATTAACCCTCAAATTCATCCAGGCTTAATATCACCCACCATTTTCACAGTATGAAGGTTTCAAGGCTTTCTGGCACTGGCCTCCTAATGGTAGGGCATGTCTGTTAGTATCTTAAAGGCCTCATTCGATTGCTCAACAATTTTTCTTAGTAGAGGTCAACACTCTCCCACACTTGCTTAGCAAAGCTTGCTTATGGCCTTGTTCTTTTTTCAGCTTGATTGGTTCATTCATCACTTGTGTCCACCAGCTTGATCTACAATTAGCACCATGAGAGTGTCAATTTGCCGACTGTTTCTTACAATTGCCGCTACAATGGGGACTTGATGTAAATTCAGACTGATGTAGGTTCCTGAGCTCACTTAAAATAAAAGAGCATTCCTTTAGGGTAGCAGGTTCAGTGTATATGTATTATATTTTTTCTAATCTTTAACTTTCTCCAGAATGCTTTTCTCATGTGAGTTGTGTTGAGGAGGAGAGAAACTACACCCAATTAAAACTCAATTTCTCTGTCCTACCATACCAACTCTGGCACTTTGCTCTAATGCAAAATTCCACATTCCCAAAAAGATTTCGCTTCCAAAGTTCTATTCACATCACATCTAGTCTGCCCCCTTGCCCCTTGTTTTGCTCTGGCAGATGGCAAGACAACAAGGTGGTTTCATGTTGCCTTGCCGGCTGTGTCTGCCTGGGTTATGTGGAGTACCCAGTCACCAGATTCTTCCCTGCTGACACCCCGCCTTGGCCTGCGTCCAGGGGTGTGTCCTGCTAACTTTAATCCAGGCATTGGGGTCATGAGGATTGCTCAGATAGAAGATATTACATGAAATATAACAAATTTACTTTTTACTGACTGAACTTTTCATGAGCCTTTGCTTAGTGAAATATTTATAGTCTTTACCTCTTTGGGAGATTAGAAAGATAAACCAAAGCTAAACCATTTAGCACTTAATAGGCTACCAATATATAAAACAAACTGGTATAATGCATGCTTACTTTCTTTTCCTGATATCCTGCTATTTTTGAAACAAACTGATTTTGCACCATGAAAGTGTCGTTGTTGTTGTTGTATTGGTTTAAATCTGACTAGAAGCATATCGCTCAATGTGAGCTACAGAATGCCCATGGCACTATACAGAACTCTATCGCTAACACAACAGATCGAGACAAAGCCGAGCTGACTGTGCGCACAGGGAGGGAGTCACCAGGACACTGCAAATTAAGGGACCAAAATAGAGCACAACAGTACAGCTCTGTTTCAGCAAAGGGAACACATCCTGGTCCTTTATTGTGCTGTATATCTGCAAGTGTGTGCATGTGCAGTTTGCTGGGAGGGGTGTGTGTGTGTGTGTGTGTGTGTGTGTGTGGCTGAATTAATTGTGTTACTACCGATTGTGGCCTCACTGCCTTTAGGTGAAGACAGCAGTCATTACTCATTCAGTCCCCTGATCATACACAAAAATACACACACTGTGTGTCACTTAGATTCTTACACATTTATTTGCCTTGTTCTAAACATCTAGACCTGGTTTCTGGGGTAAAACATGCAGTAGCTGTCTATACAGTATTTTTATGTATTGTATAAAATAATATTTAATTTTCTGACACTCTGATGGTTCTGATGTATTTTAGGCATACACTGGTCTATTGCAGAGCAAATGCACCTTCATATAAATTCAGTTAGCAACATATAGTATTCATTACCTTTGAAAAGTGTAATTTATAAAAAGATTTATGTTTATTTAAGGTACATACACAGATTTGCTTTAATATGTCACCTGCTAATATTGAGTAATTCCCTGTGTGCTGCCAAAACAGCTCTAACCCATTGAAGCATGGACTCAACAACCCTATTTGGCACAAAGACATTACCAGCAGATCCTCTAAGTCCTGTAAGTTGTAAGGTGGGACTCCTCCCCGGACATGTTTATAACTTCCCAAACTCTTTCGAACAGATTGAGATCTGGGGAATTTGTAGGCCAAGTGAGCACCTTGAACTCTGTCATGTTTCTCAATTCCTGAACATTTTTGCAGTGTGGCAGGGAGAAAGACCTTGCTGAAATGGGCCACTGCCATTAGGGAATGAAGTGCCATGAAGTGGTGTTCTGGGTTTGAAACAATGTGTAGGTCACTGAAATGTGTTGAAATAACATCCGCATGACTGCCATGCCTCCCAGAAGACCATTGTTCAGCGCATCACACTGCTTCCACTAGCTTACCTTCTTCCCATAGTTCACTGCATACCAGAAACACCCCAAAAAACCTGCTGTTTTGTAAATGGTCTGACCTAGTTGTCTAGCCTTCACAGTTTGTCCCTTACCAAAGTTCCTCATATCCTTATTTTTGTATACTAATTTTTCTGCTTGCATTCATCAAAATCCAGAACTGACACATATTTCCTACTTCTTGTCAGGTGCCAGCATAACCAGATAATCAATGTTATTCACTTTGCTCATCAGCAATTTTAATCTTATAACTGATTTGTGTATGCTTTTAAATTGTTTAATCATGTTTGAAGTTTAATCATGTAAAGTAGACTGTTTTTTTCTATAGATCTGTATAACTGCATGTGTAATGACATTGTCCCACTATTGCTGCTTGGATGTTTAATACAGATTTAATAAGATCAGCATCAGAATCAGAAATAGCTTTATTAACAAGTATGCTTACACACACACAAGAAATTTGACTTGGCGTCAGGAGTTTCCAGTGCAGGAGAAGTACAGACATAGTGAAACAGAATAGTAAACCAGACAGTTAAATAATGCAATATATACAGAGTAAAAAGTTGTTAAATAAATGTACACGTTATTTACAAGTGGTCAGTTTATAAATGTACAAATGTGACGGTTATGATGGACAGTGTGTAGTTATGAATATTTTAATTGTTCATTCTGAGTATAGCCTGTGGGGGAAAAAAACTGTTTTTGTGCCTGGTTGTTCTGGTTGACTGAGCTCTGTAGCGCCTACCAGAAGGCAACAGTTCGAAGAGAGAGTGGGGTGTGTGTGGTCCAAAGTAATTTTCTTAGCCCTTTTGTACACTCTGGATGAGTAAAGATCTTGGAGATTGGGCAGTGGGGCACTAATAATCCTCTCAGCAGTCCAGACCGTCCGATGTAGCCTCCTGATGTCTGATTTGGTAGCTGAACCAAACCAGACAGTTATATGGATCTACACAGAACAGACTCAATGATGGCCGAGTAGAATTGTTTCAGCAGCTCCTGTGGCAGGTTGAATTTTCTCATTTGGCAAAGAAAATACAACCTCTGCTGAGCCTTTTTAGCAATAGAGTCAAAGTCATTGTCCCACTTCAGGTCCTGAGAGAGAGATGGTGGTACCCAGAAACTTGAATGACTCCATCGTTGTCACAGTGCTGTTCATGATGGTGAGTTGGGGGAGTGCTGGGGGATTTCTCCTGAAGTCCACAATCATCTCCACTGTTTTGAGTGTGTTGAGTGTGTTGGTTGTGGTGGTTGCACCAGACAGCCAGCTCTTTAACCTCCTGTCTGTAAGCAGACTCAAAATCAAATCAAATCAAATTTTATTCATCACATACACATACATACAGGGTACGACATGCAGTGAAATGCTATATACGACGGTCCGGCAAGAGGGGAATAGGGAGGGGGTGGGAGAAAAAAACAAAAACAAAAAAAAAAAAACAGATAAAAAAAGTATAAAAACTATATAAAATAGAATATAAGGTATAAGGATATATAAAAATAGGTATGTAAACAAAAGAGAGAAAAATGTATATACAGAGAAAATCCTTATGGCAGTAGACGGTGAAACAGTAGATAGTGTGTACCAAAGTGTAAACAATAGACGATTTTTAGTGATGGGTTGTCCATAAAGTGTCCGTGTGTGGTGTGGTGTAAGGGTCCATAAGTGTCCGTGTGCGGTATAGAGTGTCCATAAAGTGTCCGTGTGCAGTGTGGTGTGGTATAAAATAAATAATATAAAGTGCACTTTGCTGTGCAAGTCCAGAGTTTAAAGTGACGTGGTGCGAAGCGTGATGATTGAGAGAGTGGACCAGCTTTTAGATCCCGGGTGTTTCCTGGTTTAAACACCGAATGGCCTGCGGGAAGAAGCTCCTCCTCATTCTCTCTGTGTTTGCTTTCAAGGAGCGGAAGCGTTTCCCTGAACGCAACAAAGAGAAGAGTCCATTGTTGGGATGGCTGAGGTCCTTCACAATCTTTCTGTCTCTGGTCCTGCAGGTCAGGGAGCTGTAGATGTCCTGCAGGTCAGGGAGCTCGGTGTGGATGGTACGTTCAGCTGAACGCACCACCCTCTGGATGGCCTGCTGTCTTGCATGGTGCTGTTCCTGAACCAGGAAGTGATGCTACCCGTCAGAACGCTCTCAATGGTGCAGGTGTAAAAAGTCTTAAGCACCTGAGAGCGTAGTTTAAAGTCCCTTATGCGTCTCAGATGGTACAGACGCTGCCAGGCCTTCTTCACCAGGGTGTTAGTGTGACAGGACCAAGACAGGTTCTGTGTGATGTGAACACCCAGGTACCGGAAACTGTCCACTCTTTCCACCGGAGTCCCGCAGATGTTTAGCGGTTGGTATGACCGCTCCCGCTTTGTGCTGAAGTCCACGATCAACTCCTTAGTTTTGCTGACGTTCAGGAGAAGGTTGTTCTCCTGGCACCATCTCTCCACGTTTTTAACCTCCTGTAGGTAGGCCGTCTCGTCGTTGTTGTTGATCAGGCCCACCACAACAGTGTCGTCAGCAAACTTGATGATGGTGGTGGAGTTGGATGTGGCCACACAGTTATATGTGTACAGTGAGTACAGCAGGGGGCTCAGAACACAACCCTGGGGAGCTCCAGTGCTGAGGGTGAGGGTGGATGAGGTGTGTTTTCCCACCCGTACGGCTTGTGGTCTGTCTGTCAGGAAGTTAGAGATCCATTGACACAGGACCAGGTCCCAGGACCTCCAACTTAGAGGTGAGTGTGGAGGGAATTATGGTGTTAAATGCTGAACTGTAGTCTACGAACAACATCTTTGCATAATTCCAGTTTCTTTGGTCCAGGTGGCTCATTGTGGTGTGGAGGAGATGAGCAATAGAGTCCTCAGTAGAGCGGTTCTGACGGTACGCAAACTGTAATGGGTCCAGTGTGTCTGGTAGTGATGCAGTGATGAAGTCTCTGACCAGTCTCTCAAAGCACTTCATCGCTACTGAGGTCAGAGCTACAGGGCGATAGTCATTAAGCTAGGCGGGCTGGGGTTTCTTCGGGACAGGAACAATGGTGGACTGTTTAAAACATGAGGGGACAACAGACTGTTCCAGTGAGAGGTTGAATATCTCAGTGAACTAGAGCCTCGAAACAAGCGTAAAAGGTGTTTAGCTCATCTGCCAGAGAAGCGTCCGCATTCACCATTCTAGAAGATGGCGTTTTATAGGCCGTTATTGTCCTTAGTCCCTGCCACAGGCTCCTAGAGCCACCATGTTGAAACTGTGACTCTAGTTTCCTCCCGTAGCGGCGCTTTGCATCCTTCACCGCTCTGCGAACACTGTAAGACGCAGCCTTGTACTCATCCATGTCCCCGGTGGCGAGCCCTGTGTTGTAGGCAGCGGAGCGGGATCTCAGAGCGTCGCGGATGGTTTTATCCACCCACGGCTTCTGGTTGGGAAATGTTCTGATGGTGTTTTTCTGCACCGTATCATCCACTAGTTTCCCGATTAATCCCACAACCGCTTCCGTAAACATGTTGACGTCATCAGAGCTGCGCCGGAACATGTCCCAGTCTGCGTCATCCAAAGCGTCCTGCAGAGCGGCCACCGATTGGTCAGTCCAGCGCGCGACCTCCCTCAGAACCGGAGCTTCCTGTTTCAGCCTTTGTTCGTAAACAGGCATGAGGAAGATGGCGGCATGGTCCGATTTCCCAAACGGTGGACGTGATTGTGCCTTATAGCTGTTCTTTAGTGTTGTATAGCAGTGGTCCAGTGTTCTTTCGCCCCTGGTGGGGCAGGTGATGTGCTGATAAAAGTTCGGGAGTGCACGCTTGAGGTTGGCACTGTTGAAATCTCCGACCACAATGAGCGCAGCGTCCCGATGCTGTGTTTGGTGTTGCGTTAATGACTCATGTAAGTCCCATACTGCAGTGTCCGTGTCGCTTGAGGTGGAATATAAACGGCACTGACTATGACCGAACTGAATTCCAGAGGTGGATAAAAGGGCCGACATTTGATGGTCAGTAGTTTCAGGTTTGGTGTGCAGGGGCGTGAAAGAGGAACAATGCTCGCGCTGTCGCACCAGTGGTTGTTCACCATCAGACACACTCCACCTCCTCTTGACTTCCCCGACTCCAGTGTTCTGTCCATGCGGTAAACCGAGAAAAACTCGGCCGGCTGGATGGCGTGGTCCGGTACCGCTGGGTTCAGCCATGTCTCGGTGAAGCAGAGAAGGTTGCACTCCCGAATGTCTCTCTGGAACTTGACCCTTGCCCTGAGTTCGTCAAACTTGTTCTCCAGTGACTGGACGTTGGCTAGCAGACTACTAGGTAAGGGGGCGCGGTGTGCACGTGCCCTCAGCCTGTTCCTGACGCCGGCTCGTTTCCCTCGTGGACGCCGGTACGGTTCGCGTCCTCACAGGTGACTGTGTGAAGTGCAGATCAGAGGGGGTGGCGGGTGGTAGACTGTGACAGAAGAGCACATTCAGATCAAATCAAATTCAAATCAAATCAAATTTTATTTGTCACACACACACACTCACACACACACACTCACACACACACACACACACACACACACACACACACACACACACACACACACACACACACACATATATATATATATATATATGTGTGTGTATGTATGTGTATGTATGTATGTGTGTATGTTCACTGAGATTAAAGTGTCATAGTGCAAAAAACGTTGGGCAGAAAAAATGTGAATATGGAACGAGAGGTCCAGTACTAGATCCTGGGTGTTTCCTGGTTTAAACTCTGAATGGCCTGTGAGAAAAATCTGCTTTTTATTCTCTCTGTGTATGCTTTCAAGAAGCGGAAGCACTTCTCTGAATGCAACAAAGAAAAGAGTCCATTGTTTGGATAGCTGAGGTTCTGAACAATCTTCCTGCCCCTGTTCCGGCACCACGTGTTATTGATGTCTTGCAGGTTAGGGAGCTCAGTGTGGATGGTACGTTCAGCTGACCGCACCACCCTCTGGAGGGCTCACCTGTCCTGCATGGTGCTGTTCATGAACCAGGAAGTGATGCTACCCTTTAGGACACTCTCAATGGTGTAGAAAGTCTTTAGCACCTGAGAGTGAAGGTTAAAGTCCATTAAGCGCACCAGATGGTACAGACGCTGCCAGGCCTGGTGTTGATGTGACAGGACCAAGACAGGTCCTGTGTGAACACCTAGGTATCAAAATCTGTCTCATCGTTGTTAGAGATCAGGCCAACCACAACAGTGTCGACAGCAAACTTGATGATGGTGGTGGAGTTGGAAATGGCCACACAGTCATATGTGTACAGTGAGTACAGCAGGGGGCTCAGAACACAACCCTGGGGAGCTCCAGTGCTGAGGGTGAGGGTGGAGGGAATTATGGTTTTGAACGCTGAAGTGTAGTCCAAAACAAACAGAATCTTTGCATACGGATCTTTAGCCAGTTCTTGATCTCCACAGACTGTGGGGTTGGTGTTTGTACTTGGTGATGTTCCTCAGACCAGTCCATACTGGCTGAAAGCTGTTTTTTCAGCTTTTCAGAGTAGAGTAGGTTTTTTTTAGCCAGTCTGATTTCATTGGTTTGTTTGTTCCTGGCCTGGTTATACAAGATTTTATCCAAACTCCTGTATGCATTCTCTTTGGCATGACGAAGCTGTTTGTGTTTGACAGTAAACCACTATTTATCATTATTGAATGATAAGAATAACCTGGTGGCGATGCACATATCCTCACAGAAACTGATGTATGAAGTTACAGTCTCCGTGAGCTTGTCCAGATCGGTGGCTGCAACTTCAAAAACACTCCAGTCAGTGCAATCGAAACAGACTTGTAAATCCTGCTCTGCTTTATTAGTACATCTTTTAACAGTCCTTAGTACAGGTTTAGCTGATTTCAGTTTCTGCCTATAAGTTGGTATGTGATGAACTGGACAAAATCAAAACCAAAATCGAGCTTCATTCCAATGAAACTTGTATAATAACACCGGGGCTTTAAAATTCATGACCCAAAAGTGGCATATTTTATTTATTTTTTGTTTGTTTGTTTTTAGCAAATAAGTGCTTCAGTCTGTTACATATCTTGAGAAGCACAGAGCTATGAGTGTGTCTGTATTACTGTGAGTGACAGTTGCTATACCCTCGAGTCTACAATGTATGCATGACAGTCACAGCCCTGCTGAAATGTGTATTGGGCCATTTATAATTGTTTTGTGCGTGCGCGCGTGTGTGCACCCTGGAGGATACAGCTGATGTCACTACACTGTAATTGAAATGATTGTGGAGAAAATTAAGTTTTTATTGCAGGAAGAAAATTTTGCTGATTTCACTTTTATTCATCAGCATGTTTTAAAAGCTCAAGACGCTTTGATTGGCATTTTTGCAAATTCGTTTTTTCCTTGCCTAAATTTAATCTGAAGAGACGCTATGAATTTAGGTTTAGATCAATTTGCCCTGTTATTATGACTATTTTAGGGCACGTTTTATGCTTTACTACTGACTTCCAGATTACAAATTGTATAACGGAATTCTATCACAGTATTCTATTTTGACACTGCTGGCACTTTTTTTGCTTGATGGAATGTAGTTTTAAAGCTACACCCCCTCCCGCAAACAAACATTCTATTCCAGAGTTTATTGCACAGGAAAGTGTCTGTAACATCATACAATTAAACTATTAATGTGAGGTTATCCGAGCAGCCTCTGAGATTATAAAGTATATACTGTATAATATATATATTTTTTATATATAGACGGTTACGAACGCCCCGGCATACGTATAATTCAGGTTACGAATCGCAGTTCATCAAAATTTTTGCCCCTGGTTACGAACAATATATCAGGATGCGAACGTCGCTCACCAAAAAATCGCAGGCAGGTTGGTTGTTTTTGCTCTATCCACGCAGCTCGTCACATCAGTTAGCCAAGTACAACCAAGTACAAACACGTGCATGCACATTCTCATTTATTAACGCAAATCATGTACATCATGAAATTTCAAGCACGTTAATATATTGCCGCCATTTTGATTTTCGTTTATCTCGATCATCGGTTACCTCGATGCTTTTTTGGCGTCCCCCTAGGACATAACCGGGTTCCACTGTATATATATATATATATACCGTAATTTCCGGACTATAATATTCCGGACTATAAAGCGCACCCATATATAAGCAAATATTTCTTTTTTTTTAACATTAATAAGCTGCACCTGTCTATAAGCTGAACCACACAAACTAATGAAGTTTACACAGGCTTTAATAAAAAACAGTGTCTGTTACACGGTGTAACGGGTGAAATATGTTGTGGCTCCTTTAAGAGCAAAGCGGCATTTTTGGAATAGCCTGCGGCTGCATTTTCCCGCTATTACTGCATATGTGCAAGACTATGTCCCTATTATTTTCTGATGCTCATTTCTAAGTTTCTTTGACTAACC
>MU551562.1:2150379-2291862 GCA_024362625.1 Silurus asotus | reverse complement strand
AAAAAAAAAAAAAAAAAACATTAAAAACCATAATCTGAAAAAAATATAAATTTTTAAAAGATAAAATATAAAATTAATTGGTAAAATTATAAATTCTTATATTCATTAGAATTATTTACATTTTTTTTATGTGTTATTTAAATGAAAAACATGAAATGACAAATCAAGTTTTTACAAGTTATTGTGAAAATTTAAATGGTCATATTCATAATCATTATTTCACTAAAAAACAAATAATGTGCAATAAGTGAATGAAAAAGATTTCATGATAAACCATGTTTTGACATAAATATGACTTTTCTCATATAAATATAAAATTAATAGGTAAAATACAAATTTCATTATTGAAATTGATAATTTCATAAAAAAAGCTTTTTTAAATAGTGCAAAAGTCTATGAAAAACATGCTTTGACAAATCTAGTTTTTACAAGATATTGTGAAATTATGACATTTTATATTCATAAGCATCATTCAACTATGATGCTTTAAAAGCATTAAAAAGTGCAAATGTTAATCGCAAAATCTGTTATGACTAACAATCGATTGAAACAAATCTGACTTTCTTTGATAAAAAATATTGTTTTTATTAAAATATTAGATTTCATATTGATAACCATAATTTCATTATAAAATGTTAACTTTTTCATAAAAAAATATGTTATTGGGAAAATTGACCTATTCATTAAAAAAAGATTAATGTTAAGAATAAGTACATTTTCATACACTTAAGCATAATTTCATGTTAAACCGTTCAAAAAGACCAATAATTAAATGAAAAAGTTTATATGAAAAATCGTGTTTTGGTAAAAAACACTTTTACATAAAAATCTGAAAGTTATTGTTAAAATTTGAAATATGCAGAAACATAATTTCATAAAAAAATGTTCAAATCTTATGTAAATGGAAAAAAGTGACATGACAAATCAAGTTTTGACAAAAAAAAAATGAAAGTGTTCTTTCATAAAACATATGACATATATATATTAATCACATGATTGTCACGAGATAACTAGTGACTTCTTCGCACATTATTTTCTAAATGTAATTAAAATGAATACTTTTCAAGTTTTTTCATGGGCGTGGGCAAATATGGATGCTTTATGCAAATGTATGTTTATTATTAGTGAATTTACACTAAACATAGATCATTTTGACAAAATATTATAACTTTAATATGGCTTAAAGTTAAGGAAAACCCAAAATTATCTCAGTAAATTTAAATACATTAAAAGCAAGGTTGTTGTTGTGACACCAGTTTACTAGTTGTTTCACCTCCTCTCTGTATGGTGTTTGAAGTTTGAATTCTGACTGAGCAGAGTGAACACCAGTGGGCTGAGCACACAGCCTTGGGGAGCACCTGTGTTTAGTATGATGGTGCATGATGTTCTTCTGCCAATGTGCACTGAGTTTGGTTGTGGTCTTTTTGAAGCTAGCAGGGACCACAGCCTGGATCAAGGAGATGTTGAAGATGTCTATGAGGACAACTGCCAGCTGGTTAGCACAGTCTCTGAACATTTTCCCTGTTATATTATTTGGGCCTGCAGCTTTCCGTGGGTTGACTCTAAATAGTGTCTTCCTCATGTTAGCTGTAGCCAAGTAGAGCACCTGCTCCTTAGGGGTGGGCATAGACTTGCATGCTTGTGTGTTTTTCAGAGCAATTATTGTTTATTTTCTGTGTATACTGGTGTTTTGCTTTTCTGATGGCTTTGGTAAGCTGAGCCCTTGCTGACCTGAGAGGTCATTTTAGCCCCAACTTGAAGGGAGCATCTCTCTGTCTGAACAGGGCATGGACCTCACCATTCAACCACAGCTTCTGGTTAGAACGCGTGGTTATGTTTTTTCCACAGTAACATTCTCAATGCAGTTCTCTGTGTACCCAGTCACAGAGTCAGTGTATTCATCCAAAAATGTGCTGGTCATAGGTGGCAGCTTCCCTGAACATGTTCTGTAGGGTTGTAGTCGCTGCTTCCCTGCCATAATCTGATGTCACATCATGTTGTCACAGTTGATATGCTGGTAAAACTTTGGTGCAACAGTTCCTAAATTTACATGGTTAAAATCCCCAATAACAATAAAAAATGTGTCAGGGTGGGACTTTGTTAGCATTAGCACTAGCATTTTTGTTAGGAGGGATGTACAATGCTACTATTACAATAGCTGTGAATTCCCGGGGTAAAAAAAAAAGGCCGACATTTCAACACTAAAAACCTCAGCTGTGGTCTATTGTATTGTTGATGCACCAGTCTTTGTTTACTTAAACAATGACCGCCTCTTACCAGAGGTCTCACTGTTTCTGTCTGCTCAGTACGATCTTAGCCCATAGTGATTCATATTACTGTTTAAAATGCATAGTCTTGCACAGTTTGTGAATTTTACTTCAGATATTTCTTAAAAGCATTATCACTGGATTTAAGTCCTATTAAGCTCCAGAGCTTTGGATAAAGTTTTCAATGGGATAGAATGGTGAGGCCAGTTTCTGTTCTATTTTGATCCAGTCCAACTCAACTTCTGTCTCACCCCAGTGTTTATCCAGTTTGGCCATTTTGACAAAGAAATTATACATATTTACAACCAAGGCCTCCAATGCCCCTTGGGGAAATCAGCTTGATTATCCTTGATCATTCAGATTATTACATTTAGACTATTAAATTTAGATAAATCCTTGATTAAAAAGAGACTGGGATGTTTACTGGTATCATCATGGATAACTGAACTGTGGCGCAACAACCATTTTAACCATGTTCACCTTGCCCCACAGAGATAGCTTGAGTTGTTCCTGTTTGTCCACATTTTTGGGTCATAATTAAACACCATTATGTCATCTAAATTCTGAGTAAGCCAAACCCCAAGATACTTCATACCTTCTGGAATTCATTTTAAGCCAAAATTAAGTATTGAAAATGCATATAGCATTAACTTGTGTTCCATTCCCCCTTACTCCCATAATATTTGGGTCTGCCCTGATCATAATAGCCAAAGCCATTTAGCTCAGTCATGCCATTTGTCATTACTGATGCTCTGGGATAAAACAAAATAGCCTTTATTTGTCACATATACATTAAAGCACAGTGAAATTCTTTCTTCAAATATCCCAGCTTACTCAGAAGCTGGGGTCAGAGCACAAGTTAGCCATGACACAGCACCTCTAGAGTATCAGTGTTATTACTTCTATTGAAGTTCTAAACAAAGCGTCAGTTTCAAACACCTCTGTATACACTTCTGTTAAAATTGGGGCCGATATGTCAACATTGGAACATTGAAAATCAATCTGCCCCTGGCGATTTGCAAGACTTAATAGAGGTTATAACAGCTTTGTCCTGTTCCTGTGTAATAGGATGGTCTTAGAGACGCTGATTGCCAGACATTCAGTTTAGGTAAATTTATATTAGAAAAGATTTTTGTTAGTTTTCCCTCATCCAAGCTACCTGAATATGTATATACTTGTTTATAGAACCCCTGAAAAAACTTATTTCCTTTGTCAGAGATACCACAATATTTTCTTTCTTAATAGCTGGTATAATGCTAGCAGAATTTTGTTATTTGAATTGTCTGGAAAGGAGCTTTCCTGCCTTTTCACTGCCTTCATAAAATCTAAATCTAATCTAAAAATCTTCATCTAAATCTATAGATTTGATCAGGATTTCTGGTGTCCTCAGTGTTGAGAAATACATTTCTTTTTTCATTTTTAGTTTTTTTTTAATTATTTTTTAAATTTTATTTGTATTCCATTGCAAAAGAAATTTGGGTTTGAGATTTTCACACAGTGTCCCATATATACATTTGGGTTTGAGATCATATTGTATCTGTACTTATACATTTACGTATAATATACATGTGTCTCTCCAATGTAGGCTCAGCGTTATATCATTTAACTGAAATCTCAGATAAACAGTCTAGAGGCGGAGCTGGAGGAGCAGAGGGTGCAAAAACAGTGTGCACTTGTAGAGAACGAGCAGCTACGCATGGAACTGGTGGCTACTAGGCGATACAGTGCAGAACAAGAGTAAATGCAGACAACATTTTTGGAAACTCAGTGTTGAAATGTATTCTTTAGTAGCCTTGGCAAACCTTCCTATCTTGACCTTCTTGGAGACGCTCCTGTCTTTGCTGAACTGTACATTTTGTGCTATCTCGTGACTGGATGTTAGAAGACCAAGGGCGTTCAGTTAGAAGATAGCTATAAGCACATCCTGTTCCCTTTTCTTACGCACATATGTTTCTGACCCCCACATCTGTAAACACATGATAGATCTGTCCATGTCGCAATGACCTCCCCCCCTTTCCCTTTCCTACGCACTATGGCTTGGACTGATGTGTATATCTACCCGGCCTTGCAGCCCAGTTCTCTGAGCAGTTGTATTAAATAAACCAGACTTGATTTTAATCGTGTGGATTGTTTTTTTTATTGCTCCGGAGCGCTCCTAAGGCCTTGCAGAGAAGAGACAGACGAGAGGGCAGGGGATCTTTCTTACACTCAGCGTGAGTTTACAAATGCGTTTACAATGACTTGAAAAATCATGTATCACTAGAAAAAGAATGTTTTGAATAATTGTGATAAAACGTATATAAATAGAGTGTGAAAAAATAGTTTAATTAAATAAAACTGATCTAGTTTTCTTTCAGAGAGGGCTCAGGCTACAGAGCTACGGTATAACAAGCTAAAGGAGAAGCATGCAGAGTTGGTAGGCAACCATGCAGTGTTACTTAGGAAGGTGTGTATGTGGCCATGCAGGAATGCAATGTTATATGCCTCTGTGTGTGTGTGTGTGTGTGTGTGATAGAAGAGCATAACACACAGAAACAAATGTAAATGCCTCTGTCTACAGACACTGTAAAGATGTTGTCAGCCACTCAGCAGACCCAGGAGGAGGTGGCCAGAACTAAACAACAGTTATCTTTTAAAATGGAGAGGATCAAAAAGGAATCTGACATGAAGGTCAGTTACACACATTCATCTACACATTTTTTAAATAAATCTTAAATAAATCAAATTTGCCCCTGGATGAAGGGGGTTCAGATATCTGGTGACTGGAATAGGAGGAGTCCCTAATAATTGTGTTTGCTATATGTAAATATCTACTGTGGAGTTCAAGAGGTTCAGTTGCTTGTAGTTTGGCAGCACTCATGTTTTGAGTATTTTTGCTACACTTTGTAGCCTTTTCATTCACACACCATGAAGCTACTTTGTGATTTGGATGCTGAAATGATGCTGCAATGATATAGCAGTAGAAACCTTTTAAAAGACAGATGTTGTTCTTCAGATTTTTCAGGAGGAATAGATATGTTGGAGTTATGGAGTAGAGCAGCAGATGTAGCACACAATCATGTTGGACACTAGTGGTCAGAATAAGGGTGCTTGCTTAAGTCTGCCAACCTGATATCTGTTGGTTAAAGTCCAGAATCCATCAGATCTGGAGGTGCAGACAACTAGGTCAAATAGTTTAGTGAACAGTTTTGTGGAAATGGCAGCGCTTAAGCCAATGTACAGCATTCTTTTGTTTATGGTGTCATAGTGTTATCCAGGTAGGTGAGTAGAAAAACAGAGCAATCACTGCAACCTCTGTTAATCTGTGTGGTTGTGAGTAGGTCACAGGCCTGCTAATACATGATTTAGGAGCAGTTTCTCAAAGCATGAAAGCATTTACCATATTTTCCGGACTATAAGCCGCTACTTTTTTCCCACACTTGAAACCCACACTTTTCCCACACTTTAAACTTTCCTACGCTTTAAACCACATGGCTTAAACAACGAAGCGGCTTATTTATTAATTTTTCCTGGGTTTTTCCCGGTTTCACAAAAAACTGAGTGACATAACATTAGACCAATTCAATTTCCAAACGGAAACGGAAAAAAATGCACTTCACCGGTAGTGATTTTTAAACTCACGACGATGCCAAAAGACAAACTATCAAGAGAAATTGTTGTAAAAGGAAGACAGTGAACAATGACTTTCTTGGTAGGCTACTGTTAATACTGTTACTGCTAAATATGTTAATGAAAACCTTTACCATCTGTTCAGCACATGGACTGAGCCCTGAAACTCGGTACTTAGTGTGAAAATGTATTGAAAATGGAGTGAACAGTGGAGAAGTCAACATTTGTAGTGTAGTCTGTCTTGATCAAAGGTAGCAAAGAAGTGTTTGAGCTCATCTGAGAGAAAGGCACTGCTGCATAGAAGAGTCTCTGTTGTTAGTTTGTGGTCGTGATGCTCCAGATTCTAAATGCATGTGAAGTTTGTGGCAATGCTCCTCAATTTTATGAATTTTAGGAATCTTTAGCTTTTTGAATCCCCTTAATTCCTGCTGTAAACAGTCTGATCACATGAGATGTTCCACCACAGATTCTGTTTAGGAAGTTCATAAAGGTAAATAATAAGATCCATAATGTGTGGAAGTGTTTAGATCTGTGTGTGATGCCAAAGTGACCTGTGGGGCAAACACACACCAGTCATGTATGTATGTATATGTACTACTTCTTTCTGCTTCTCCCATTAGGGGTCACCACAGCAGATTATCCGTCTCCATACCCCCCTGTCCTCTACATCTGCCTCTTTCGAATAAACTACCTGCATGTCTTCCCTCAACACATCCTCTTTTCCTCCTTCCTGTGGGCTCCATCCTCAGCATCCTCCTACCGATGTCGCATGTCCCTCCTCTGCACATGCCCAAACCATCTCAATCGAGCCTCCGTCACCTTGTCTCTAAAACATCCTACATGCACTGTTCCGGCTTCACCGGAACCTTTACCTTTCACTTTTACCTTTACCCGTCATAGTACCAACATTTAAAGTACCAACTCAAACCTCCACTCTCCCCCACTTCTCCTTTTCCTGCTGTCTCTGTAGACGTCTTCCTCCTCTCCTTCTCCTCCTTCGGCCAACAGTAGCCCAATTTCCACCGGTACCCTGTCGGCTAACGATACCTGTGGCGGTCGTTGCTAACCAAGGCCTTGACCAATCCGGTATGAAATTCTGATTTGTGATCCACATATTTGATTTGGCACATTTCCTAATGCAACCCTCCCCATTTATCCGGGCTTGGGACCGGCACTAAGAGTGCAATATCTTGTGCCTCCCTAATGGCTGGGTTAAATGATGCTGATGTATATGAAAATTCATTTTTCCACAATAAATTTTTTATGATAAAGTTTAATATATTTTTATTAAATTATGATTATGAACATTAAACATATTTTTATGAAAATTGTAACAATATTTTAATTAAATTACTGTAACGAATGATATGTTATGTTTTAATTAATTTTTTTTTTATAAAAGAATGTCAGATTTTGTTTAAATCATTGGTTGTCATCATGTTTTGCATTGAGTTGTTCCACTTTCAATGTTTTTTAGTTAAATGATGCTTATGAATATGAAAAGTAATATTTTCACAGACTTGTAAAAACTGATTTGTCATATCAAATTTTTCATTGCATTTTTGCACTTTAACAGTTTTTAATGAAATTATTTGTATGAAAATGTAAATTTTTCCAATTAATTTCATATTTTTATTAAAAAAATATTTTTTTATTTTTATTAAATGATGCTTATGAATATGAGAATTCATATTTTCACAATTACTACCACATTTTTTATGAAAGAGAAATTAATTTTTCAAAACATGTTTTGCATAGTCACTTTTATTGTTTTTCATTCACTTATGACATCTTTTTAAAGGTTTTCGATCATATGATTTATATTTTCACAATTACTCAAATTTTATTTTTTTTTATAGTAAAGGTTAACCTGGTTTTTATAAAGTTATAATTATGAATAGGAAATTATATATTTAATAAAAACAATACATCTTTAAAAAAAAAGTCATATCACATTTTGCGTAGAATTTTTGCACTTTTAATGGTTTTTAGTTAAATGATGCTAATGAAAAGTCATATTTTTCACAATAAATTTTAAATACTTCTATTGTCATATCACGTTTCATTATTGAATTATTTCACATTTTTAACAGTGTTTTATATTAAATCATTCCTTTGTAAATAAAAAATTCATAAGTTACCAATTTATTTTATATTCATATGACAAAAGTCATACTTTTTTCCAAAAATGGTTATCATGAAACCTTTGTCGTATACATATTGCACTGTTTTTCATGAAAATGTGCTTTTGTTTATGAAAATTAATATTTTACTAATTAATTGCATATTTATTTATGTTTATAAATAAATATATTTATAAATGTCATAATTTTGTCAAACCATGGTTTGTCATGTGAAATCTTTTTTGCACTTTTTATTGTTTTTTTAATGGAATCATGCTTATGAATATATATATATTTTTTTTAATAAAAGAAAGTCAGATTTGTTTCAATCCTTTGTCATAAAATATTTTGCAATGAACATTTGCACTTTTTATTTGCTTTTTAGTTAAATGATAAAAAGTCAAAATTTGACAATATCTTGTAAAAACTTAATTTTTCATAGCACGTTTTTTATAGACTTTTGCACTGTTTAAAAAAGTTTTTCATGAAATTATTTCTTTCAATATGAAAATCAATATTTTACCAATTAATTTCATATTTATATGAGAAAAATCATATTTTTGTCATAAATGTATATTTATGTATTTCATGAAACTTTTAAAATGTTTTTTTAGTCAAACGATGCTTATGAATATGACCATTTAAATTTTCACAATAACTTGTAAAAACTTCAAGTTAATTTCAAGTTTTTTATTGAATTTATTTATTTTTTTCAAGAAATTATTCAGATGAATATGAAAATGTTCATTTTACCAATTGATTTCATATTTTTATTTTAAAAAAGTTATATTTTTTCTTAGCTTATGGTTTTTAATGAAAGTTTTTTGCTTACATATTGCACTTTTTAACATTTCTTCATTAAATGATCCACATGAATAAGAACATTTATATTTTCACAAAATCACATTTTTAATGAAAAAGTAATATTTTTGTACTTGATTTGTATAGTCAATTTTTTGTTTTTAATGAACATATGATTTATATTTAACTCATATTTTTATGTTGAATGTTACTCTGATATTTTTTATGAAATTATGATTATGAATATGAAATGTAATGTTTTAATAAAAACAATAAATATTTTATAAATATTTATAAAATATTTATTGTTTTTATAAATATTTTATAAATGAAAGTTTTATTCTTTCAAACCATTGTTTGCCATCAAGTTTTGCATTGAATTTGTGCACTTTTAACATTTTTTAGTTAAATGTTGCTTATGAATATGAAAAGTCATAATTTCACATTATTCTCGCTTTCCATGTCTAATATCAAAACGATCACCAAAATTATCTGTTCCTTATTTTGCAAACATTACTGGATTTTATTTGATCATAAAATGTACCTTACTGTCTTGATACACTTTGGATAAACTTTAAGTTCTCCAAAGCGAGTATAACCCGGAAACCATGCCCACAAACGCATGAACAAAGGGAGTTTCTCCCTCTAAAATTTCAGGCCATAGCATTGGCCATTCCCACAAAGATGGGTGGGGTTCCGGACCTTTAAAACATCTTGAACTTAACAAATCGACGTTCAGTCAGAAGTCAGTGAAGTCAAGCAAGTTCGCTCACTCGGCTCGACCGGAAAGGCTCGGACCACCGGGGCCTGAAGGCCCAGAAAGTCGGACGCTTAGAACAGCCCAGCAGCGACTCTTCGGGACAAGATACTTTTTGAGATCTTCCAGCAAACTTTATCTTCAAGAACAACAACTGCTCTGATCTTTAGGAGAACCTGGAAGAACATCTGACTCCATCCTAACTGACTCTTCAAAGATCTCTTTGTCGTATCCGGACTCTTGTACAACAAGCCAATGCAAGTAAACGTTTTACCAACCAATTTAGAGGCGTATTTAAGTGTGTGCCCTTTATCGAATTTGAAAGTGAATTAAATTTCCGTGACGATTTCTCAGTTAGGGTGTGATTAATTTAGAAGATTAGGCTTGCCATTCCTTTCCTTTCTTTCTCTCCTTTCTTCTTTTCCTTCTCTTCCTTCTTTTCCTATTTTTAACTTTTTGTTTATTTCTATTTTAATGTTTATTTTCTTTATTTCTTTTTGTTTGTTTGTGTAGTTAGTTTTATGTTGTGTTTGTCTCATTCATTAAACGGTGTATTTGTCATAAGTGATTGTCTCTGCATGCCGCTCACATTTTAAGGTTCCTGCAACATTCGATCTGAACTACATGCTCTATTAATTGTACGGTATAAAGTAAAGGGGGGGTTGCGTCTTTCTCGGCCGGGGAGATACCTCTCTTATAGAATTCATAAAGATTATATTGTCTGTTCCCCGGACGAACAGACCAAATAAGTGTAACGTTAATTCCATTACCGTTAATTCAACTTAATTTAAATATTTAGGAGTAACTATAACCTGTTATAATTACTTATAAATATTCCCTTTTCTTTGCGATCTAAATTCACTACACTGCACTTTTTTTTTTACGTTTTTCATTAAATGATGGTTATGAATATTAAAATGTATATTTTGACAATAATACATTTAATAATCACATTTTAAAGGTTAACATAATATTTTTGTAAAAACTTGATTTGTACAGTCATTTTAATGTTTTGCGTTCACTTATTTACTTATATTTAATAACATTTTCCTGATGAATGCTAATTGATACTTTTTTTATAAAATTATGATTATGAACATGGAATTTAATATTTTAATAAAAACAATAAATATTTTATAAAAGAAAGTCATATTTTTTTTCAAACCATTGTTTATCACGTTCTGCATTGAATTTTTGCACTTTTAACAGTTTTTAGTTAAATGATGCCTATGAATATGAAAAGTCATAATTTCACATTATCTTCTAAAAACTTTGTCATACACATTTTTCAATTAACTTTTGCACATTTTTTTTCCTGAAATTATTCCTTTCAATATGAACATTTATATATTACCAGTTAATTTCATATTTATAAAAGAAAAGTCATATTTATCTTCAAAAAATATTCGTTAACTTTTTGCACTTTTAGAGATTTTTTTTGTAAAATTATGAATGTGAATGTGAACGTTCATATTTTTACAATAACTTGTAAACATTTGATAGTCATTTTCTGATGAATATGAGAATTTATATTTTACCAATTAATTTAATCTTTTTATTTTAAAATTTAATATTTTTTGATCAAACCATGGTTTTAATGTAAGTTTTCTGCTTACAAATTGCACTTTTTTACTGCTTTCCATTGAATGATGCTTATAAATATGAAAATTTACATTTTCTCAGGAAAATATCCTTCTGTATATGAAAATTTACCCATCTGAGACGCTTAAGGGACTTTAAACTACCCTCTCAAGTGCTAAAGACTTTCTACAACTGCACCATTGAGAGCGTTCTGACGGGTAGCATCACTTCCTGGTTCGGGAACAGCACCATGCAGGACAGGCGAGCCCTCCAGAGGGTGGTGCGTTCAGCTGAACGTACCATTCACACCGAGCTCCCTAACCTGCGGGACATCTACAGCACGCGGTGCAGGACCAGAGCCAGGAAGACTGTTAAGGACCTCAGCCATCCCAACAATCGATTCATATAAATATGAAATGCTTCCCCTCCCTGAAAGCAAACACTGAGAAACTCTGGACTCGCACAGCACAGTGCACTTTATACCACACCATACCGCACATGGACACTTTATGGACAATTACATAAACCACCTCAATTTGTTTACTGTTTTACAGCTTACTGCCACAAGTATCTTTTGTATATATCTTTTTTTCTCATATATATCTCACATATATCTTTAGATATTCTTATATTCTTATATATAGAGAGACATCAGCACTAATAGAATTACATTTTTTAACCAGGACAGAAACGTAGTCGTCCACAATCACTTACAGGTTACCTAAGAAAGAAATGCCAGTGCGTCCCCTGACCCATATGGTTCGGGAAAGGCCGGCCCATTACAATTTCAAAAGGTGACAGTTTAGTAGTTGAAGATGGGGTCATTCTTATTTCTGTGAGTACTGCCAGGAGAACAACAGTCCAATTTCGGCCTGTATCAATGCAGGCTTTAGTAACACATTCCTTAATGGTTCTGTTCATTCTTTTTATCAGTCCAGCTGACTGTGGGTGAAAGGGAATATTAAAATGCCAATCAATTGCTAAGCTTTTAGCCAAAAGTTGTGTTATTTTAGAAGCAAGAGGTGTGCTGTTATCACTTTCAATCACACTAGGGATCCAAAATCTAGAGATGATCTCTTTCATTAATATTTTTACAACTGCTTTAGCGTTCTCTGTCGCGCATGCAAATGATTTCGGCCACTTACTAAATCTGGCAATCATAACTATAGGTATCACAAATTTCCTACAGGTGGCATATAGGGTGGATGACTTTCAGACATCTGACATGCACTTGTAAGTGCCACCAACTCAGCTTGTGCAGATGTGTATGGTAATGATTTAGCTTCAACTATTTCATCAGGTAATCTTACAACCGCATATCCACATAAATACACATCAGAGGGTTTTCAACATGATCTATCTACATATAGGTAATCCCCCTCTTCTAGGGCCGTATCTAAAAGATCGGGCCTACAAGAGGTCTCTTGTTCAATGTGTTTAATGCAATCGTATGCGTCATCAAAACCATCTAAGTCAATAAAGTCTAGCAGATCACGCAGCGCTACTACAGCTGAGTGCGGCTGAGAAAAAGGTTTAATGGTTAAGTTTTCTGTCACCGTGATTTCATAACCAGATCTTGTGTGTTGAGGTTAAGTAAAATAGCTGTTACCTGATGTGAGTTGTACAGTAACAAAGGATGTGACAGCACCATTTCCTCAGCATCCTCGATCATCAGAGCCACTGCACTGCAAACATCAGGGCAACCCTTGTGCTATGTTGTCTAAAGATTTGAAAAGATACGCAACAGGGTGATATCTGTCACCATGTTCCTGGGCTAGAATCCCCGCAGCCCCCAGCCTGAGCCAGGACATTGCAAACAACCACTGATTCTTTGTGGCAGTCTTGCTCAGTCAGTCCTGTGACAAGGATGTCATCTACGTATTGAAGGATGCAGGTTGTTTCTGGAAAGTGTATATCGGCCCAAGTTCTGTGCCCTACAGCGGTGAAAACGGTTAGCGAGTCAACAAAACCTTGAGGAAGACGGGTCCAGATGAATTGACGTCCCCTATAGGTAAACGCAAAAAGCGGCTGCGTTTCTGAGGCCAAAGGGCCACTGAAATAGGCAAAACAAAGTTCAATAACAGTAAAAAATCTGTGAGTTGCTGGTATAGAGTTAACAATGGTAGCTACATTGGGCACCGATGGAGCTAACGGAATAACTATTTTACTAATTTCTCGTAAATCTTGAGTTAGCCTCCAGCATTTTTATTCCGCATTCAAATCTGGATTAATCGGTGTGTTATAAGGTGAATGTGTCTCAATCAAAACACTTTGTGACAATAAATTGTCAATAACTGGAGCAATGTCAACATTCTTCTCTTATGACAATGGATATTGTTTAACAAAAACTGGATGGCGTGTTTTCATGAGTGCATGATACATTTACCTGAATTAAACCTGCCCCGTCTTTGTGAGAGGCCCATAATTTAGGGTTAACTTCACCTAAATTTGGCTCATCAGGCAGGGTGTCTGTACTACCACGGAAGAAATATTTCGGATGTGGCTGTGGCTCAGTTGAGAGCATGACGACAGAAGGAAAAGAAAGTAAAACATTGGATTAAAATGAAACAGAAACACCATTCCCTTTTTATGCATCATATCTCTTCCTAAAAGGTACAAAGATGAGTTTGGAATGATTGTGAAGCTATGATAAAAAAAAAATTAAAAATTTATTATTGTATAATTTATTTATTTATCTATTTTTTTCGTGGATTCTTTTAGATACTTCAGACAAAATCACCTATATAAGCCAGACCATAAAGAAACATCTTCTAATCTTACGTCTTAATGTCTAAGGTGAGGAAAACATTGTCGTGACGGATTCATCCCACCATAGAAAATTGTTATCATTAATTTACCAATTAATGCATAACCAGGACATGAACACACATGCAGCCCTATTGGCTGGCAAATGGGACAGTCCCCGCAAGCAAGGAAGTATCCTAAAACTTACCTTGATGCATGATTTACCTTCAGATATTGCTGGAAAGTATCTTGCTTTTCTCGCAACAAATTTTGTATTAAAAAAATAATTTCTTTAAACCATTGTTTGTCATCATGTTTTGCCTTGATTTTGTGCACTTTTAACGGATTTTAGTTAAATTATGCTTATGAATATAAAAATTCATATTTTCACTGTAATTCATATTTTTATGAAAAAGCTAAAAATTTCTTTAAAAAACTTATTAAAAAGTCTTTTTTTTTTCAAACCATTGTGTCATCATGTTTTGTCTTGAATTTTTGCACTTTCAACGGTTTTTAGTAAAACGATGCTTATGAATATGAAATGTTTTTTATTGAATTTTTGCATTTTTTATTACAGTTTTTTAAGAAATAATGCCTTTCAATATGAAAATTAATATTTTACCAATTAATTTCATATTTATATGAGAAAAGTCATATTTTTAGTGAAATAATGCTTATGAATATGACCATTTATATTTTTTTACAATAACTTGTAAAAACTTTTTCATGTTTTCCCTTGAAATTTTGCACTTTTTAAACATTTTTCAAAAAATAATTCTGCTAAATATGAGAATTTGTAATTTTACCAATTAATTTTATATTTTTCTAAAGTTATTTTTTTCTAAGTCCATGGTTTTTATTGTATTTTTTTTGCCTTATATTGAACTTTTTTAATGTATTTTTCATTAAACGATGTTTATAAATATGACAATTAATATTTTTACAACAACTATCACATTTTCAATGAAAATGTCATATGTATTTGTCAAAATATAATTTGTATGGTCACTTTTTTGTTTTTTATTTCTTAATGGCAATTTTTTAAAAGGTTTTTCATGAACATGTGCTTCTGAATATAAAATTTTATATTTTTTCACTTCACATTTCATTTAACTTTTTAACATTTTTTCATTTAATTGTGCTTATGAATATGATTTTTTTTAATATAAAATGTTATATTTCTGTTTAAACATTTTGTCATGTCACCGTTTCATGCACTTATTGCACCTTTTAATAGTTTTTAATGTAATTATGCTAATGTATTTAAAAATTCATATTTTCACAATAACTCATTTTTTATGATAAAGGTGAACTGATTTCTATTTTACCTATTAATTTCATATTTATATGAGAAAAGTCATCTTCTTTTTCTTCTTTTGGCTGCTCCCATTAGGGGTGGCCACAGCGGATCATCTGTCTCCATACCACTCTACGCTCTACATCTGCCTCTTTCACACCAACTACCTGCATGTCTTTCCTCACCACATTCATGAACCTCCGTCTTGGTCTTCCTCTTTTCCTCCTTCCTGGTGGCTCCATCCTCAGCATTCTTCTACCAATATAACTCATGTCCCTTCTCTGCACATGTCCAAACCATTTCAATCTTGCCTCTCTGACCTAGTCACCGAAACGTCCTACATGGGCTGTCGCTTTAATAAACTCATTTCTAATTTTGTCTATCCTGATCTTTCCTAACGAAAATCTTAACAACTTCAGCTTTTCTACCTCCAGCTTCACCTCCTGTCTTTAACTCAATGTCACTGTCTTTATTCCATACAACATTACAGGTCTCACCACACTCCTATAAACTTTTCCTTTTATTCTTGCGTAAACAAGAATAGTGACAGGAGTGACAGGAGTGATTTGTGATAGTAAGGTACCCTACTATCACAAATCACTTCTGTCACTCTTCTCCACCCACTCCACCCTGTGTGCACTCTTTTCTTTACTTCTCTAACACACTCTTCATTACTTTGCATTGCTGACCCCAAGTACCTGAACTCCTCCACCTTCTCCACCTCTTCTCCCTGCAACCACACCACTCCACTGCTCTCCCTTTCATTTACACAGATGTGTCTACTCCTACTGACTTTCATTCCCCTTCTCTCCAGCGCATACCTCCACCTCCAGGCTCTTCTTAACCTGCTCACTATTCTCACCACAAATCACAATATCATTCACAAACATCATAGTCCAGGGAGACTCCTGTCTGACCTCGTTTATCAACCTGTCCATCACCACTGCAAACAGGAAATGGCTCAGGGCCGATCCATAATGCAGTCCAACCTTCACCCTGAACCAGTCTGTCGTTCCTACTGCACACTTTACTGTTGTCACACTGTCCTCATACATGTCCTGCACCACCACATACTTCTTTGACACACCTGACTTCCTCATACAATACCACAACTCCTCTCTTGGCACTCTGTCATACGCTTTCTCTAAATCCATAAATACACAATGCAATTCCTTTTGTCCTTCTCTATACTTCTCCATCACCATTCTTAAAACACAGAGAGCATTTGGGGTTGCTCTTTCATGAAGCTCACACTACAGTCTTCCTCTTTCAGTTTCCACCATCTTAGTCTTCTTTCAGTCCTCACTCTACTCCTCTTCTTCTTCGCCTGCAAAACCATCCTACAGACCACCATTCGATGCTGTCTAGCTACACTGTCCCCCGCCTACACCTTACAGTCTCCAATTTCCATCAGGTTGCATTTCCTACATAGAACATAGTCCACCTGTGTGCACCTTCCTCCACTCTTATAGGTCACCCTATAATCATCCTTCTTCTTAAAATACGTATTCACCAGTGCCATTTCCATCCTTTTAGCAAAATCTACCACCATCTGCCCTTCCACATTCCTCTCCTTAAAACCATACCTACCCATCACCTCCTTATCACCTCTGTTCCCTTCACCAACACCAATCATTTATTCCTAGGTACATTATCTACCACTTCATCTAATTCACTCCAGAATCTTTCCTTTTCCTTCATATCACAGCCAACTTGTGGAGCATAGGCACTGATGACATTTATCATCATCCCTTCAACTTCCAGCTTCACGTTCATCACCCTACTAGAAACTCTCTTGACCTCCACTACACTCTTACTGTACTTTTCCTTCAGAATCACCCCTACACCATTTCTCTTTACATCCACATCATGATAGAACAGTTTCAACCCACCTCCAATGTTCCTGGCCTTACTCCCTTTCCACTTGGTCTCCTGAACACAAAACATATCTACATTTCTCCTCGCCATCATATCAGCTATCTCTCTCCCTTTACCAGTCATAGTACCAACATTTAAAGTACGAATCCTAACCTCTACTCTCCTGCACCTCCCTTTTCCTTGCTGTCTCTGTAGACATCTTTCTCCTCTCCTTCTCCTCCTTCGCCCAACAGAAGCCCAATTTCCACTGGTACCCTGTTGGCTAACGATACCTGTGGCAGTCATTGTTAACCCGGGCCTCGACCGATCTGGTATGAAATTCCTAATCGTGACCCGCATATTCGATTTAGGACATGTTTTACGCTGGATGCCCTTCCTAACGCAACCCTCCCCATTTATCCGAGCATGGGACCAGCACTAAGAGTGCACTGACTTGTGCCTCCCTAATGGCTGGGTTAAATGATGACAAACAATGGTTTGTAATATTTTAATGAAAAATGTAATGTTATATTTTTATGTAATATTTTAATAAAAACAATAAATATCTTTATTCTTTATTTATTGTTTTTTTATTATTACATTTCATATTCATAATCATAATTTTATAAAAAACTATGACAATTACATTTCATATTCATAATCATAATTTTATAAAAAATTATCAATTAACATATATCATGAAAATATGAGTTATTGTGAAATAAAAAATCATATGTTCATAGAAAAAGGTTTTTTTTAATATGATTTCTAATTCACAATAACTCATATTTTCATGATGAATGTTAATTGATAATTTTTTATAAAATTATTATTATGAATATGAAATGTAATATTTTAATAAAAACAATAAATATTTTATAAAAGAAAGTCATATTTTTTTCAAACCTTTGTTTGTCATCACGTTTTGCGTTGAATTTTTGCACTTTTTAACAGTTTTTAGTTAAATTATGCTTATGAATATGAAAAGTCATAATTTCACATTATCTTTACATTTATTCTTTACTTCCCTAACACACTTCCCATTACTTTGCACTGTTGACCACAGGAACCTGAACTACTCCACCTTCTCCACCTCTTCTCCCTGCAACCGCACCACTCCACTACATTCGTTTTCATTTACACAGATGTACTCCGTCTTCCTACTACTGACTTTCATTCCCCTTCTCTCCAGCGTGTACCTGTCACACTGTCCTAATACATGCCCTGCACCACCCTCACATACTGCTCTGACACACCTAAATTCCTTATACAATACCACAGCTCCTCTTTTGGCACCTTGTAGTACGCTTTCTCTAAATCAATGCAATTCCTTCTGTCCTTCTTTATACTTCTCAATCAACATTCTCAATGCAAATAAGGCATCCGTGGTGCTCTTCCTCAGCATGAAACCATACTGTTCCTCACAAATGGTCACCTCTTCTCTCAGCCTGGCTTCCACTACTCTTTCCCATAACTTCATGGTGTGACTGATCAACTTAATTCCCCTGTAGTTACTTCAGGTCTGCACATCTCCCTCATGCTATTTTTTTTTTTAATGCTTTTTTTTTTTTAATCAACAATCACAGATACAGTTTGGGTATAGACATTGCCAGGGCTATTCTACATTGAAGATATTCTGTCCTCAACCCCAGGATAGATTTTTTCCTGTTTCGACTTAGAAAGATGAATTCTGTACAAAACCTTAAACTGAATTAGACTGAGGCAGGCAAAGGAAGTGGTGGACCTTATCCTATGGACCTAACCCTAACTCCTCCTCCCAAGCGGTCCTGGTTTTATCTGTATTAAAGCTATCGAGAGAAAAAATGAAACTGTATGTCCGGGAAATCAAACTATGCTGGTGTTGAGTAAACATGACTTAACTCCCCCCAGGTTGCTTGGGGGTACAGAGGGAAAATTGGGAAGGCATTTAGATACTTGGAGATATCAAAAAAAAAAAAAAAACGAAAAAAAAAAAAAAAAAAAAAAAAAAGAGCTGTAGGCAGCCTATACTCCAAGGATAGGCTGGTGAAACTTCTAAAGATGCCATCTTTGTACAAATTATAAAGTTGTTTGATGCCTTTTTCGTGCCATAGTGAGAAAGCTAAATTTAAAAGTGACAGGGGAAACAAATGATTCTAATCCAAGGGACTTAGTGCTGATAGAGCCCTAAATTTAAAGTGAAGCCTAAACTGAAACCAAATCTTAAGTGTGTTCAGTACGACTGGATTGTCAGTATATCGAGATAGTTTGATTGGAAAAGGTGAGCAAAGCAGAGCAGAAACAGAGGATGAACTACAAGACAGTAGCTCTAGATTGCACCAAGTGGATTCTGTTGAATTGGTACAGAAGTTCAGTTTTTGGATATGTGCAGCCCAGTAGTTTATTTGAAAATTGGGCAAAGCAAGCCCACCACTGAGCCTACATCTCTGCAATAAAGTCTTACGGATTCTGGGCGATTTTCCACCCCAAAGAAAAGAATTAATGACTATCTAAAAAAATAAATCAAAAAAATATTTACATAAAAATAGTCAAAGCGATTGAAAAAATTATGAAACTTGGGCAGAACGTTCATTTTAACTGCATTGATTTTTCCCGTTAAAGACAGAGGCAGACAGCTCCACCTCTGAAAATCCGACTTCATGTATGCCACAAGTGGAGCAAGATTGGCATGAAAAATTTTGTGTAAGGAACGGGTCACCGTAATACCAAGGTATTTGAAGCCTGAATAGTTTAAATTGAATTGAATTGAATTGAATGGCAGATTTAAACGCTGAAGTTGTAGAGCGGTATTGTTTACCGGATAACACTCACTCTTGTGGAAATTTTGTTTGTATCCCGAGAAAGAGCCAAAATCATCCAAGATAGATGACAGGAGCAGAGGCCGCGGGATCAGTCACATATAACAACAATTCATCAGCATATAAGGACACCTTATATTCCGCCCCTTGCAAATTATCCCCTTAACCAATATTTACATCATCCAGCAGATATATCAGTCCCTGTGTCTAACATTTCTCTAAATAACTGCCCCCAGCCCACAGCATGTCCAGAAAGTCGCAACATGTCCACACACAGATATAAGAGATCTTAACCCCTATGGTCCCTAGATCACCTCGCTAGAACCAGCCTCACTTCAGCAGAAGCTACTAGGGTTTCTGTATACATGGCAAGAAACGTGGTTGCAGAACTGTTCCGGTGTGCATTGGGCGTTTTAAATAACACCAAGGTCCTACGATCCTTTCCTGTAACTGCACAACATATATTTGTAGCATATACTATATCCCTAATTCATCCTCGCAACTCAACAGAGACAACAGACACCCCCGAATATGAGATTAGATTTGAGGCTCGAGTAACCGTCACAGATAAGGGAACAGATATTATATTGGTCACAGGAGTACCTGTGAGAATGTATTTTATGTGTGCTTGCATGTGTCCTGAGAATGAACTAATTGTACCAAGATTTATGTTGCTAAAATGTTACTCCACAGCTTGATTTTGCAGGAGTAGTTGAAGGTCACCGAACATGTTTGTTTTTCTACGTGTATATTATGTTCCTCCTTATACATACCTATGTCTTAGCTGGATTTAAGATTAACAATGTTGATTAATGCTGAGCCTGTGTACAGCACGAAAAGCACTTAGGAGAAGATTATGTTCTGTTTTTCCTTTATAATGCACATCTGTTTTCACTTTCTGTGTTTTACTGTCTAGTCAGATGCTCATCTCGCGAGAAGGGACGTTGACTCCCTCCCATCGCGCAATAACCCTGCCTATGTGGCGCCTTTGTTGCAAAAGTTGTGTGTGTATAAATACTCTGCTCTGATACATATTCTTTGAACAGTAATCTTGTATAAACCAGACGTGATTTGATTAGTGTGTTGTTCCGAGGCGCCTCTACAGTGTGGCAAAGAGAGAGCATAAGGACCTGAGGGGAAAATCTTCCTAACAATCTGGTGACCCCGAAGTGATACTCTCGATCAGGTAAGACATGTTTGGTTGACTACCTGGTTGATAGTATCTGAACTAGGTTATCTCCCAGGGGGGAAGGCAGACCTTAACGCTTTGGTAGTGTTGAGCATTTATAAGAATTGAAGATTCTTGTATAGCCCCCTTGGGAAGGAAAACCTCAGTCATTAGGGACTAAGCAGAAGCATGCTGACATAAAACATTTGGTTCTTGTGCTCTCTGCTCGCCCACTGATTATAGAGTAATTTTAAGATGGAAAACTCTTACCCTAAGCCTGAGCCCGAAGAAACGCCTTCGTTTTGGATGCAACGTTGTGGTTTAACATACTATGTTACTCCTTATCTTGACAATTTAGCTGGATGGACTGAGGCAACCCCTCAGATTCCACCGTACCCTCGTGAAGGTACATTTGATCCTGGTTATTTAGCCTCCGCTTATCGCTTGATTTATGAAGGTATTGGTGATCCTCAATGGGAAAACTCTTATATGGAAGAGACCTATGGACGGTGGTATGACATGAAAAAGATATGGGACGAATCTAAAAAAATATATACCCCAAACAGGGTTCTTAAAGCTATCCCAAAACCTCCTAAAAATAAGTGTTGCGTGTCCCCAACTTCTCTTCCTGTTTCCCCTACTAACCCACCACCTTACTCTGGGGATGCGAAAACAATTACCATTGCTCGGTGCCTCTGCCCTTCCACCACCTTCATTATCAGTACCCAAGTTATATCCATCACTAGCCACACTAAAATAAAAAAAAAATAAAAAGGGACTAAAAAAGAACCGGCAGGCAAGAAATTCGGGGGACTCTAGTTCTAGCTCTAGTTCGATGATGACAGTGATCCCGATGATGTTGGTCCCGATGCTGGGACACTCCCTGATTCCCCACCATGGAATGCAGCATGTGTGTGGGTAGCTAAGTCTTGAGGAGTACAGGTTACTCCGCCCTCACCTTCAGCCTTGAAGGACATTATTGGCCTTTTGCCATCACCAGATAAGCCTCTGCCTTTTGTTGATATGTTGATCAAAAGCTCACGAAAGTCCACATGCTGAACTTTAGTTTAGGGAGCACAGTCCTGAGATTCACATGGTTGAAATCTCTGGCGATAATAAACAACCCGTCGGGGTGAGCATTCTGCAGGTCGCTATTAGCGCCGTAGAGTTCACTCAGTGCCTCCTTAGCATTAGCACTGGGTGGAATGTACACTCCGATGATGAATACAGTGGTGAATTACTGTGGTAAATACAAAGGTCTGCATCTAAGACACACAGAGCTGTGTTTCTGTCAGCTCGAAACACGGTTAGCCCGTCTAGCTGGATGGCGGCTTCTGGAACTCAGTCGCTGAGCCACGTCTCTGTGAAAACAAAGAGGCAACAGTCTCTAAACTCTCGCCGTGTTGTTCGCTGGAGTCGGATGTAGTCCAGTTTATTGTACAGGGAGCAGATATTTGAAAGAAAAATGGACGGGAGAGCCGGCCGGCTAGGGTTAGCATTTAGCCTAGCACGGACACCCGCCAGCTTGCCGCGCTTCCGCTTCCTCGAACCGCGCGCTTTCGACGTCTCCTCTCCCGGGCCACCGGCAGGAGGTAATACCGAGGGCTGGGGGCCTGGTCTTTGTGGACAAGGTCGCAGCAAGCCGAGGTCGTGAAGGTTGTTGATATCATCATCATGCAGATTATTGGTTGCATGATGCCTGTACTGTAGCAGTGTCTGGTGGTCGTACACATGAACACAGCTGACTCTGGTGTCCATGTATTGTGGAAGGTCACGCTAAATATGGTGAAAGCACCATTTTTGGATCCGTGGAGGCCACTGCGAGCTACTGCCGTGCCGCCATCTTGGAATGGTAGAGAAATGGTAAAGAAAGAAAAGACAAAAACGCAATTTAGTACATTTTAAAATACTACCATTCACAGGAGCATCTAAAAAAACATGCATCAAAATAAATAAGACATATCCTAGAATCTCATCAGTGAAATGTTCCCACCTTTGCCTCGCACATTAATAACTTATGCCGGGGAACCAGTCATGGAATCCAAAACTTATGAATGTAACAATTAAAATATAAAGCTTGCGTCTGAACTTGACTCTTAAACGAATATTTGCCCATTGCCAAAAGCCAGTGATTAGAACAGGGGTGGCCAACCCGCGGCTTGCGAGCCGCATGCGGCTCTTTGGCTGGTTTCATGCGGCTCTTACGTTCATATCGATTTTTGTGTGTTTGTTTTTTAATGTGCGTGTTTGCTTTGCTTGAGTTCAATACGGTATTTTTAAAACTTAAATGAGCTTGCCCCTACTGGAAAACTTTGCGGTATGTCAGACTTGGCATGAGGCCAATATAAATTACAGGGATGCACCGAGAATTTTCGGAAATACCTAAATTACCGAACAACACGTCAGAAACACAATTGTAATGACGCAATAAAAAAAGCGCAGCAGCACACGGTTATCTGGATGAGAGCAACATGTCTGCGGTGTACAGAGAGCGATGTGCAAAATATGCAATGCTGAAATTTCAAAAGGGGGTGTATCTGCAAAGAGTTTCTCCAAGTCGGGTTTAATTTATCACCTGAAATCCAAACATCCCGATTGCTATTCTAAATATGAGAAGAACGCGGTGCAGAAAAGTAAAGTCAATCCGAGCATGCGCACTCCGTCTGTAGAGGACGTTTTTGAAAAGGCAGGAAAGTTTTCCAGTGATGTTGCCAAGGCAAAAGGCATAACACAAAAAATTATGGATTTCATTGCCATATTAATTGAATTTTCATTTTGGTGCATCCCTAAAATATTATCGTTGGTGTGGCCCTCTGACACAATTCAGGTTTCTCATGTGGCCCCTTGTAAAAAAGAATTGCCCACAACTGCGGTATATTCATCTCCGTAAATACCGTATTGAACTCAAGCGAAGTGAACACGCACATAAAAAACCTCAAAGAAAGTCTATGTTTTCTACCCTGAAACACGTGAAATCAAAGCATCGATCTGTTCTGACTGACACACATGTGAAAGAATTGCTTTGAGTGGCAACAACGGAGTACGAGGCAGATTTAAAGGGGATTGTTCAAGGCAAGGATGCCAAAAATCCCACTAAGTACCATGCAGAGTAAAAGACAAATGCTATTGTAAATTATTATATGTTTGTGGACTTGGTTAAACTAAGAGTTTGTGTGTGTGAGACAGTGCAGTGCTCATTGTTGAAAATGACTGTCCTTTGGTCTTAGAACTGTAGGAGTCAATTTCTGTCATTGTCTTGGTGTGTGACATTTACAATAAATCTGGCTGAGCAGAGGTGTGTGTGTGTGTGTGTGTGTGTAAGAGGAAGAGATGGGTGATGTTCATGTGTGCCCATGTGTATGATGTGGCTCTTTGCGGTAACACAGTAAAAAAATGTGGCTCTCGGTCTCTGACTGGTTAGCCACCCCTGGAATAGAACAATGATTCTGATCAGCTGAAAGATGTGACACCTAGAAACAAAGTGGCCCAGAAAGTTCAACACACTGCAACTGAAGAAAACAAATGCAAATAGAAAAAACACCAGCAAATTAAGAAAACATTTTTATCCGTTAAACAACACTGTGGCAGCGGGGGCGTGGCCGAGCGTCGGTTTGTGAATGGGGGGCAAGGCAGGATGCAGGTAAGCGGGGATTTGCCTCACCTGCAACTAATAAGACCTGATGTCTGTGCTCTCTTTTTAGTGATCAGGAGGCGCATAAAAGCAGAGGGAGCAGAGGCATGTGGGTGTGTGCCAGAAGTGCCGGGTAAACGCTGTGCAACCTGCCACCAGTGTGACAAATAAACAAAAAGAATACACTAAATAAAGAACGGCGGTGACACCTGTGAACCGACCTGTTGTGGCTGTCCTTTTTCCTCCCTCCCACTCGCTCTCCCACCGTGGTGCCGAAACCCGGGAAAAAGAAACACAGGTAGGGCCGACATGAAACCGTCACCGTTAGTGGACCTAGTGAAGGCGATTGCAGAGCTCCAGCAGACCCAGCATCAGGCGCTCGTTCAGGCACGTGCAGAGCAGGAGCAACAGTTTGAAGCGGTGTTTCGAGCCCAGCCTTCTGTGCGGCTCTGGGGGCAAGAGAGGCCCCGGCCAGCCCCCCCTCCTGTCCTCCCTCATGCATTCCGCTAACCAAGATTGGCACGCAGGATGACTTTGAGGCCTTCCTGGAGCTGTTCTGGCATGTGGCGGCTGCCGGAGAGTGGACCGGAATGGACAGAGCTCTCCGCCTGCTGCCACTGCTTTCCGGAGAAGCCCAGCTCGCGGCCCAGCAGCTACCAGCTGAAGTACGCATATGCTGGAGTACGGCGATCTGAAGCCAGCCATCCTCCAGCGAGTGGGCCGGACTCCAGAGCAACACTGACAGCGTTTCTGCGCGGTGACACTACGCAAGGTTGGTCGGCCGGCCGTTCGCGTTTGCTCACCAGCTTTGGGACACATGCCGGTGTGGACAAGGTCATGGATCGCATGGTCTTGAAGCAGTTTGTCGCACATCTTCTGCTGCAGAGTGGGTTCAGTGCCAGCAACCAGACACCGTGGAGAAGGCGGTGCAGCTGGCAGAGGACCACCTGCCGGCATACGCGGCAACAGGCAGGACTTCCGGATCCTCCGCTGAGCTTTTTTCATTGCTGCAGGCTGGCTCTTCCCCCTCTCCCCCTACCCCTGAAATGGGGGCCGATTCCCTCGAAGCCGGTGGCTTGGCCATGAGCCCCTCCCTCTTTCATTTCCGCTTCCTCGCCCTCTGGTTTTTCTCACAAATCTGTGCCTCCGTCTCCACAGGTGGGTGAGCGGGTGAACTCACGCAGGAGCGGCGCGGAAGCCTGGACCGGTCTGTTGGCGCTACGGGGAGCCGGGAAATTTTCTGGACCAGTGTCCTGTCATGGATGTGGGCGTGTCGGTTCGGATTCCCGCATACCGGTGAGTATTCAAGGGGTACACACCAGGAGTTACTGGACTCGGGCTGCGAACAGACCGCTGTCCACCAAAGCCTGGGTCATGGGCAGGTGCGTCCCCAGATTGACAAGATGGCAGCGATTGCGGCCTGTCCGAGACCCAAGACCAAAAAGGAGGTGAGACGGTTTCTGGGGCCGGCGAACTATTACAGGAGATTCATCCCTATGTTTCGGACATCCCCAGCTTGCTGACCGATCTCACTAAAAAGGGAGCTCCAGATCCGGTCCAGTGGTCGGAGCCGTGCCACAGGCTTTTACGCGTGTTAAAGCTGTGCTCTGCAGAGGTCCGCTTTTGCATGCACCTGATTTCTCTCTCCCCTTTGTTTTGCAGACTGACGCGTCGGATGGGGGGCTGGGGGCCGTGTTGTCCCAGATGGTGGAGGGGAAGGAACAGCCGGTGCTGTTCATAAGCCGTAAGCTGTCGGTACAGCTTACGGGAAAGACGGTACAGCACTATCGAGCACTCGCTCTCCCACAAACTCGTGCTGCAAATCCTCACACAACCAATTCATTTGCACTGTAAAAAGCACAGACCACAAAATAAATGTTTTATAAGGACCCCAACAAGTGACGAACCCGGGACTGCTTGTTCAGTTTCTATTCATCAGTGGTGTTTTCGATGATCTGAAAGGTGAGTTTTTTTGTTTATTTTAACATCCTGATCATGATTCCTTTGCTTTGCCAGTTAACCTAATAACATTTTACAGTTAATTGTGTGTTTCCTCAGATTATTTAGCATAATAATATGCAAAAGGTCAAGGAATCATAAATAATGATAAAATAAACAAACAACTCACCTTTCAGCTCTTCGACAACACCACTGACAAACAATAATCAGTCCCAGACGGGTTTGTCACTTTTTGTGGTGCCCTTGAAACATTTATTTTGGAATCTGTGCTATTTGGTTGTGTTGTGAGTATTTGCAGCATGTTTCTGTGTTTGGTTGCATTGTGGGGGTTTGCAGCACGTGTTGTCAAACTGATAAAGTTTTTTTTTTTTTTTAGCTCTTCGACAACACCACTGACAAACAATAATCAGTCCCAGACGGGTTTGTCACTTTTTGTGGTGCCCTTGAAACATTTATTTTGGAATCTGTGCTATTTGGTTGTGTTGTGAGTATTTGCAGCATGTTTCTGTGTTTGGTTGCATTGTGGGGGTTTGCAGCACGTGTTGTCAAACTGATAAAGTTTTTTTTTTTTTTTTTCTGGTGTTTTCTTAAGTTGCAGCATGTTGAGCTCTCTCAGCCACCATATAGGATGCTTTGAGGATAAGTAATTTATAAGATATTTTTTTTATTTCAGGGTGGAGTATTCCCCTGTACTGTCGTCCGATCACGGTCCCGCTGGGCTTTCAAAGCACAGTTGTTTTCTCTGTCTCTTGCATTTGTGAACCATTTACCAAGCGCTTTCTTCAGCTCTTTCTTACTTACAGTTTTCAGCAAAGGTTCTGCTTCAGGCTACCTGTAAAGCAAAAAAATTATGTAAAGTAGAGCATGCTACTGTATCAACCAGTGCACAACCCATTATTTGTATGTATAAAGCATGCAAGTTACATAAGCATAAGACTATCAGAACTAAAAAAAAAATAATTAATAAATAAAAAGACTAAAAATTACAAGGTTGTAATCACCTCCTAATTCAATATTTGCCAAACTGTTAACTGATTTGAGTAAATGATGTTAAAATTACACAATACCATGCAAAAAGTTAAATGTGTGGCGCGAGGGGTGCGGATGTTGCAGGGAGGGAGAGCCGAAGGGCTCGTCACACCCAAGCTCAACTTTATATACTAACCAAGTCGACTACGCCACCTGAGAGGGTTATCCCCAGGAAATAGAAGTAAACCCCAGAGTTTATTAGGTCACACAAGTTCGATTCCCTTATTATTGAGTGTAGGCAGGAAACGTGGGCATCGTATAAAACAATACAAAGTTTATTGAAAACTTAGCTTTAAAATATAAAACTGAAAATGAAAATGTTCTCGCTGGTGAATATGGTCCGGTGACAATTACACAAATAACAAAAAATAAACAATCGGACACAAAATATTAATCAATAAGTTTACACAACTTCCAAATGAACAAAACAACATAAAATTATTGCATACAGGGCTGGAGTTACCCAACGGAGTGATCAGCACTAATTATCAAAAAGCACACTTCCACACACACCTCACCGTGAACTCAAAACACCCACTCATACACGTCAAAAGTGTCATACAGCAAATGTAGAAATAGCACCACCAAAGACCTTTCACCCGTGGGACCCCAGCTCCTGAAAGAAACCAAAAGCAAAATAAATCTCAGACAGAAAGGAAGGAATCAGCGAATTAGGGTCACAATTCCACCATAATATGATGGATAGTCACCAAGCACAATATGATTCACCATATACACCGCTTAAACAAAAACCAATGAAGAACTTGATTAAAAGGTTGAGGGAAGCAAAACCCAAAACGAGCGGCCACGTCGTCTTCAAGCCAGCCCCGATACTTGCACGTTGCTCGACCCCACAGTAGACCAGACAATACCGGTTAAAACAAATTCACAGAAGCCAAATGGCAGCAGCAGAATTCCCCTTTTAAATAGTTGTAAGCCGAGGTTGTTTACTCGGCACGCAGCGAGGGAAAAGTCGAATCGCAGCAATAATCACCCAGGACGAAAAAAGAAGAGAAGGAGAGAAGGAGAATCCTATAATACAAACAATAATACAAGATATAAATGACAAGTAATTGCGCAACTACATGCTGTAATTCCCCCTAACAAACCGAAACAACTTACCAAACGCGGATAGATAAGTTCCTGAGAATCAATTCACCGCTCAGGATACGCAGCCTTCAAATAACCTGCTGTTAAACTGAAGTTCAAGGACTGCACATTACTCACGCCACCTGACACGCGTTAAAGCTAAACATTGCTAAACAACTTCCTCATACCTGCAGGGAGAGCAATAAACAGATCCAAAGCAGCATCCAACAGGGACACACACTGAAAAAACAGGCTAAGGATACACAAATGAGCCATTAGTGCAATGGGCAAAGAAAAACCTATTAGCCAACGCTACATACTAGCAGCACATACCTGAAATGACTTTAGCAACCGCAAAAGGGGAGGATCCGGGCGTGACACATGCCAGGCTCAAACCAACCCGCTCTAAATAGTGCCTGCTCACTACTGATTGGTGGTCAGGAGTGTCAATCACCACCTGAACCTCATTCATTCTGTCACAAATGAATTAATGGTGAATTTCAGGCTTTGTTGTGATTAATGTCTAGAATAATTAGTGGGGCCTTGAACACAGATCGATTATTAAATTCGTACTGGTACACCTGGTATACTGGTACACTTTAGATCAGGGGTCACCTTTTTAAAACTGAGAGCTACTTCTTGGGTACCAATCAATGTAAAGGGCTACCAGTTTGATAGACACAGTTTTCAGTTTGATCTTAAATAAATACATTTGTTCAATTTACATTTAATTATATGTTATTATTAATAATTAAGGATATTTATCTATGTGAAGACACTGATCATGTTAATGATTTCTCATAATAATTATCAACAAAAATTTTACAAAGCTATTTTTAGTAAAGGACAGCGGACTACTCATGTGGTCCTTGTGGGCTACCACGTTGGTGACCCCTGCTTTAGACCTTGAATTTGAACTGACCACTGTAACATTGTAATAAGTTACTTATTTATAACGATGTTTTGTCTTTAAAAAGGCTTAGTGGAGCTAACACAGCAAGTGTTCGACTTGACTGCACAAACCGAAGCGCACTTGTGATAAAAATACCGTGAAAGCGATTCGGAATAAAACGGAGTTGTCTGCTCTCGAATTTGTCAGTCTGCACTGCACAGCTTCAAGTCAAACTCATCTCAGTTTGTGGTGTTTATGCGCATGTGTGAAGCCTCGGAGCCGAGAGCTGGGGTGGGGGGGTGCGGCAGGAGTCTGACTGACTTTCTGAACGGCGCAAAATTACGTTTATTATCTTTAAAGTAATCATAACATATCATATTTTTATTAATGTTTAGAAATGAAAAAAAAAAAACTTTCATATTTATTTATCACCTCTACCTATTTCACCTAAATCACATTAAAATTTTATTTTTTATCTTTCACAGTTTCCTCAGAGCTTTTTTTCCGCAGAGAAAGATTACTTCACAGTGCTTTTACTGTTTCACCCTCCTGTTATTATGAGGACACCATATGGAAAAAACACGGGTCGTTATTTCAACGTTTTTAATTTTCAGTTTTCCCACAGGTGTTTATCTCTGAGGTAAACCAGTTCAATCTCCACACTTACCTTCGTTATATCGTGCCTGTAACTTTATTTACCACAAATATTTCAGAAGTATACATTGAAGAAAAACAACAGTAAAATGTAATTAATTTAAAACAAAACCTCATTTCTTACGGTGACAGAGGTGTCAGGTTATCCAGGTCAGGTCAGGTGCTCCAGTGGTAGTGAGTGATGACCATTTCTTCAAAATCAGAAGGCGGGAACACAGGAGCCAATGGGAGACTTTCTTTTTTTTTAACTAAAGGTCATACTATGTTATTGTTAATAGATAACATTTTTGTTGATCAATTAATCTTATAAAAACATGCAAAAAATATATCAATTAAATGTATCATTAATTAAATAATTGAATAGTAGATTTCTTTGTCAAATATAGATAAATATAGCCCAAATGTGGCCCATACACAATAAACAAAATTGGCAACCTAACTGGGGCCCACATTCAGCCCATCAAAGTGCCCACTCTAATTTTTGTTTCATAAGTGCTTGGCCGAATTACGTTGGGAATTTATTTTTCTCTAGAAACATTGTTTATATGTTTATGTTCATGCATCATTCACTGTAGGAATCAGACTGACTCTATACCAACTTACATGATTCAAATCATGTAAGAAGGCTTGGGCATCAACATTTTTCAGAATACGTTTAGTAGTGATAACAACTGGCTGTTTGACAGAAATTTGTTTTCTAACACAGGCAATGAAACAGTGGTCGCTGCGATCATTGAAAAAAACACCCGATAGGTACATGTGTAGGGCGTTTGTAAACATAACATCTATTAATGTGGCGTTGTCACAACCTTTCGGGTTATATCTAGTAGGTTTATGATTTGATGGAGGTTTAAGCAATCAAATTGTTGAACAACTTTCTCAGGGGGCTTAAGCATGTCCCAGTTTAGATCACCAAGTATGATCAACTCGGACCTATTGAAAGACGCAAGAGCATTGCTCAAGGCCTCTAGGGTACATGCTGGTGCGGATAGAGGGCGATAGCAGCCAGCCAGAGTTAAAGAAAAACTGTTTGGTAATTTCATGTTAAGAACAAGAAGATCATACTGTTTGGGTATAGACTTTGCCAGGGCTATTCTACATTGAAGATGTTCTTTAGTGAAAATTGCCACCCACCCCATCCACCCTTAGATGACCTATCCTGCCGAAACAAGTTGTAACCACATAAATACAGGTCAGGATAGTGAATAGAGTTACGCAACCAATTACTATTAGTAATTACTAAAACATCAGGGTTAGAACTCTCAACCCATACTTTAAGCTGGTCCAGTTTAGGTAATATGCTTCTTGCATTTAGCCAAGAATTTAACGATTACAAAAATCATCAAAGCATATGTTATTTGAGGCCACATGATCTGTAGGGAAAACAACACCAGAAAGAACTTTAGAAGAAGGGCCAGGGTAAATATGAACATTACCAGAGATGATAAGCAGTAATATAATCAAGGCCCGACAGAGCACAGCTGAAGTACTACAGTAATGTTGATTTGACAATACAGTTGTATGCAGTTTGTTGGGTAATGCAATAATTCTAATGAGTTTTCTCATGAAAAAACATGACAGCAGAGCCGGAGTGATGGAAAATCTGTCAGGCATTAACCCAAAAGTTCGTAATATCTTTAAAGAGGCAGCGTCTCAATCATTTGAATAGACTTTGTCTGTGTTACTGCCTAAATAAGCAAGGCCATTTTGTTTGATTGCACATGAAGTAACGCAATGACCTGAGAGACATGAAAAACTTACTTCACTTACTTTGAATGCAATGAACTGTCAATTTACCAGATAGAGCCACACAGCTAACCAGCTAGGCATCCATATTAGCATACAGTTAGCTAATGTCCTTAGCTCCCGTCAGCCACCGAATATTGGCCTCAAACCAGGTGGAGTAGGCCGAGATCCTCACAAAGCAAGCAGATAGACAACAGACCAGGTGGAGTAGGCCGAGATCCGCACACAGCAAGCAGATAGACAACAGACCAGGTGGAGTAGGCCGAGATCCTCACACAGCAAGCAGGTAGACAACAGGCCAGGTGGAGTAGGCCGAGATCCTCACACAGAAAGCAGGTAGACAACAGAAGCATACGGTTTTCACCTACCTATATAATTGCAGATAGGAATGGCAGATATTTCATTGTGGCTGGTACGCTGATACAGACCAAGTTCTGCTGGTTAATATTTACGCTCCAAACTTTGATGATCCTGATTTTGCGAGTAGGTTACTGAGCAGTCTTCCCTTTATAAATACCCATCTGACCATTTTTGGTGGAGACTTGAATTGTGTTTTGAACCCTGTTTTGGATCGTTCTAGTTTTCGTGCTGTGTCTCAATCTGCAATGTCTAAATCGTTTTCCGATTTCGTGTCACAGAACGGCTTGGTAGACCCATGGCGATGTCGCAATCCCGGGATAAAAAAATTCTCATTTTTCTCCCCGGTGCATTATTCATATTCCAGAATTGATTCTTTTTTTTTTATTAATAGCCGTCTTAATCGCTCCGTTTTATCTACAGATTATTTGGGCATTGTGATCTCTGATCATGCTCCTCTAGCATTGGATATCCAATTCTTAACCCATAAACCCTACACAATCTCTTTGGCGTTTTAATTAGCATCTTCTGGCAGACCAGGATTTCTGTTGCGTCTATTTCTAAAGCTAATGATGAATTCTTATTGTTTAATTGTCTTGACTTTACTCCATGTTTATTATTATTACAGACTCTAAAAGCTTATCTCAGAGGGCAAATCGTTTCGTACTCTGCTTTTATATATCGGGAGCACAGAGCTAAACTCAGGGAAATTTCATCGGCTATCAGCCAACTCGATCAGAACGACGCGCCAAACCCTTCTCCAGAGCTATACAAACAACGTGTTAAGTTGCATGCAGAATTCGATCTTCTCTCCACTAAGGTAACTGAATGCATGTTACTACAAACTCATGGATCATAGATTGTCAACTCATCAGCTAGGACGGCAGGCTGCATCACGCCTAATACCACAGATTAATAATGACTTAAATGTTACCGTTACCGATCCTATAGAGATCAATGCAGTATTTAAGTCATAGTACTCTGCTCTTTATAAATCTGAATGCCTTACTGATAATAAAAGACTGGGTGATTTCTTTCAAAGTGTCGATTTTCCTGTTTTTGATACGGTCTCTGTAAGGGACTTGGACTCTCCACTATCTCTTGATGAAGTCAGAGCTTCAATAAAGGCGATGCAGTCTAATAAAGCTCCAGGCCCAAATGGTTTTCCAGTTGTGTTTTTAAAAAAAGTTTATCGATAAATTGGCACCGCTGCTCCTTGGTGTGTTCAATGAATCTCTGGATCAGGGCGTGCTACCACCCACTTTCAATCAGTCCTCAATAGACCTTCTCTTGAAAATGGGCAAGGATCCCAACCTATGCGGGTCGTACAGACCGCTGTCGCTGCTGAATGCCGATGTAAAAGTGCTGGTGAAAGTGATTGCAACCCGGTTAGAAAATGTACTACCACGTACCATATCTATAGAGCAGACTGGATTCATAAAAGGGTGACATTAATTTTTTAACACTCATACACTTTTCAATAGAATTTACTCTAAGCAGTCATCTCCTTTTCCTGAGGTTGTAGTCTCATTGGATGCTGAAAAAGCGTTTGATAGAGTCGAGTGGGAATACCTGTTTGCAGTATTTAAGAAATTTGGGTTTGGTGATGCATTTGTCTCCTTTTCCAAATCTCCGCAAGCCAGTGTCCGTATAAATAATATTAGCTCTGATTATGTCTCGGGCGTGGAGTGCCCGCTGTCGCCACTGCTATTCGCCCTTGCCATTGAGCCATTAACCATTAAACTTAAATCCTTATTAGCCTTTAAGGGTATAACTCGCAAGTGGGTGGAATAGAAGGTATCCTTATATGCTGATGATTTGTTGCTATATGTGACTGATCCTGCAGACTCTGTTCCTGTCATTTTATCTCTCTAGGATAATTTTGGCTCTTTCCCAGGATATAAACTGAATTTCCATAAGAGTGAGTGTTATTCGGTAAACAATACCGCTCTACAACTTCAGCGTCTGAATCTGCCATTTAAATTCAACAGTTCAAGCTATAAATACCTTGGTATTATGGTGACCTGTTCCTTACCCAAACTTTTTCATGCCAATCTTGCTCGGATTTTCATAGTTGGATCAGTCTGCTTCTGTCTTTAATGGGAAAAATCAATGCAGTTAAAATGAACGTTTTGCCCAAGTTTCTTTATTTTTTTCAATCGCTTCGACTATTTTTACATAAATTTTTGTTGATTCTTTAGATAGAATCATTAATTATTTTCTTTGGGGTGGAAAACTGCCCAGAATCCGTAAGACTTTATTGCAGAGATGTAGGCTCACTGGTGGGCTTGCTTTGCCCAATTTTCAAATATACTACTGGGCTGCACATATCCAAACACTGAACTTCTGGACCAATTCAACAGAATTCACTTGGTGCAATCTAGAGCTACTGTCTTGTAGAACATCCTCTGTATCTGCTCTGCTTTGCTCACCTTTTCTGAGCAAACCATCTCGATATACTGACAATCCAGTCGTACTGAACACACATAAGATTTGGTTTCAGTTTAGGCGTAATTTAAAATTTAGGGCTCTATCAGCACTGGGTCCCTTGAATAAAAATCAATTGTTTCCCCTGTCACTTTTAGATTCAGCTTTCTCACTATGGCACGAAAAATGCATCAAGCAACTTTATAATTTGTACAAAGATGGCATCTTTAGAAGTTTCACCAGCCTGTCCTTGGAGTATGGGCTGCCTCCAGCTCATTTTTTCCGATATCTCCAAGTCCACAGCTTTGTATCTAAATGCCTTCCCAAATTTCCCTCTGTACTCCCAAAGCAACCTTGGGAGAGTTTAGTCATGTTTACTCCACACCAGCGTAGTTTGATTTCCCGGATATCCAGTTTCATTTTATCTCTCAATAGCTGTAATACAAATAAAACCAGGACCGCTTGGGAGGAGGAGTTAGGGCTGCAGTTTGGCGACGAACGGTGGGAGAAGGCCATAGATAGGATACGGTCTACCACACTACAAAATCTATCCCGGGATTGAGGACAGATGTGACAGATGTCATGCTTCCCCGTCATTTAAGTCATATGTTTTTTCTGTGCCCAAAATTACATACATTCTGGACAGGTTTTTTCAGCATTAAGTCCTCCATATTTAAGGTGCAATTGACGCCATGCCCACTGATCGCTATATTTGGGGTTACCAATGAGTCAGTATCACTGAGTTCTGTACACAAAGATGTTTTAGCCTCATCTTTGTTGGCCAGACGTTGCATAATTCTGCACTGGAAAGCAATAGGTCCCTCCATCTCTCGGTGGTTTACAGATTTGATGTTTTTTTCTTAAGTTGAAGACAATAAAATATACACTGAGGGGTTCTACTGATATCTTTTTTTGCAAGTGGCAACCTGTTATTTCTTATTTTAGGAGACTATGGGTGTTACCTGATTAATGATCAGGTCAAAATTAACGATAAATCGGTCAAAATTGGACTGTATACATAACCTTTCTTTTGTTTCTTCAGTTGTTTCAAAAGGGAAATGTGGGGTGTGTGTGCTTGCGCATGGGTTCGTGTCTTTGTCTGGGGGTTTGTTTGTGTTTTGTGTGGTGGGGTGGGGATGATTGCTCTTTGTTGTATAGAAAAGAAAAAAGGTACATTTCTGTTTACATTTTTGTATCTGTGATTGTTGATTCTTCAATAAAACGAATTGGAAAATTATTATAATTTTTTTTTTCAAATAAAAAGATAAAATTAATTGGTAAAATATAAATTTTCATATTTATCAGAATAATTTAATAAAAAAAATTGCAAAATTTCATTGAAAAATGTGTATAACAGATCAAGTTCTTACAAGATAATGTGAAATTATGACTTTTCATATTCATAGGCACTATTTAACTAAAAACCATTGATATTGCAAAAATTTAATGCAAAACATGATGACAAACAATTTTTGAAAAATTTGAAAAAATGACATTCTTTTATGAAATATTTATTGTTTTTTTAATTAAAATATTGAATTTTATATTCATAATCATAATTTAAAAAAATATCAGTTAACCGGCATTATAAAAATATAAGATATTGTAAAATATAAATTATATATGCATGGAAAAAAAAAGTGCCATAAGTGAACGCAAATCAATAAAGTGACAATACAAATAAAGATTTTACAAAAATATGACTTACAAAATGTGATAGTAATTGTAAAAATATATATATATTTTTTTATAATCATCATTTATTAAAAAACGTTAAAAGAAAAAGTGCAATATGTAAGCAAAAAAACTTAGATTAAAAACCATGGGCTGAAAAAATATATATATTTTTTATATACCAAAATATAATAGTCATTATTAAAATATTAATTTTTATATTCAGAGGCATATGTTCATGGAAGACCTTTAAAAAATTGGCATTAAGAAACAAAAAAACTAAAAAATGTGCCCATACAAATCATATTTTGACAAATACCTATGATATTTACATTTAAAATGATAGTTATTGTGAAAATATTAAATTTCATATTTAAAAGCATTGTTTAATGAAAAAACATTAAAAAGTGCAATATGCAAACAAATAAAGTACATTAAAAACCATGGTCTTAGAAGAATATAACATAAAAAAGGAAAAATAAATGTTAAAAAGTACATAAATTCAATGAAATACGTGCCAAATCACGTTTTTACAAGTTATTGTAAAAATATAAATGGTCATAATTATAAGCATTATTTTACAATAAATTGTTAAAAAGTGCAATAAGTGAATGAAAAAGGTTTCATGATAAACCATGTTTTGACAAATATGACTTTTCTCATATAAATATAAAATTAATAGGTCAAATATACATTTTAATATTGAAAGAAATAATTTCATGAAAAACTATTTTAAAAAAGTGCAAAAAAAAAGTTTTTTTGTGCAAAGCGTGATGACAGTTTTAAAAAAATTTGATGTCTAAAAAAATGGTATATGTATAAAATATTATATAATATTTCAAATACTATTGACTATTGAAAAGTACAAAAAGAGAATGAAATGTGTGAGAAAGTCATGATTACAGTTTTTCAGAAATGCTAAAACACAAAAGCCAATCCTCTAAACCAAATGACCAGTTGTCTAAACACATTTACTAAATCTAGCCATCATTTTCCAATATTATAAACACATTTCACATGAAGACACAATTCACAAAACACAATCCTCCGTTCTCATAAATCTTAACACAATTTTCTTTGCTAAAACACAATTTGCAAAAGAACTCTGCTCATATTCTCAAATGAAAGCTCATGTGATGCAAAATGCTTGCCACAGTCAGCAATATTTGAACACAATGAACACACCTGGCGTCATTCATTACACACAACGACTCAAAATTGAAGACACTTGTTGCTAATGCTGTGACCACATGTACAAGTTCAGAGTGCACAGTTTGGTGAAGATCCCAAACAAACACAATGGATGAATGCAGAGTCAGGGGAAGAGGAATTCGAGTCAGAGGAGGGAGAAGAGCTGGCCATGGAAGAAGAGGAGCAGGCCACCGAGGAAGAGGAGTTTAAATCAGTGGAGGAAGAGTAGCAGGCTAACGAGGAAGACCAGTTTAAATCAGTGGAGGAAGAGGAGCAGGCAAACAGGGAAGAGGAGTTCAAATAAGAGGAGGAAGAGAAGCAGGCCAACAAGGGAGAGGAGGAGGTCCAGGAGGGAGAGCAAGACAACCTCGCACCATCATTACGGACAAGATGCGAGCAACAGTCATTGACCATGTCATTGTCCATGGCATGACAATGGCTACAGCAGGACTACGAATCCGTCCAAACCTGAGTAGGTTCACCGTAGCCACCATTATCAGGGCATTCAGACAACACAACAGGTATTGTACTCTATTGCTTTCTTTGTCACAATACAATTTTACAAGCCTGTGAAAGTAGTCTATTGGTTTCAAATCAGTTGTTACTGTATTGTAAAACTGACAACACATGTTTATTTCTTTAGAGTTGAAAGAATGCCACATAGAGGTGGGAGGGTTGCCTTATTTACAGCGGCACAAGAAACCCTCATTGTGGATATGGTTCGTGAGAACAACCTCATCAGACTCCGTCAAAGTGATTGCCGATATTGTCCACTTTGGCATCACATTGATGATGTCAGCTTGGCCACAATAGACACGAGTTCTCCGGCGCCAAAAGACGGATGAATGTGACAAAACAAACCAAATCAGAGAGTGGTTCACCACCAACAGTAACCACTTTTTAAACGTCTGTCTGCCACCCTACTTCCCTTTCCTGAACCCTATAGAGGAGTTCTTCTCATCATGGAGATGGAAGGTTTATGACAGACAACCATACACTAGAGAGAACCTCCTAAGGGCAATGGAGCTGGCCTGTGTTGACATCCCAGTGGAGGCCTTCCACTGGATGGATTCGCTATTCCAGGGCGTTTTTCCCGTGGTGCCTTGCAAGAGACAATATAGCTGGTGATGTGGATGAGGTGATGTGGCCCGATGCAGCTCAGCATCATGATGCCGCACAGTGATCGTGGGGATTGTGGGGTGATTTTTATGTTTTCAAGAGTACTGTTGTGTGCAATAGATTCTGTTTTTGCATTGAGTTGTGTTACAGTAGTGTGCATGCAGAATTTACAATAGATTTATACTCTTCATATGAAACTCTCAAATCTAAATGCCTATTCCTTTGCAGAGATCTAAGAACATTCAATTCAATTCAATTTAATTCATTTTTATTTGTATAGCGCTTTTAACAATGAACATTGTCTCAAAGCAGCTTTACACAGATAATGTGGTGATTAAAAGTAAATATGTTCTTTGTAAGTAAGTTTGTCCCTGATGAGCAGCTGTGGCAAGGAAAAACTCCCTGAGATGGCATAAGGAAGAAACCTTGAGAGGACCTAGACTCAAGAGGGAACCCATCCTCATCTGGCTTGCATCAAATGACCATTTGAAGCAGATATACAATGTTGCGGGGTACAGTGATGACGATCAGAAGCAAACTGCACTCCCGAGTCAGTGCAGCAGACCGCCGACACCAACTACAGTCCAATCCATTCTTAAAGCACCCGTTCTACTCCGGAATTACATGGAACCACCCCAGGTGTTGATGAGATATTGTTCCAAGCTGCACAGAAGTGTGAAGATCCACGGAGGGGAGAGGGGCAGGAACAGTGGTCACTGAAACCTCAGGAGCATGTTTAACGAGAGAGAGAGAGAGAGAGAGAGAGAGAGAGAGAGAGAGAGAGAGGGTAACGGGAAAAGGGAAAAGGGGGATATGGATTATTAAGTGTCCCTATTGGTGTATGAAAGTTAATGTCACTGTGCAGTTTGGACTCCGGCAAGACTCGCTATGGCAGCATAACTAAAAGGGAGAACCAGAAGGTAACACAGACATGAGGGATCTCTGGGATAAAAGACGACCCACCACACCACCGTCAACAAACCTGAGTGAATGTGTGAATGTGAGGGGATGATAGCATACAAATATACCAGTTCACCAAACACTCTATATCCATGCTCCCTCCAGATCTGAGCCTTTACCTACGAAAAATGTACTGATAAAAGGCTTGACTAAATAAATAAGTTTTTAACCTCGACTTGAACACTAAGACTGTGTCCCGAACACTGGTTGGAAGGCTGTTCCATAACTGTGGGGCTTTATAAAAGAAAGTTCTGCCCCCTGCTGTAGTCTTCATTATTTGAGGAACCAACAGATAGCCTGCACCTTTTGATCTAAGTAGGCGTGGAGGATCATACTGGTACAGAAGTTCACTCAGATACTGTGGTGCGAGACCGTTAAGTGCTTTATACATCACTAGTTAGTATTTTATAATCAATACGAGATTTTATTGGGAGCAGTGTAGACTGATTAAAACAGGGGTGATGTGGTCATATTTCCTAGATCTAGTGAGGACTCTTGCTGCTGCATTCTGAACTAACTGAAGCTTATTTATGCACTTACTCGACATCCATTACTGTAAAGTTTCAATAATATGCATTGGCAGTTATGAAACAAAGAACCTTCTCACAAATTGAGCTTTGTGTTTTCAATTGTTTTGCTGTAGTGTGTAATGATGTGTATAGTGTTTACATTTTTGAAAGCTTCGAGCTGCCTTTTGGTGTGAAAGTTTGAGGTTTGAAGTAAAAAGGTGTCATTGTGTTTATGTAGCTTAAGAAAAGGGTGTTGTGTTTAGACATTGGGGAACATGGAAGAAACGTTTGTGAAATGTGTTTTAGCATTTGAGAAAAACAGTAATCAAAAACTAACTCAAAACCCATATTTTGCAAAGAGCTGTGGCGACCCCTAATGGAAGAAGCCGATAAAAAATTAGTTAGTTTTTTTAATGTGCTATCAAGAATGAGCTTCTTGAAAATGCGATTCCGCAAGTCTCAGGCTTCTAAGACGAAGAGAAAGCAGTTTTTTGATCCAAGCGTATTTGTACAAACAGCATGCGCTTACCCATGATACATTTACATGTTTATAATTAGATTTGATATTACAAAACATTTTCTTTCAAAAATATGAATTTTCATATTCATAATTTCCTAAAAACTGTTGAAAACTGTAAAAAAAAAAAAAAAATGAAAATTAGTTAGAAACTCATAAAACAGAACAGCAGCACATATTTGACAAAGTCTTCTGCGTTCTGTCAAAAATTTGCCATTTTATCATAAAAAATATGATGAAGGAAAATATTTTGATTAAAACAAAAAGTTCTTAAAAGTGAACGAGAAACAAAAATGTCACCCATGTTCTGACAAAAAAATATATTTTTTTATTTCAACCCATTAAAAAGTCCAATAATTAAACTGAAACATGACAAATCATGTTTGACAATAATATGAATTTTTCATAAAAGAATATTTGTTAAAAAGTGCTGTAAGTGAACAAGAAAGTAAAAATTACTTATAAACTCATAAAACGAAACAGCAGCACATATTTGGCAAAATTTTCTACGTGCTGTCCAATATGAGAAAAAGCGTTTTTTCGATCCAAGAGTATTTGCACAAACAGCATGCGCTTCCCCATGATACATTTACATGTTTATAATTAGATTTGATATTACAAAACATTTTCTAACCAAAAAAAATTTTTTTTTAATATAAATATTAGTTATTTTAAAAAATATTAATTTTCATATTCATAATCATAATTTTAGAAAAATAGTTGGCAAGTGCAAAAAGAGAATGAAATTTGGTTAGAAAGTAATAATTAATCAAAACCAACCCAACACATATTTGGCAAAGCCTTCACAGTGCTGTCAGCAATGAGCTACTTATATATCCAAATAATTTCATGGAAAACTGTTGAAAAGTGCAAAAATTCAATGAAAACATGATATGATACCAAGTTTTTACAAGTCATTGTGAAATTATGACTTTTCATATTCATAAGCATAAATCAACTAAAAACCAATGAAGGTGCAACAATTCAACGCAAAACGTGATGACAATGGTATGAACAAAATCTGATTTTCTTGTATAAATTTTCTTTTTATTGAAATATTACATATATTGATAACCATAATTTTATAAAAAGAATTGTTAACATTTTCATAAAAATGAGTTAATACAATTTAACATTAACATATACATTAGCATAATTTAATTGAAAACTATTAAAAAGTGAAATAATGGCATGAAAAGGTGACATGACAAAATATGTTTAGACAAAAATATAACGTTTTTCATAAAAAAAGTTATTGTAAAATTATGAATATTCATATTGATCTTCTTCTTCTTCTTCTTCTTCTTCTTCTTCTTCTTCTTCTTTCGGCTGGTCCCATTAGGGGTCGCCACAGCGGATCATCCGTCTCCATCCTCCCCCTGTCCTCTACATCTGCCTCTTTCACACCAACTACCTGCATGTCTTCCCTCACCACATCCATGAACCTCCTCCTTAGCCTTACTCTTTTCCTCCTACCTGGTGGCTTCATCCTCAGCATTCTTCTACCAATATAATTCATGTCCCTCCTATGCACATGCCCAAACCACCTCAATCTAGCCTTCCTCACCTTGTCACCAAAACATCCTACATGGGCTGTCCCTATAATAAACTCATTTCTGATCTTGTCTATCCTTGTCACTCCCAACGAAAACCTTAATATCTTCAGCTCTGCTACCTCCAGCTCCACCTCCTGTCTTATACTCAATGCCACTGTCTCTAATCCATACATCAGCACAGGTCTCACCACACTCCTATAAACTTTTCATTTCATTTTTGCAAATCATTCCTGTCACTCTTCTCCACCCACTCCACCCTGCCCGCACTCTCTTCTTTACTTCCCTAACACACTATCCATTACTTTGCACTGTTGACCCCAGGTCACTCCACCACCACCACCACTCCACCACCTTCTCCACCTCTTCTCCCTGCAACCGCACCACTCCACTGCCCTCCCTCTCATTCACACACATGTACTCTGTCTTACTCCTACTGACTTCCATTCCCCCTCTCTCCAGCGCATATCTCCACCTCTCCAGGCTCTTCTCAACCTGCTCACTATTCTCACAAAAATCACAATATCATCCGCAAACATCATAGTCCAAAGAGACTCCTGTCTGACCTCGTCCGTCAACCTGTCCACCACCACTGCAAACAGGAAAGGGCTCAGGACCGATCCTTGATGCAGTTTAACCCTCACCCTGAACCAGTCTGTCGTTCCTACTGCTCACTTCACTGCTGTCACACTGTCCTCATACATGTCCTGCACCACCCTCACATACTTCTCTGACACCCCTGACTTCCTCATACAATACCACAGCTCCTTTCTCGGCACCCTGTCGTACACTTTCTCTAAATACACAAATACACAATGCCCTTCTCTATACTTCTCCATCAACTTTCTCAAAGCAAATAAGGCATCTGTGGTGCTCTTTCTCGGCATGAAACCATAATGTTGCTCACAGATGGTCACCTCTTCTCTCAGCCTGGTTTCCACTACTCTTTCCCAAAACTTCATGGTGTGACTGATCAACTTAATTCCCCTGTAGTTACTGCAGGTCTGTACATCTCCCTTATGTTTAAAGATCAGTACCAGCACACTCCTTCTCCATTCCTAAGGCATCCTCCCACCTTCCAGAATCTTGTTAAACAATCTAGTTAAAAACTCCACTGCCATCTCTCCTATCTCCATGCTTCTACAGATATGTCATCTGGTCCAACCGACTTTCCACTCTTCATCCTCTTAATCGCTGCTCTCACTTCCTCATTACTAATCCTATCTACATCCTGCTTTACCAACTCCACATCATCCAACCTTCTCTCTCTCTCTGATTTTCATTATTCAACACCTGCTCAAAATACTCCCTCCACCTTCTCAACACACTCTCCTCACTAGTCAACACATTTCCCTCTCCATCCTTTATTGCTGTAACTTGCAGCACATCCTTTCCAGCTCGGTCCCTTTGTCTGGCGAATCGGTATAAATCCTTTTCTCCTTCCTTAGTGTCCAACCTCTCATACAGCTCCTCATATGCCTTTTCCTTGGCTTTCGCCACATCCCTTTTTACCTGCTGCCGCATCTCTTTGTACTCCTGCCTACTTTTTTCATCACTCTGTTGATCCCACTTCTGTTTTGCCAACCTCTTTCTTCTTATGCTCTCATGCACTTTCTAATTCCACCACCACGTCTCCTTGTCTTCCTTTCTATTTCCAGATGTCACACCAAGTACTTTTCTAGCTGCCTCCCTCATCAATCCTGCAGTAGTTTCCCAATCACCCAACACCTCTTTACCAACACCGAGCCTCTGGCTGACCTGTTCCCTGAACCTCACACTACACTCTTCCTCCTTCAGTTTCCACTATCTTATTCATCTTTCAGTCCTTACTCTCCTTATCTTCTTCTTTGCCTCTCTGATGCTGTCTAGCTACACTGTCCCCTGCCAACACCTTACAGTCTTCAATCTCCTTCAGGTTGCATCTCCTGCATAGAATATAGTCCACCTGTGTGCACCTTCCTCCACTCTTATACGTCACTCTATGATCCTCCTTCTTCTTAAAATAAGTGTTTACCACTGCCATTTCCATTCTTTTAGCAAAATCTACCACCATCAGCCTTCCACATTCCTCTCCTTGGCCATACCTACCCATCACCTCCTCATCACCTCTGTTCCCTTCACCAACATGCCCATTAAAGTCTGCCCCAATCACCAATCATTTTTTCCTAGGTACACCATAGGCACTGATGACATTTATCATCAGCTCTTTACCTCCACTACACTCTTACTGTACTCCTACTGTTGGGTGCTGCCCCTTTAAGGACACGGATTCTGGGAGCACATGCGTTAGCTTAGAAAAAAGGTTGCAAAAAAAAAAAAAAAAGAACAGAGAGAAATGCATGTTGTTCTAATGTTAAAACCTCACTGAACGTCTGTAAAGATTCCAGTTTGAAAATATCATTTTAAACTATATTCCCAGCGTGGTAAGTAATTTACATGTTGTCAAGTGAATTGATAGTTTCTGATATGGTATGCAAGCTACTTGCAATTAGCCCCTAAACGGCTAATGTTATACACTTCTGGTTAAACATTTGTTGTTTCCTCTTTTATATTGCTTTTTAAAATATTCATGCAATATATGTTGCTTATAGTTGATAAAGTTTAGTATGTGTTTGTAACACAGAGACTGTTTTAGAAACATGTGCATAATGCTTGATGCACATATGCAATTGTTGATTATAATTTGTGATATTAGCATTATAGGAATTATTATATCTTGATTTATAAGCATATAATTTAATGCTTTTATCTAGAGTTGATGTTTGAATGTTTATAGAAATTTAATTGGTGATGTAAACAATACTTGATTGTAATTGGTGAATCTATTTGGGTTTACAGTTTGACCACACACACAAACACCCATCTGTACACATGAATGTGCACAAAGTACTCAACTAAAATTAAACTACAACAACGACAACAACCATATGTGTTCATTGTGAGTTCAGCACGAGAAAAAAAAGGGCAAAATCAAAATCCAAGTTAATGTTATCATTTTGTGGGTAACACTTCCTTTAGAATCACCACAACACCATTTCTTTTTCCATCCACACCATGATAGAACAGTTTAAACCCACCTCCAATGTTCCTGGCCTTACTCCCTTTTCACTTGGTCTCCTGAACACACAACATATCTACATTTCTCCTCTCCATCATATCAGCTACCTCTCTCCCTTTACCCGTCATAGTACCAACATTTAAAGTACCAACTCGAACCTCCACTCTCCTACACTTCTCCTTTCCCTGCTGTCTGTGTAGACATCTTCCTCCACTCTTTCTCTTCTTTCGGCTAACAGTAGCCCAATTTCCACCGGTACCCTGTCAGCTAATGATACCTGTTGCAGTTGTTGGTAACCCGGGCCATGACCGATCCGGTATGAAATTCTGATTTGTGATCTGCATATTTGATTTGGCATGTTTCCTAATGCAACCCTCCCCATTTATCCGAGCTTGGGACCGGCACTAAGAGTGCAATGGCTTGTGCCTCCCTAATGGCTGGGTTGAATGATGCTGATGTATATGAAAATTCATATTTCCACAATAAAATTTTTATGATAAAGTTTTATATATTTTTATGAAATTATGATTATAAACATGAAATTATATATTTTGATAAAAACAATCAATTTTGAATTAAAACATTTTTTTTTTTCTCAAACCATTGTTGAATTTATGCCCTTTTAAAGTTTTTTGTTCAATTAAGCTTATGAATATGAAAATTCATATTTTCACAATAACATTTGAATGAAAATGTTAAAAATTTTAATGAAATTACGGTAATGAATATGATAGTTAATATTTTAATTAAAGAATTTTTTTTTGTGTCAGATTTTGTTTAAATCATTGTTTGTCATCATGTTTTGCATTGAGTTGTTCCACTTTCAATGTTTTTTAGTTAAATGATGCTTATGAATATGAAAAGTAATATTTTCACAATGACTTGTAAAAACTGATTTGTCATATCACATTTTTTATTGAATTTTTGCACTTTTTAAAATTTTTTCATGAAATTATTTGTATGAAAATGTAAATTTTACCAATGAATTTCATATTTTTATTAAAAAAAAAAATTTATCAGCCAATGGTTTTTAATGTAAGTTTTGGCTTTCATATTGCACTTTTTTAAAAGTTTTTTTTTTTTCCATTAAATGATGCTTATGAATATCAGAATTAATATTTTTACAATTACTATCACTATTTTTTTGAAAGAGAAATTCATTTTTTAAAACATGATTTGCATAATCACTTTTATTGTTTTTCATTCACTTATTACATCTTTTTAACGGTTTTCCATCATATTAATAATATTTTCACAATTACTCAAATTTAATTTTTTTATAGTAAAGGTTAACATGGTTATGATTATGAATAGGAAATTAAACCAGCCATTATAGATGCACAAGCCAGTGCACTCTTAGTGCCGGTCCCAAGCCCGGGTAAATGGGGAGGGTTGTGTTAGGAAGGGCATCCAGCGTAAAACATGTGCCAAATCAAATATGCGGATCACAAATAAGAATTTCATACCGGATCGGTCGAGGCCCGGGTTAACAACGACCGCCACAGGTATCGTTAGCCGACAGGGTACCGGTGGAAATTGGGCTACTGTTGGCTGAAGGAAGAGAAGGAGAGGAGAAAGATGTCTACAGAGACGGCAGGGAAAGGAGCAGTGGAGGAGAGTGGAGGTTCGGGTTGGTACTTTAAATGTTGGTACTATGACGGGTAAAGGGAGAGAGTTAGCTGATATGATGGAGAGGAGAAAGGTAGATATGCTGTGTGTTCAGGAGACGAAGTGGAAAGGGAGTAAGGGCAGGAACATTGGAATGGATTTAAACTGTTTTATCATGGTGTGGATGGAAAGAGAAATGGTGTAGGGGTGATTCTGAAGGAAGAGTACAGTAAGAGTGTAGTGGAGGTGAAGAGAGTTTCTGATAGGGTGATGAACGTGAAGGTGGAAGTTGAAGGGATGATGATAAATGTCATCAGTGCCTATGCTCCTCAAGTTCGCTGTGAGATGGAGGAGAAGGAAAGATTCTGGAGTGAGTTAGATGAAGTGGTAGATGGTGTACCTAGGAAAGAACGGTTGGTGATTGGGGCAGACTTTAATGGACATGTAGGTGAAGGGAACAGAGGGATCATAGGGTGATATAAGAGTGGAGGAAGGTGCACACAGGTGGACTATGTGCTATGCAGGAGATGCAACCTGAAGGAGATTGGAGACTGTAAGGTGTTGGCAGGGGACAGTGTAGCTAGACAGCATCAGATGGTGGTCTGTAGGATGGTTTTGGAGGCAAAGATGAAGAGTAGGAGAGTGAGGACTGAAAGAAGAATAAGATGGTGGAAACTGAAGGAGGAAGAGTGTAGTGTGAGGTTCAGGAAAGAGGTCAGACAGAGGCTCAGTGGTGTTAAAGAGGTGTTGGATGATTGGGCAAATACTGCAGGAGTGATGAGGGAGGCAGCTAGAAAAGTACTTGGTGTGACATCTGGAAATAGAAAGCAAGACAAGGAGACCTGGTGGTGGAATGAGGAAGTGCAGGAGAGCATAAGGAGGAAGAGGTTGGCAAAACAGAAGTGGGATACACAGAGTGATGAAAAAAGTAGGCAGGAGTACAAGGAGATGCGGCAGAGGTTGAGACACTAAGGAAGGAGAAAAAGAATTTATACCGATTGGCCAGGCAGAGGGACCGAGGTGGGAAGGATGTACTGCAAGTTACAGCAATAAAGGATGGAGAGGGAAATGTGTTGACTAGTGGGGAGAGTGTGTTGAGAAGGTGGAGGGAGTATTTTGAGCAGCTGATGAATGAATAAAATCAGACAGAGAGAAGGTTGGATGATGTGGAGTTGGTAAAGCAGGAAGTGAGAGCAGCAATTAAGAGGATGAAGAGTGGAAAGTCGGTTGGACAAGATGACATACCGGTAGAAGCGTGGAGATGTTTAGGAGAGATTGCAGTGGAGTTTTTGACCAGATTGTTTAACAGGATTTTGGAAGGTGAGAAGATGCCTGAGGAATGGAGAAGAAGTGTGCTGGTACTGATCTTTAAGCATAAAAGAGATGTGCAGTCTTGCAGTAACTACAGGGGAATTAAGTTGATCAGTCACACCATGAAGTTTTAGGAAAGAGTAGTGGAAGCCAGGCTGAGAGAAGAGGTGACCCTCTGTGAGCAACAGTATGGTTTCATGCCGAGGAAGAGCACCACAGACGCATTATTTGCTTTGAGGATGTTGATGGAGAAGTATAGAGAAGGACAAAAGGAATTGCATTGTGTATTTGTGGATTTAGAGAAAGTGTACGAAAGAGTGCCAAGAGAGGGGTTGTGGTATTGTATGAGGAGGTAAGGTGTGTCAGAGAAGTATGTAAGGGTGGTGCAGGACATGTATGAGGACAGTGTGACGGCAGTGAAGTGTGCAGTGGGTACAACAGACTGGTTCAGGGTGAAGGTTGGACTGCATCAAGGATCGGCCCTGAGTCCTTTCCTGTTTGCAGTGGTGATGGACAGGTTGACGGACGAGGTCAGACAGGAGTCTCCCTTGACTATGATATTTGCAGATGAAATTGTGATTTCTGGTGAGAGTATGGAGCAGGTTAAGAAGAGCCCGGAGAGGTGGAGATATGCGCTGAAGAGAAGGGAAATGAAACTTAGTAGGAGTAAGACAGAATACATGTGTGTGAATAAGAGGGAGGGCAGTGGAGTGATGCGGTTGCACGGAGAAGAGCTGGAGAAGGTGGAGGAGTTCAGGTACCTGGGGTCAACAGTGCAAAGTAATGGAGATTGTGTTAGAGAAGTAAAGAAAAGAGTGCAGGCAAGGTGGAGTGGGTGGAGAAGAGTGACAGGAGTGATTTGTGATAGTAGGGTATCTGCAAGAATGAAAGGGAAAGTTTATAGGACTTTGGTGAGACCTGCGATGTTGTATGGTTTGGAGACAGTGGAATTGAGCAAAAGACAGGAAGTGGAGCTGGAGGTAGCAGAGCTGAAGATGTTAAGGTTTTCGTTGGGAGTGACAAGTATGGACAAGATTAGAAATGAGTTTATTAGAGGGACAGCGCATGTAGGATGTTTTGGTGACAAGGTGAGGAAGGCGAGGTTAAGATGGTTTGGACATGTGCAGAGGAGGGACATGAATTATATAGGTAGAAGAATGCTGAGGATGGAGCCACCAGGTAGGAGGAAAAGAGGAAGCCCAAGGAGGAAGTTCATGGATGTGGTGAGGGAAGACATGCAGGTAATTGGTGTGAAAGAGGCAGATGTAGAGGACAGGGTGGTGTGGAGACGGATGATCCGCTGTGGCAGCCGAAAGAAGAAGTAGAAAATGATTATGAATAGGAAATTATATATTTTAATAAAAACAATACATATTTTAATAAAAACAATACATCAGAATGTATGTAATTTTGGGCACAGAATAAACATATGACTTAAATGACAGGGGAAAGCATGACATCTGTCACTTCTGGGGTTGAGGACAGATGTGACAGACAGAGAGAAGGTTGGATGATGTGGAGTTGGTAAAGCAGGAAGTGAGAGCAGCAATTAAGAGGATGAAGAGTGGAAAGTCGGTTGGACAAGATGACATACCGGTAGAAGCGTGGAGATGTTTAGGAGAGATTGCAGTGGAGTTTTTGACCAGATTGTTTAACAGGATTTTGGAAGGTGAGAAGATGCCTGAGGAATGGAGAAGAAGTGTGCTGGTACTGATCTTTAAGCATAAAAGAGATGTGCAGTCTTGCAGTAACTACAGGGGAATTAAGTTGATCAGTCACACCATGAAGTTTTAGGAAAGAGTAGTGGAAGCCAGGCTGAGAGAAGAGGTGACCCTCTGTGAGCAACAGTATGGTTTCATGCCGAGGAAGAGCACCACAGACCTGTGCCCGCCTCAGTCTAATTCAGTTTAAGGTTTTGTACAGAATGCATCTTTCTAAGTCTAAAGATGCATTCTGTACAAAACCTTAAACTGAATTAGACTGAGGCGGGCACAGGAAGTGGTACACCATACCCTATCTACGGCCTTCTCCCAACGTTCGTCGACAAACTGCAGCCCTAAATCCTCCTCCCAAGCGGTGCTGGTTTTATCTGTATTACAGCTAAATTACAGCTGTAATATACATCAGATAAAATGAAACTGTATATCCGGGAAATTAAACTACGCTGGTGTGGAGTAAACATGACTAAACTTTCCCAGGGTTGCTTTGGGGGTACAGAGGGAAAATTGGGAAGGCATTTAGATACAAAGCTGTGGACTTGGAGATATTAAAAAAAATTAGCTGTAGGCAGCCCATACTCCAAGGACAGGCTGGTGAAACTTCTAAAGATGCCATCTTTGTACAAGTTATAAAGTTGCTTGATGCCTTTTTCGTGCCATATTGAGAAAGCTGAATCTAAAGTGACGGGGGAAACAAATTATTTTTATTCAAGGGACTCCGTGCTGATAGAGCCCTACATTTAAAGTGACGCCTAAACTGAAACCAAATCTTATGTGTGTTCAGTATGACTGGATTGTCAGTATATCGAGATGGTTTGCTCGGAAAAGGTGAGCAAAGCAGAGCAGATACAGAGGATGATTCCATCTAAAGATTTAAAAAAAATACTTAGGTAAAAATAGTTGAAGCGATTGAAAAAAATAAAGAAACTTGGGCAGAACGTTCATTTTAACTGCATTGATTTTTCCCGTTAAAGACAGAGGCAGACTGCTCCACCTCTAAAAATCCAACTTTATATTAATCCAACAAAATTAACCTTATAATCAATGTAGAACTTATTAGATACAATAGAAGTTGTTTGATAAAACCTTTGTAACCTATATGGTAATCAAGCCTCTATTTACACCAAGTAAAATAGTAATAACAAAGCATTTATGTGTGTGAGTAAAATAGAGTCTGACTGATGTTACAAGTGTGTTGAATAGACAAAGAACAAAGACAGCATTGAGGAAGTTTAAGCATGTTTATTAAGCACGGTAACCTGGCAAAGCGACTGGAGAAGTAGGAGAATAATCAGTGGGAGACCAGCATGAGGGATAGGGAGAAAACTGTGGTATTGTTTCAGGGAAGCAGGTGCCATCGCCGAAGTCGTCTTCATAAGTTTGGGTCTGTTGATTGAAGGTAGCAGAGAGGTCAGGTGAGGTCTGTGTGCTCATGTCACGCGTAAAGGTGCTCTGCACGATGCGAGGAGGCAGACAGGGATTCTCTGGAACAGTTTGGCTAGAGAGCTGTTCGATAAATCGAGCAATTTCAGTAGCAAGTGAGGAGAGCTGGAATTGGCGGTATTGTCTGCAAAGACCACTCTTAGGAAATGTTCCAGAATGTCTGCGTGACGGAGCTGAGCAAAAGAGACCAACAGAGATAAGATGTTAAACGGGGTAAAATCACTGCGACAAAAGCATAAACTGCTAGGCGCAGGCAAGAGTAACACACATTCAAGAGAAGATTCTACACTCTATGTAACAATCAGATCAGGATGCACAAATAAAGTATAACCTGAGCACTTGCAATTATCAAATTAGAGTAACATAATCAAGCACATGTAAACAGAAAATGTAATACACTGATATAGCTAAAATTCAGAACGTTTAATAGGATTACCCATACCCCTAATATTCCAGCTAAGTAACCAGACAGGTGCACCACTGCCAAATAAACGTGAGTCTGTATTAGTGTCAGCCATTCATCCAAAAACAACTACACAGTGAAGCCAGGGGAATCCCTACCCCCACACCCCTGTGCGCGCGCATCTGACACACAAACACAAACACATACCCAACACACAAGTAGAGTCCCCATTCTAACAGTAACCCCAAGGGACAGCAACATGAACTAACAAAAAGGAAACCTACCGCCACCCACACAAATAAATGTGCTAACGACACGGAGAACAAGCCTATCCTAAACAAAAAGAAGGCTCCAGCAGATTCATTACAACATAAATCATGCGCAACTATATCTAGTTCACGGCTACTCATCCACGGTCTACATAAACATATAAACAATGTTTCTAGAGGAAAATAAATTCCTTAATTTTGTCAAACCATGGTTTGTCATGTGAACATTTTTTGTTTATGCATTGCACTTTTTAATGTTTTTTAATAAAATTATGCTTATGAATATAAAAAAATTTATTTTCACATTTAACATTTTTATGAAAAAGTTAATATTTTTTATGAAATTATGGTTTTGATTATGAAATGTAATATTTTAATAAAAACAATATATTTTTTTTTTATAAAAGAATGTCAGATTTGTTTTAATCCATTGTTTGTCATAACAGTTGTTGTGATGAACATTTGCACATTTGTTAGATTTTTATCATGGCCAAACGAAACGTAATTCTTATCTAAAGCTGTTTCCTGTTTGGTAAATGAATTCCTAATCTTCTCAAAAAACTTTTTTAGCAGTTATTTTATGTTCTCCAAGACATCATGAGACAATTGTTTCTCAGTGCATTTTCTATATGTCTTTAAGCAGTATTATCAGGTGTACGTAGCAGTTTCTTCTCTCTGAATGATGTGTTTAAAGAGAATAAGGAAAATTCGGAGTGTAATTACAACTATGCACCTATTGTTATAGAAATAAAGAAGCTATTGTTATAATTGTTATAGAAGCTAAACATAACAGTCGAGTGAGTCAGATCTTCACCCTGGAGGTGGCCCCCTTTCTATTTTAAAGAAAGGATCTATTTATGGGCTCTCAACTATTTCAGTCCTGAATACTCATTCAGGTAGGCTTCTTAGGCCAACAGACCAATGAGTGCACAGATTAAGGGGGTGCTGTTTTGATCCTGCTTGTGTGTATCCACTGTGGAGGATAATCAGTCAGAAGATTACAGCTAGAACAGTTTCTGTGGGCAGAGAAAGCGCTAGTGAGACATCAGCACTAAAATAATTAACATTTTCAACCTTGGCAGAAACTTAGTCGTCCACAATCACTTCCAGGTTACCTATGACAGAAATGCCAGTGCGTCCCCTGACCCATGGGGTCGGGAAAGGCCGGACCATTAGAATTTTAAAAGGTGACATTTTAGTAGTTGAAAATGGGGTCATTCTCATTTCTGTGAGTACAGCCAGGAGAACAACAATCCAATTTCAGCCTGTTTCAATGCAGGCTTCACCAACACTATTAAAGATAGTTTAGGCAGAGCAGTTTTTACATCTACATCTCTAATGATACCAGCAGAATCTGATTTACATTTTTTAGAAGCCCATTACTTTGTCCATTTCAGTAGGCTGACTCCGAAGTATTTTTTAGGTCAATATCTGGTATATTGGAGATATGTGTCATCATTGGGATCTCGGGATTTGTACTGGTTGTTTTGCTGCTTCCTTAGCTACTTTATCCGCTAACAAACTTCCTCCGAATCACCTGCGGCATGTCCTTTAACCTTAACTATGGCCACTTTGGCAGGGAGTTGAACAACATTTAAGAGGTCGCCTATGAGATTAAAATGTGCTATGGGCTTTCCATCAGCTGTTTTTAAGTGTCTTTGCTTCCATGTTTAGGCAAAATCATGCACAACACCATAAGCATACTTAGAATCAGTGTATATAGTTACTACTTTACCTTCAGACATCTGACATGCACTTGTAAGTGCCACTTACTCTGCAGCTTGTGCTGATGTGTATATTAATGATTTAGCTTCAACTATTTCATCAGGTGATCTTACAACCGCATATCCACATAAATACACATCAGAGGGTTTTAAACATGTTCTATCTACCTATAGGAAATCCCCTACTTCCAGGGCTGTATCCAAAATATCGGGCCTACAAGAGGTCTCTTGTTCACTGTGTTTAAGGCAATCTGATGTGAGGTGTACAGTATGAAAGGATGTGACGGCATCATTTTTCTGGGCTAGAAATCCCCGCACCCGTAACACTATGTTTGTATACATAAAGGTGAAAAGGCTTAGCATAATGCAAAAGAACTAGAGCTAGTACAGACTGTATAGCCTTCTTGAGGGCAGTAAAACTGTCTGTCATTTCATGAGTCCACAGAATGAGATGTGATGGAGGAGCTTTGTGATCAATAGCACTATGCAAAACTTTATCATGCTGTGCGCAGTCAGGGATCCATGATCGGCAGTAGTTTCTCCGTCCCAAGAAGCTCTCTGTTTCACAGTCTGAGGTCTTGAATACCTAGTCACAAGCTATACTCAATCCTGCGATATCTTACGTTGGCCTTCTGAGATCACATGACCCAGATATTGCTCATCAGGGACAAACTTACTTACAAAGAACATATTTACGTTTAATCATCACATTATCTGTGTAAAGCTGCTTTGAGACAATGTTCATTGTTAAAAGCACTATACAAATAAAAATGAATTGAATTGAATTGAATATAAGACCTTTCGCGTCACCCAGTGTTTGCTTCACCCAAAAACCATTAAAAGTGCAAAATTTCAACGCAAAACTTGATGACAACCGATGCTTTAACATTTTTTTTATTCAAAAGTGATTGTTTTTATTAAAATATTACATGTTATGTTCATAATCATAATTTCATGAAAATATATTAAAATATCAAAAATATGTTATTGTGAAAATATGAATTTTCATATAAATTAGCGTCATTTCATTAAAAACTATTTTTAAAAGTGCAATAAGTGCATGAAAATGTTGACATGACAAAATAAATTTTGACAGGAATATAAAATCTTTCATAAAAACAGTTATTGTAAAAATATGGATATATTAATTAGTGGAAAATTTTTATGAAAAACATGAAATGACAAATCAAGTTTTTACAAGTAATTGTGAAAATATAAATGTTCATATTCGTAAGCATTATTTCACTAAAAAGTCTTTCATAGTCATTAGGAAGGCACAAGCCAGTGCACTCTTAGTGCCGGTCTTAAGCTCGGATAAATGGGGAGGGTTGCATTAGGAAGGGCATCCAGCGTAAAACATGTGCCAAATTATATATGCGGATCACAAATCAGAAATTTATACTGGCCTGGTCGAGGCCTGGGTTACCAACGACCGCCACAGGTATCGTTAGCAAACATGGTACCGGTGGAAATTAGGCTACCATTGGCCAAAAGGGGAAAGGGAGAGGAGGAAGACGTCTACAGAGACATCAGGGAAAGGAAAAGTGGAGGAGAGTGGAGGTTAGAGTTGGTACTTTAAATGTTGGTACAGTGGTACCTTGCTTATCGACCGGCTCGGACATCAACCTTTTTGGACATCGAAATTTGCACCCGCTGAACGACCAAATGCCCCTGTTTATCGACCTTTTTTTACCCCGACCCACATGGAGCGAGAAAAAAGGATCTTCCCAGTTTTGCCTCAGCCTTCGTGGAGAGAGCATTCATCATTAATTAAACTTAGGTTTGTAAATAATATAGTGTTATTTAGCGGTCAATATAACAATTTAGTGCGTGTATATTGTATATATTGTTCCATTATTTTTTATGGGATAATTACATTCTCTCTTCAACCTTTTCGCATTTCGACCGGTTTTAAGTCGATAAGCGGGGTACCACTGTACGATGACTGGTAAAGTTAGTAAAGAGAGAGAGTTAGCTGATATGATGGAGAGGAGAAAGGTAGATATGTTGTGTATTCAGGAGACAAAGTGAAAAGGGAGTAAGACCAGGAACATTAGAGGGAGGTTAAAACTGTTCTATCATGGTGTGGATGGAAAGAGAAATAGTGTAGGGGTGATCCTGAAGAAAGAGAAAAGTAAGAGAGTAGTGGAGGTAAAGAGAGTTTCTGATAGGGTAATGAAGCTGGAAGTTGAAGGGGTCATGATAAATGTCATCGGTGCTTATGCTCCACAAATGGGTTGTGAGATGGAGGAAAAGAAAACATTCTGGAATGAGTTAGATGAAGTGGTAGAAGGTTTACCTAGGAATGAATGATTGGTGATTGGGGCAGATTTAAATTGGCATGTAGGTGAAGGGAACAGAGGTGATGAGTAGGTGATATGTAGGTATGGCCTTAAGGAGAGGAATGTGGAAAGGCAGTCTGTATGATGGTCTGTAGGATGGTTTTAGAGGTGAAGAAGAAGAGGAGGAGGAGGACTGAAAGAAGAATAAGATGGTGGAAACTGAAGGAGGAAGACTGTAGTTCTGTGGTTCAGGGAAAGCCAAGAAAAAAGCATATGAGGAGCTGTATGTAAAGTTGGACACCAAGGAAGGAGAAAAGGAGCTGGGAAGAATGTGCCGCAAGTTAGAGCAATAAAGAATGGAGATGGAAATGTGTTGACTAGTGAGGAGAGCATGTTGAGAAGGTGGAGGGAGTATTTTGAGCAGCTGATGAATGTGGAAAATGTCATCACAAATTTAGCTACTTCTTTAGACAAAGCATTAATTGTTGGTGACTTTACATTCATTTTGATAATCAAAAAGACTCTTTAATGGCAGCAGTTGTGTCCATTCTAGATTCAACTGGAATTAATCAGAATGTTATAGGACCCATTTTAAAATTTGGATTAAAAAAAAAAAAGAATTCAACGTTACGTTATGCTTTAGATGATGTAGCCCCCTTAAGACCAAAATGATCAGAAAGAAAAAATTAGCACAGTGGTATAATGATCATACACGCACCTTTTCTGTTTAAAGACCACTCGGAAATTAGAACGTAAATGGAATCAAACTAAATTAACAGTATTTTAAATATCATGGAAGGAGAGCCTCCTAAATTATAGAAAATCTCTTAGTGCTGCTAGATCAGCATATTTCTCCACCCTCATAGAAAATACCAAGCATAATCCTAGATTTTTATTCAGCATGGAAGCAAAATTAACAGGAAATAAAAGCACTGCACTAACATGCACACCATCATTAGGTAGTAATGATTTCATAAACTTTTTTAATAATAAAGTTAAAACATCAGGCAAGAAATCTAGACGGTTAATATAAATCCAAATTATTTTACAAGTAACCCTGTAGACCGTGTGTCATTATAACAGACAATCAACTACAAAGCTTCACTCCTATTCAAGGGAATGACTACATTTCATTAATTTCCTTATCAAAACCATCAACCTGCATTCTCTATCCCTTGCCTACAAGTTTCTTTAAACAAATAACTCCAGAGGTAATTGAACCTGTTTCAAAAATAATAAACTCTTCCATTAGCACTGTTTATGTACCAAAATCCTTCAAACTGGCAGTTATCAAACCCCTAATTAAGAAACCTGACCTTGACCTATGTCAGTTGTCCAACTACAGGCCAATATCAAATCTCCCCTTCATATCCAAAATGTTTAAAAAAGGTTGTAGCACAGCAGTTATGCTCACACCTACTTATGAATAACATTTTTGAAATGTATCAGTCAGGATTTAGGCCTCATCATAGCACAGAGACGGCGCTAGTTAAGGTGGTAAATTGGCCTTTGATCAGGGTTTTGTCTCTTTACTTGTTTTGCTCAACCTTAGTGCAGCTTTTGACACCACTGATCACACTATACTGCTTGCTAGACTTGGGAACGTGGTTGGAATAAAGGGAACAGCTCTCTCTTGGCTAAGGCCTTATTTGACTGATCGCTATCAGTTTGTTGATGTAAATAAATACGTTTTCAACCTCGACTTGAACACTGAGACTGTGTTTGAGTCCCAAACTCTGATTGGAAGGCTGCTCCATAACTGTGGGGCTTTATAAGAGAAAAGTCATTTAGTCAACTGCTCGGTCATAACTGATCCAAAATGTCAAAGTATACATCATTTAAATCTGTTAAGGGTCTACTTTTATTTGTGTATGCTCACTACATAAACAAAACGTTGTATTTTTTTTAAATGAATAAAATAGTCAGAGTGCGCCATCTGTCGCCTTTGTCTGCGTAAACTTTGTTTAGAAACGCGTCATCAAAAAGCACTGAAACTTGGCCAATAGCTGACACACGGAAATAAAAAATATATCTTTAGACAGCTTAAAGTGTGTAGTTTTAGAATAAGTCGGTGAAAAAAAAAACATATGTTTTCTTTTAGTGTAAATCATGTAAAACCAAGTAGAGCCACAGATTTTCCACCGCAGCTCATTATCTGATAATGAGCTGCGACCGACAGCCCCCCCGCTATTCACAGGTAAAACAGTTCACACGTCGAGTCACACACACACACACGCCCCCCGGACAGTGGCATAAAACAATGGCAGAGAATTTACCTTTTCATCTGAAGAAGATTGTGATTCAGACGAGTAGCGTTTGCATTTTAAAGAGCGAGGACTTTCCAGCAAGTTGCTACGATAAGTAAGTTATTTAGTCTTACATTCTGATCATATAAAACTCATATTGTTTGTAGACATCTCTGCCTAGCTTTTGTCAGCATTGCCTTTTAATGTTTCAACAAATATCCACCAATATCTGCTCATTTGTAACATTAACTGTTTGTGATTGTATGCCCTAAATATTGTTGACGTTATATAAAGTTATATTTTAGCCTCAGTTCAGTTTTGGTTGGTGTCACTGATCATCCTGAAATGATGTTATGTATTGTTTATAGATTTGTTCACTACTTTATTCACTACTAGAGATTTAAAGCACGTTTGTATGTCCCTCTGGATAAGGGCGTCTGCTAAATGCCGCAAATGTAAACGTGTTAGCTAGCAGAGATGTTCCGAAATGCGGAGGTGTAAATGCTATATGTACAATGCATGCTAACAAATATATATTGTTCAAGTGTATTCATCAAAAATACTGAAAAATATATTGTTTGATTATTTTTAGGAGTGTGGCTGCATCACCCTTTCCTTCACTGGAAACTCCCACCAGGCCACGCAGGTGTTGCTCCATTTTCAGTTCGACCGAGAATCATTTTAGGATGATTCTCGGTCGAACTGAAAATGGAGCAACACCTGCGTGGCCTGGTGGGAGTTAAAAAAGGTTGTTTAATATTTAAATATTAAACCTTTTTTAACTTTTTTAACTTTAAGTAAAAAATATGTACTTACTTAGTAAGTACATATTTTATATTTTCCTAAATTATATTTAGTTTAAATCATTATTGCTTTGTATGACATGCAAACAACTTTATCAATGACAATATTATTTGCTCAGCTGTAAATGGTGATGGTGTAAATGTCTGAGATGCATTATGGTCTATGGCCCATCAACAAACATTTATCTGTCCTATTGCCCATCAACAAATAGGCCTATAGGCTGTACAATGCATGCTAAAAAATATATATTGTTCAAGTTTATTCATCATCCTAAAATATATTGTTTGATTATTTTTGGTAATGTGGCTGCATCACTCTTGCCTTCACTGGAAACTCACACCAGGCCACGCAGGCGTTGCTACATTTTGAGACCGAGAGTCATTCTGAGTAAGTACATATTTTGTATTTTTTTTTTATTATATTTAGTTTGAATCATTATTGCATTGTATGACATATGCAAACAACTTTACCCATGACACAATTAGTGATGTTCGTGTGTGTGTTTCATAAACAGATGTGATCAAGCACCTGCTCCAAAAAGGGCAAAGGCAGCGCACAGACAGTCCACCATGTCATGGAAGGATCAGACAGATAACGACACAGTTCCACAGACTCTGCAAATCCTGCCCGCACGTGAACCTGAACCTCAACTGAGGTCTTCTGACTCTCATTCTCCATGTAGTCTATTTAAAATGTTTTTCCCGGACAGTGTTTTCCCGGAAAGTTGCCCTCCATCATAGACTACTGGCGACAGAGCAGTATTTTGCTGGACGGTACTGGACATCATAATCAAAGACGGACAGCTGTGAAACCCACCTCTGCTTAATTGCCCCAAGCTTGGCTGTTTTCAGGTGGCACAAAGGTTTATTGTCTGTAATCACAGTGAACTTGGAACCCAATAAATATCCTCGAAATTTTTCAGCAACCGCCCACTTAACAGCAAGAAGTTCAAGCTTCATGCTGCTGTAGTTTCTATCATTCTTTTCGGCATCCCTTAGTTGTCTACTTGCAAAGGCAATCACCCGCTTGGTGTCTCCTTGCTGTTGGTACAGAACAGCACCAAGCCCTTGACTGTTCGCGTCCGTCTCCACAATGAACGGTTTTGTAAAGTCTGCAAAACCTAGTATAGGTGCACATGTAAGCTTATCCTTGAGACTGTCAAAAGCAGCTTGGCATCCTTCAGTCCACAGACAACGCAGTAAGTGATTAGTTTTGTTTACACTTCTGCTATTCAAACATGAATTTACCACATCATGCAAGGGACCAGCTATTTTAGAGAAATCCTGAATGAATTGCCTGTAGCAACTGCAGAAACCAAGGAAAGATCTTAAATTCTTTAACGTAGTTGGAACCGGCCACTGCTTCACAACAGCTACCTTCAGGGGGTCTGTGCTAAAACTGTTCGCAGATATCTGGTGTCCTAAAAACGCAACCTCTGACTGAAGAAAATGCCATTTCTCCAGCTTTACCTTCAGACCAGTCTCTTGCAGCCGCATCAACACAATATCCAGTCAAGCCAAGTGCTCCTGAAACGTTGATGAAAACACTAAAATATCCTCTAGGTAGACCAGCAGAATCTGAAAGACTAGGTCATTCTTGGTGGCTTGCATTAACCTCTGAAAGGTTGCAGGCCCACTGCAAATGCCAAACGACATCCCTAAGTACTCATATAACCCAAAAGGGGTTGAAAATGCTGTTTTGTGCCGATCCACCACCACCTGATGGTAGCCACTTGCTAGATCAATTGTAGAGAAATATCATGCTTCCCGGAGGGCATCAAAGCTCTCATCTATGCGGGGTAAAGGAAATGCATCCCTTTTGGTCTTTTGATTTCGTTTCCGGTAATCTACACATAACCTGATGCTTCCATCTGCCTTACGCACTAGAACTATAGGTGATGCATTGGCACTGTTACTCTCCTGTATAACTTCCTTCCGTAACAAGTTGGAGATATGTTCCCTCACTTCACAGTACTGATTTGGTGGAATCCTACGATATGGCTGTGTATCAGGATCATCATCTGTCAAGCGAATCTTGTGCTTAACCTTATCGGTATACCCCAGGTCCTCATCCTCTACAGCAAATACATCAACGTACTTTGTTAATAAGGACCTAAACTAAACTTGCTCGTACTCAGTGCCAGCCATGTCAATCTTATCCAAGATCGTCTGTAAACAGTTTCTATTAGGCTCACCCTTTACATCTACAGTCACTTGTTCAGTGTCAGCTGAGATTCACTGAAATTTCACTTCACAATGCTGTAAACTCGCTACACCCCCTACTTTTGACAGAATACCCAGCCGTGTCCTAGGGGACAAAAACACATCCTCCGGAGAAAGATTTAAAATCTCAACAGGTATACAAATATTATTTGCATCAACAAGCATGGTAATGACTACCAGACCCCCTGACAATGGAGTACTCAAAGGTTCCAAGATCTCTATTAGATGCCCTTGCCAAGATAGTCACTACTGACGCAGCAGGTATTCGCTCTGTCCGTTTCCCAGCGACCACTGCAACACAGGTCCTTTCAATAGTACATGTCTGTGCCTTCTGGAAAGCATCCCTCCAATCGGAATCCACTTTTGCATCCAAGGTAGTATCAAATTCTGCATTGACTAGCTGCCTACAATGACTGATTATGTTCATGCCTATAATACAGGGCAGTGATTTATCAGGGCTAACAATGTCTTTAACCACTAAGAAGCCACAGTGGGGCATCTTAATTCCCATTGCCTTAAACTTGACTACCAGTGTCCAGCAGGCACTGGGTGGCAACATCACCAACCAAAAGCTCAACTACAGGGCATGTACCTACAGCGTGTTGCATCAACTGGTCACAAGAGGGAGGAGCATCCTCTAAGTCAGTTTGCTTTCCCCGAATTGCGCAACTTGTGATGATTGGGGTGGTCTCACTTCCCTGAGAGTCAGGGGGAACAGGCTGAGCGAACAGAGTACTCGGCTTCTGAGTACAATTCTTTGCAACATGTCCAGCTGCTTGACACCTAAAACATATTGGTAGCCCTTCCTCAGTGAATCTTGGTTGAGACTTGGGCCTACTAATGTTTACTCTTGTGCTACCGCCTTGTGCAGTTAGATCTTTCACTGCTTGAGTCAACTCACTAATTGCCCTGCCTTGCTCGGCTATGACCTTAAGTACGTCCTCAAGGGTAACATCTTTACGTTCATGCACCTGAAGTGCTGAACAATTTGCTAAACTACTACTATGTCGTGACTTATTTGCTGTGGTACTAGTTGAGGGTTCCTCTAAGAACCACATCTGTGATTCATCTCGCTATTGAGCTTGTAATGGAGTAGGACGTGGAGTTAGGGGGGCCTGGTGGATTATTGTTATAATTGTTATTATTTCGAGCTTTTCACTTTTATTTTTGCTCTCAATCCCTCGGTTTACCCTCGTTGTTTGTATATTTGAATCTAGATGTAGTTATGATGTAAAACTTCTAAGACCCGTAGCACAACTCAGTCACAGCTGCGGCCGGGTTCAACAGTTGCGGCCTAGCCTTTAAGGCCGAGCCAAGTGCATTGGAACGTACTTTGGGAAACGATTTACTGACAATAAAGTTGCAGCTGCAGGCAGTGAAGGCGCACCTGTCCAGCGATAGAGCTGTGAATGAGGCTGCGGTGCGAGAACTAAAGGGCACCGTGGTTGAGATAGAGCGCTCACTTTCTGTTTGCACTGATGATATCGCTGTAATGCAACGTGACATACACCGTCTTACTGCTGAGTTCAATAAACCAGAGACCAAATGTGATGATCTGGAAGCTAGATCACGGCGCAATAATGTCCAGATAATTGGTGTTCCTGATCAAACAAAGAACTAATATTAGTTGATTTTATGTGCTGCTCTATGTTCAAAATTACATGGTTAAGTATTTGAACTGAGACAAATAAAAGACTTCAACTCAGAATGTGTAAATCATATTTAATTTAAAATAATTTAATTAAACAAGAAACAGGAATGACAGAATTACTGAGTAAACTAGTTCACTGGTGAGTCTATGCAGATTCCTCAGCTGCACACCTAAAAAAAGTAAAGAAAGAAAAGACAGAAAAGGCAATTTAGTACATTTTAAAATATTTCCATTCACAGCAGCATCTAAAAAAACATGCATCAATATAATTAAGATATATCCTAGAATCTCATCAGTAAATTGTTTCCACCTCTGCCTCGCACATTAATAACTTATGCCGGGGACCAGTCATGGAATCCAAAACTTATGAATGTAACAATAAAAAAATATCAAGCTTGCGTCTGAACTTGACTCTTAAACGAATATTTGGACATTTGCCTCACCTGCAACTAATAATACCTGATGTCTGTGCTCTCTTTTTAGTGATCAGGAGGCGCATAAAAGCCAAGGGAGGGGAGGGGTGTGGGTGTGTGTGTGTGCCAGAAGTGCCGCGTGAGCGCTGTGCAACCAGACACCAGTGTGACAAATAAACAACAAGAATACACTAAATAAAGAACGGTGGTGGCGCCTGTGAACCGACCTGTTGTGGCTATCCTTTTTCCTCCCTCCCACTCGCTCTCCCACAGTGGTGCCGAAACCCGGGAAAAAGAAACACTGATCGGGCGGACATGAAACCGTCACTGTTGGCGCACCGAGTGAAGGCGATCGCAGAGCTCCAGCAGACCCAGCATCAGGCGCTCCTTCAGGCGCGTGCGGAGCAGGAGCAACGGTTCGAAGCGGTGGTCCGAGCCCAGCCTTCTGTGAGGCTCTGGGGGCAAGAGAGGCCCCGGCCAGCCCCCCCTCCCGTCCTCCCTCATGCATTCCGCTAACCAAGATTGGCATGCAGGATGACGTTGAGACCTTCCTGAAGCTGTTCGAGTGTGTGGCGCGGAAGCCTGGACCGGTCTGTTGGCGCTGCGGGGAGCCAGGACATTTCCTGGACCAGTGTCCTGTCATGGATGTGGTCGTGTCGGGTCGGATCCCCGAGGCGCCACAGGCTGCCCCCGATCAAGCGGGAACGTACCGCATACCAGTGAGTATTCAAGGGGGTACACACCAGGCGTTACTGGACTTGGGCTGCGAACAGACCACTGTCCACTAAAGCCTGGTGCGGTGCGAGGTATTGGATGCGGCACGACGGGTGAAGGTAAGGTGTGTGCATGGGGATGTTCACGAATATCCGGTGGTGGTCATTTCGGTTTGCTTTAGGAAAGAAAACCATAGAGTGGAGGCGGCGGTTAGTCCCCGCCTCCCCCATTTGCTGATCTTGGGCATGAACTGATCTGCGTTTTCGTGCTTACTTCGGGAAGCCGAGCGGGAAACACCTGTCCCGCCCCAGACAGATTCTGCCCTACGGGAGATTTCCCCCGGGGATTTCCTTCTTGAGCAGTCGCTGGACAAAACGCTCCAACACGCCTTCAACCAGGTGAGAGCAATTGATGGTCAGCGTATCCAGCCTGATAGCGCTCTTTCATATCCTTACTCATTCGCGATAAGCTGTACCACGTGACGCAGGACGCGCAAACCGGTGAAGAAACGACCCAGTTGCTGGTCCCAAGGAGCCGCAGGGAGCTTCTGTTTCATGCGGCTGACCACAATCCGATGGCAGGCCACCTGGGCAGCGAGAAAACTCTAGACCATCTAACAGAGCGGTTTTACTGGCCAGGCATTCACGGCGATGTGCGTCGATGGTGTGCGGCATGCCGGGAATATCAGCTGGTAAAACCCCTGGCCTTGATCGAGGTCCTTATTGGTCCGTTAGAGTGAACCACACACGGGCATCATTTTGCATTAGTCATAGTGGATATGCGACGCGATACTTGGAAGCCGTGCCTCTCCGCAGCATTTCCGCACGTAGCGTTGCTGAAGCGCTTTTTTTCGTGTCATCTCCCGTGTCGGGATACCAAAAGAGATCCTAACCGACCAGGGCACGGCGTTTATGTCACAGACGCTTTTCACACTGTACGAGCTGTTGGGGATTAAAGCGATTCGCACCAGCGTTTTTCATCCGCAAACCAACGGTCTGGTGGAGCGCTTCAATAGGACGCTGAAGAGCATGATCCAAAAGTTTGTACAGGGGGATGCACGGAATTGGGATAAATGGCTCAAGCCCTTATTGTTCGCAGTACGAGAGGTCCCACAAGCCTCCACGGGGTTTTTTCCCATTTTAATTGCTTTACGGCCGTAAGCTGCACGGAGTACTAGACGTGCTCTGGGAAAATTGGGAGGAGGGACCTTCGAGCGCACAGAATGAAATCCAATACATCCTGGACCTGAAAGCAAAACTCCATTCACTGAGGCAATTAACCTTGGAGAATTTGCTGCAGGCACAGGAACGGCAAACCCCGCTGTACGACAAGGGTGCGCGGCTTCGGCTTTTCACATCGGGGGACAAAGTCCTCGTTTTTCTACCCACGTCGAGCTCTAAATTACTCGCCAAGTGGCAAGGGCCTTTCGTGGTTACACAGCGGGTGGGGGATGTTGACTATGAGGTGCGGCACACGGACAGGGGCAGGGCGCTCCAGGAGTACCACCTAAATCTTCTAAACCCGTGGAAGGAGGCAGTGCCTGTGTCTCTAGTGACAGTGATCCCTGAGAGGGAGAAGCTGGGTCAGAAACCGCCTCGGTCCCCTGTGAAGACCATCTCTCGCCGTCGCAGAGAGCACACATTGCGGAATTACAGCAAGAGTTTGCGGACGTGTTCTCTCCCCTGCCTGGGCGAATGAATCTCATAGAACACCATATCGAGACATCTCCCGGGGGCCTGCCCGAAAACAAAAAGAACGTGGTACGGGAGGAACTTCAGGTGATGCTCGACATGGGGGTGGTCGAGAAGTTCCACAGTAACTGGAGCAGCCCAGTGGTCTTGGTTCCCAAGCCCGACGGGTCGGTCCGGTTCTGTGTGGTCTATCATTAGGTCAACACGGTGTCGAAGTTTGGCGCGTATCCAATGCCTCGCATCGACAAGCTGCTTGATCGGTTAGGTGCGGCTCGCTTTTATTCGACACTGGATTTAACCAAGGGATATTGGCAGATCCCTTTGACGGCAATATTACAGGAAAAAACGGCTTTCTCCACTCCGTTCGGTTTACACCAGTTCATCACACTTCTGTTCGTTTTTTTCGGAGCCCCGGCGACGTTTTAATGTCTGATCGACTGGATTCTCTGTCCACACAACGGATACGCCGCTGCGTATTTATATGACATTGATATTTATAGCAATGACTGGCAGCGGCATCTGCTAGAAGTGCACGATTGGGTGGGTGGAGGTACGGTATCTGGGTTTTCACTTGGGTCATGGGCAGGTGCATCCCCAGATTGACAAGATGGCAGCGATTGTGGCCTGTCCGAGACCTAAGACCAAAAAGGAGGTGAGACGGTTTCTGGAGACGGCGAACTATTACAGGAGATTCATCCCTGTGTTTTTGGACATCACCAGCTCGCTCTAAAGGGATCTCACTAAAAAGGGAGCTCCAGATCCGGTCCAGTTGTCGGAGCCGTGCCAACAGGCTTTTACGCATGTTAAAGCCATGCTCTGCAGAGGTCCGCTTTTGCATGCACCTAATTTCTCTCTCCCCTTTGTTTTGCAGACTAATGCGTCGAATGGGGGGCTGGGGGCCATGTTGTCCCAGATGGTGGAGGAGAAGGAACGGCCGGTGCTGTTCATAAGCCGTAAGCTGTCGGTATGGGAAAGACGGTACAGCACAACCAATTCATTTGCACTGCAAATAGCACAGACCACAAAATAAATGTTTTTTATTGACCCCAACAAGTGACTGCTTGTTCAGTCTATTCATCAGTGGTGTTGTCGATGATCTGAAAGGTTAATTTTTGATTATTTTAACTTCCTGATCATGATTCCTTGGCTTTGCCAGTTAACATAATAACATTTAACAGTTAATTGTGTATTTCCTCAAAAATATTTAGGATAATAATATCCAAAAGGTAATGGAATCATAAATAAACAATGATAAACAAACAACTCACTTTTCAGCTCTTCGACAACACCACTGACAAACAATAATCAGTCTCAGACGGGTTTGTCACTTGTTGCGGTGCCCTTGAAACATTTATTTTGGGATCTGTGCTATTTGGTTGTGTTGTGGTAAAGTTTTTTCTTTCTTTTGCTGGTGTTTTCTTAAGTTGCAGCATTTTGAGCTCTCTCAGCCACTGTGTAGGATGCTTTGAGGATAAGTAATTTATAAGATAATTTTTTTATTTCAGGGTGGAGTATTCCTCTTAATTAAACAGAGGCAAAAACAGTGATTGAGTTAAAATATTAATAATTGTGCAGCCCTAGCTATAGGTTATATGACTTACACTTCCGGCTGTACTGCCGTCCGATCACGGTCCCGCTGGGCTCTCAAAGCAATGTTGTTTTCTCTGCCTCTTAAATTTGTGAACCATTTACCAAGTGCTTTCTCCAGCTCTTTTTTACTTACAGTTTTCAGCAAAGGTTCTGCTTCAGGCTACCTGTAAAGCAAAAAAAATTTATATAAAGTAGAGCATGCTACTGTATCAACCAGGGCACAACCCATTATTTGTATGTATAAAGCATGCAAGTTACATAAGCATAAGCACTATCAGAACTAATAATAATAATAAATAAATAAAAAGACTAAAAATCACAAGGTTGTAATCACCTTCTAATCCAATATTTGCCAAACTGTTAACTGATTTGAGTAAATGATGTTAAAATTACACAATACCATGCAAAAAGTTAAATGCATTAATTGTGAATTTCAGGCTTTGTTGTGATTAATGTCTAGAATAATTAGTGGGGCCTTGAACACAGATCGATTATTAAATTCGTACTGGTACACCTGGTATACTGGTACACTTTAGATCAGGGGTCACCAACCTTTTTAAAACTGAGAGCTACTTCTTGGGTACCGGTCAATGTGAAGGGCTACCAGTTTGATACACACAGTTTTCAGTTTGAGCTTAAATAAAACATTTGCTCAATTTACCTTTAATTATATGCTATTATTACTAATTAATGATATTTATCTATGTGAAGACACTTCACGTTGGTGACCCCTGCTTTAGACCGTGAATTTGAACTGACTGTAACTCACTGTAACATTAGATTAAGTTACTTAATTATAACGATGTTTGTCTTTAAAAGCCTTAGTGGAGATAACACAGCAAGTGTTCGACTTGACTGCACAAACCGAAGCGTGCTTGTGAGTAGCGTCTGGCACAGATTATTTAGATTTCATGTCCCAGGCATTCCTTTTAACCTATGACATCCTTACCTCAATCAAAAGTTAAACTTTTATTGGGGGTAATATAGTCATAAAGTGCCACACTCCCCCTTTTAAAGACACAAACCGGACCAGACCCTAAACTCCTGTTGAGTTTACCAAGACCCCCCTAATCCTAAAACACACACCCACACACAACTGGCTCCAGAAGGTCTGGATCCTACCACAAGACGAGATAACCCCATGTAGGTTCTCTGTTGACCGCATAAAGACCTCGACCATAAAACACCCACACATACACATGTGCGCATTTCATTTGAACAGAGTACGACATTGTACTAACATCCGTTATACGTTAATTACTGGTCCCAGCACGTTAATGTATACCTGTTCTAATGCTGTATGTCCTTTTAAGGCCCATTGTCAGAATTTATACAAAATTATCTGCTCTTCACTTTCCTAATGAAAGTTTTTATTTAAGTGTGAGCCCTTTATCAAATTTTAAAGTGAATTAAATTTCCGTGACGATTTCTCAGTTAGGGTGTGATTAATTTTGAAGATTAGGCTTGCCATTCCTTTCCTTTCTTTCTCTCCTTTCTTCTTTTCCCTTCTCTTCCTCCTTTTCCTATTTTAAACTTTTTGTTTATTTTTATTTTAATTTTTATTTTCTTTATTTCTTCTTGTTTGTTTGTGTAGTTAGTTTTATGTTGTGTTTATCTCATTCATTAAACGGCGTATTTGTCATAAGTGATTGTCTCTGCATGCCGCTCACATTTTAAGGTTCCTGCAACATTCGATCTGAACTACATGCTCTATTAATTGTACGGTATAAAGTAAAGGGGGGGGTTGTGCTTTCTTGGCCGTGGAGATACCTCTCTTATAGAATTCATAAAGATTATATTGTCTGTTCCCTGGACCAACAGACCAAATAAGTGTAACGTTACTTCCATTACCGTCAATTCAATTTAAATATTTAGGAGTAACTATAACCCGTTATATTTACTTATAAATATTCCCTTTTCTTTGCGAGCTAAATTCGCTACACTGCACTTTTTTTAACGTTTTTAATTAAATGATGGTTATGAATATCGAAATTTATATTTCACATTTTAAAGGTTAACACAATATTTTTGTAAAAACTTGATTTGTATAGTCATTTTATTGTTTTGCGTTTACTTATTTACTTATATTTAATAACATATTTTTCTGATGAATGTTAATTAATACTTTTTTATAAAATTATGATTATGAATATAGAATTTAATATTTTAATTAAAAAAAAATATATTTTATAAAAGAAAGTAATATTTTTTTGTGCACTTTTAACAGTTTTTAGTTAAATGATGCCTATGAATATGAAAAGTCATAATTTAACATTATCTTCTAAAATCTTTGTCATACACATTTTTCAATTAACTTTTGCACATTTTTTTTCCTGAAATTATTCATTTTAATATAAAAATTGATATATTACCAATTAATTTCATATTTTTAAAAGAAAAGTCATATTTTTGCGCTTTTAAAGATTTTCTCTGTAAAATTATGAATGTGATTGTGAACATTCATATTTTTACAATAACTTGTAAAAACTTGATTTGTCATTTTTTAAGTTTTCATTGAATTTTTGCACTTTTTTAAGAGTTTTTTTTTTATGAAATTATTCTGATGAATATGAGAATTTATATTTTACCAATTCATTTAATCTTTTTATTTAAAAAATAAAATATTCTTTTTTTATCAAACCATGGTTTTAATGTAAGTTTTCTGCTTACAAATTGCACTTTTTTACTGCTTTCCATTAAATGATGCTTATGAATATGAAAATTCACATTTTCACATTAACTATCAATTTTTTTGTAAAAAATGTCATCTTTTTGTCAAAAACATTTTTTGTCACTTTTTTTGTTTGTGATTCACTTATGGCCCACTAATGGTTTTCCATGATCATATGATTTATATTTTCACAATTACTCATATTATTATGGTAAAGGTTAACCTTTTTATGAAATTATGATTACGAATAGGAAATTATATATTTTAATAAAAACAATCCATCTTTTATTAAAAAAAGTAATTATTTTCAAACCATTGTTTGTCATCACATTTTGCGTAGATTTTTTTCACTTGTAATAGTTTTTAGTTAAATGTTGCTAATGAATATGAAAAGTCATATTTTTTACAATAAAATAAAAAAACTTGATTTGTCATATCACATTTCTTTTTTTTTAAGTTTTTCATTAAATTATACCTTTGTATTTACAAAAATTCATATTTTATCAATTTATTTTATATTCATTTGAAAAAAAAGTAATAATATGATCATGAAAGCTTTTTTGTTCACTTGTTGCACTTTTTTCAACTGTTTTTCAGGAAAATATCCTTCTGTATATGAAAATTTATCTTCTTCTGTCGGCTGCTCCCATTAGGGGTCGCCACAGCGGATCATTTGTCTCCATACCATCCTGTCCTCTACATCTGCCTCTTTTACACCACTCTTTTCCTCCTACCTGGTGGCTCCATCCTCAGCATTCTTCTACCAATATAATTCATGTCTCTCCTCTGCACATGTCCAAACCATCTCAATCTCGCCTCCCTCACCTCGTCACCAAAACATCCTACATGCGCTGTCCCTCTAATAAACTCATTTCTAATCTTATCCATCCTCGTCACTCCCAACGAAAACCTCAACATCTTCAGCTCTGCTACCTCCAGCTCCACCTCCTGTCTTTTACTCAATGCCACTGTCTCTAAACCATACAACATCGCAGGTCTCACCACAGTCCTATAAACTTTCCCTTTCAATTTTGCAGATACCCTACTATCACAAATCACTCCTGTCACTCTTCTCCACACACTCCACCCTGCCTGCACTCTTTTCTTCACTTCTCTAACACACTCTCCATTACTTTGCACTGTTGACCCCAGGTACCTGAATTCCTCCACCTTCTGAAGCTCTTCTCCCTGCAACCACACCACTCCACTGCCCTCCCACTCATTCACACACATATATTTTGTCTTACTCCTACTGAGTTTTATTCCCCTTCTCTCCAGCGCATATCTCCACCTCTCCAGGCTCTTCTCAACCTGCTCACTACTCTCACAAGAAATCACAATATCATCTGCAAACATCATAGACCATGGAGACTCCTGTCTGACCTCGTCCGTCAACCTGTCCATCACCACTGCAAACAGGAAAGGGCTCAGGGCCGATCCTTGATGCAGTCCAACCTTCACTCTAAACCAGTCTGTCGTACCTACTGCACACTTCACTGCCGTCACACTGTCCTCATACATGTCCTGCACCACCCTCACATACCTCTCTGACACCACCTGACTAATAATATGATCATTAAAGCTTTTTTGTTCACTTGTTGCACTTTTTTCAACTGTTTTTCAGGAAAATATCCTTCTGTATATGAAAATGTATCTTCTTCTTTCGGCTGCTCCCATAAGGGGTCGCCACAGCGGATCATTTGTCTCCATACCACCCTGTCCTCTACATCTGCCTCTTTTACACCAACTACCTGCATGTCTTACCCCACCACATCCATGAACCTCCTTCTTGGCCTTCCTCTTTTCCTCCTACCTGGTGGCTCCATCCTCAGCATTCTTCTACCAATATAATTCATGTCTCTCCTCTGCACATGTCCAAACCATCTCAATATCGCCTCCCTCACCTCGTCACCAAAACATCCTACATGCACTGTACCTCTAATAAACTCATTTCTAATCTTATCCATCCTCGTCACTCCCAACGAAAACCTCAACATCTTCAGCTCTGCTGCCTTCAGCTCCACCTCCTGTCTTTTACTCAATGCCACTGTCTCTAAGCCATACAACATCGCAGGTTTTACCACAGTCCTATAAACTTTCCCTTTCAATTTTGCAGATACCCTACTATCACAAATCACTCCTGTCACTCTTCTCCACCCACTCCACCCTGCCTGCACTCTCTTCTTCACTTCTCTAACACACTCTCCATTACTTTGCACTGTTGACCCCAGGTACCTGAATTCCTCCACCTTCTGAAGCTCTTCTCCCTGCAACCACACCATTCCACTGCCCTCCCACTCATTCACACACATATATTCTGTCTTACTCCTACTGAGTTTCATTCCCCTTCTCTCCAGCGCATATCTCCACCTCTCCAGGCTCTTCTCAACCTGCTCACTACTCTCACAACAAATCACAATATTATCTGCAAACATCATAGACCATGGAGACTCCTGTCTGACCTCGTCCGTCAACCTGTCCATCACCACTGCAAACAGGAAAGGGCTCAGAGCCGATCCTTGATGCAGTCCAACCTTCACTCTAAACCAGTCTGTCGTACCTACTGCACACTTCACTGCCGTCACACTGTCCTCATACATGTCCTGCACCACCCTCACATACCTCTCTGACACCACCTGACTTCCTCATACAATACCACAACTCCTCTCTTGGCACCCTGTCATACGCCTTCTTTAAATCCACAAATACACAATGCAATTTTTTCTGTCCTTCTCTATACTTCTCCATCAACATTCTCAAAGCAAATAAGGCATCTGTGGTGCTCTTCCTCAGCATGAAACCATACTGTTGCTCACAGATGGTCACATCTTCTCTCAGCCTGGCTTTCACTACTCTTTCCCATAACTTCATGGTGTGACTGATCAACTTAATTCCCCTGTAGTTACTGCAGGTCTGCACATCTCCTTTATGCTTAAAGATCAGTACCAGCACACTTCTTCTCCATTCCTCAGGCATCTTCTCACCTTCCAAAATCCTGTTAAACAATCTGGTCAAAAACTCCACTGCCATCTCTTCTAAACATCTCCACGCTTCTACCGGTATGTCATCTGGTCCGACCGACTTTCCATTCTTCATCCTCTTAATCGCTGCTCTCACTTCCTCCTTACTAATCCTATCTACATCCTGCTTGACCAACTCCACATCATCCAACCTTTTCTCTCTCTGATTTTACTCATTCATCAGCTGCTCAAAATACTCCCTCCACCTTCTCAACACACTCTCCTCACTAGTCAACACATTTCCCTCTCCATCCTTTATTGCTCTAACTTGCAGTACATCCTTTCCAGCCCGGTCCCTCTGCCTGGCCAATCGGTACAAATCCTTTTCTCCTTCCTTAGTGTCCAACCTCTTATACAGCTCCTCATATGCCTTTTCCTTGGCTTTCGCCACATCCCTCTTAACCTGCTGCCACATCTACTTGTACTCCTGACTATTTTTCTCATCACTCTGTCTATCCCACTTCTGTCTCGCCAACCTCTTTCTCCTTATGCTCTCCTGCACTTCCTCATTCCACCACCACGTCTCCTGGTCTTCCTTTCTATTTCCAGATGTCACACCAAGTACTTTTCTAGCTGCTTCCCTCATCACTCCTGCAGTAGTTGCCCAATCATCCAACACCTCCTTAACACCACTGAGCCTCTCTCTGACCTCTTCCCTGAACCTCACACTACACTCTTCCTCCTTCAGTTTCCACCATCTTATTCTTCTTTCAGTCCTCACTCTCCTCCTCTTCTTCTTCGCCTCCAAAACCATCCTACAGACCACCATCCTATGCTGTCTAGCTACACTGTCCCCTGCCAACACCTTACAGTCGCCAATCTCCTTCAGGTTGCATCTCCTGCATAGCACATAGTCCACCTGTGTGCACCTTCCTCCACTCTTATACGTTACACTATGATCCTCCTTCTTCTTAAAATAAGTGTTCACCACTGCCATTTCCATCCTTTTAGCAAAATCTACCACCATAATTTCCATATTCCTCTCCTTAAAACCATACCTACCCATCACCTCCTCGTCACCTCTGTTCCCTTCACCTACATGCCCATTAAAGTCCGCCCCAATCACCAACCGTTCTTTTCTAGGTACACCATCTACCACTTCATCTAATTCACTCCAGAATCTTTCCTTCTCCTTCATCTCACAGCCAACTTGTGGAGCATAGTGGACTGATGACATTTATCATCATCCCTTCAACTTCCACCTTCATGATCATCACCCTATCAGAAACTCTCTTCACCTTCACTACACTCTTACTGTACTCTTTCTTCAGAATCACCTCTACACCATTTCTCTTTCCATCCACACCATGATAAAACAGTTTAAATCCACCTCCAATGTTCCTGGCCTTACTCCCTTTCCACTTGGTCTCCTGAACACACAGCATATCTACCTTTCTCCTCTTCATCATATCAGCTACTTCTCTCCCTTTACCCGTCATAGTACCAACATTTCAAGTACCAACTAGAACGTCCACTCTCCTACACTGCTCCTTTCCCTGCCGTCTCTGTAGATGTCCTCCTCCTCTCTTTTCCTCCTTCGGCCAACAGTAGCCCAATTTCCACCGGTACCCTGTCGGCTAACGATACCTGTGGCAGTCGTTGTTAACCCGGGCCTCGACCGATCCGGTATGAAATTCTCATTTGTGATCCGCATATTTGATTTGGCACATGTTTTACGCTGGATGCCCTTCCTAACGCAACCCTCCCCATTTACCTGGGCTTGGGACCGGCACTAAGAATGCACTGGCTTGTGCCTCCCTAATGGCTGGGTTGTATATGAAAATTTATTATTCACTAATTTATTGGTGAAGAAAGCGTCTATCCCATCTGGGACGCTTAAGGGACTTTAATCTACCCTCTTAATTTCTAAAGACTTTCTACACCTGCACCATTGAGAGCGTTCTGACGGGTAGCATCACTTCCTGGTTCAGGAAGAGCACCATGCAGAACAGGCGAGCCCTCCAGAGGGTGGTGCGTTTAGCTGAACGTACCATCCACACCGAGCTCCCTAACCTGCAGGACATCTACAGCACGCGGTGCAGGACCAGAGCCAGGAAGACTGCGAAGGACCTCAGCCATCCCAACACTGAACTCTTTTCCTTATTGCGTTCAGGGAAACGCTTCCGCTCCCTGAAAGCAAACACAGAGAAACTCTGGACTGGTACAGCACAGTGCACTTTATACCACACCATACCGCACACGGACACTTTATGGACAATTACATAAACCACCTCAATTTGTTTACTGTTTTACAGCTTACTGCCATAAGTATCTTTTGTATATACACCATTTTCTTTGTTTTATTTTAGTGAGACATCAGCACTAATAGAATTCCATTTTTTAACCAGGGCAGAAACGTAGTCATCCACAATCACTTCCAGGTTACCTAAGACAGAAAGATGGGGTCATTCTTATTTCTGTGAGTACTGCCAGGAGAACAACAGTCCAATTTCAGCCTGTATCAATGCAGGCTTTAGTTAAACATTCCTTAATGGTTCTGTTCATTCTTTCTACCAGTCCAGCTGACTGTGGGTGATAGGGAATATTAAAATGCCAATCAATTGCTAAACTTTTAGCCAAAAGTTGTGTTATTTTAGAAGCAAGAGGTGTGCTGTTATCACTTTCAATTACACTAGGAATCCAAAGTCTAGAGATGATTTCTTTCATTAATATTTTTACAACTGCTTTAGCGTTCTCTGTCGCACATGCAAATTCTGCAGATTCTGGCCACTTACTGAATCTGTCAACTATAACTATAGGTATCTCAAATTTCCTACAGGTGGCATATAGGGTGGATGACCTTCAGACATCTGACATGCACTTGTAAGTGCCACTAACTCTGCAGCTTGTGCTGATGTGTATATGAATGATTTAGCTTCAACTATTTCATCAGGTGATCTTACAACCGCATATCCACATAAATACACATCAGAGGGTTTTGAACATGATCTATCAACATATAGGAAATCCCCCTCTTCCAGGGCCGTATCTAAAAGATCGGGCCTACAAGAGGTCTCTTGTTCAATGTGTTTAATGCAATCGTTTGCGTCATCGAAACCATCTAATTCAATAAAGTCTAGCAGATCACGCAGCGCTACTACAGCTGAATGCGGCTGAGAAAAAGGCTTAATGGCTTAAAAGTTTTCTGTCACCGTAATTTCATAACCAGATCTACGTCGTGCTGTCATATCTTGTGTGTTGTGGTTATGTAAAATAGCTGTTACCTGATGTGAGTTGTACAGTAACAAAGTACATTACAGCACCGTTTGCTCAGCATCCTTGATCATCAGAGCCGCAGCAGCCACTGCACTGCAAGCATGAGGGCAACCCTTGTGCTATGTTGTCTAAAGATTTAAAAAGATACGCAACAGGGTGATATCTGTCACCATGTTCCTGGGCTAGAATCCCCGCAGCCCCCAGCCTGAGCCAGGACATTGCAAACAACCATTGATGCTTTGTGGCAGTCTTGCTCAGTCAGTCCTGTGACAAGGATGTCATCTGCGTATTGAAGGATGCAGGTTGTTTCTGGAAAGTGTATATCGGCCCAAGTTCTGTGCACTACAGTGGGTAATACGGTTAGCAAGTCAACAAAACCCTGAGGAGGACGGGTCCAGGTGAATTGACGTCCCCTATAGGTAAACGCAAAAAGGGGCTGCGTTTCTGAGGCCAAAGGGCCACTGAAAAACTCAGAACAAAGTTCAATAACAGTAAAAAATCTGTGAGTTGCTGGTATAGAGTTAACAATGGTAGCTACATCGGGCACCGATGGAGCTAACGGAATACCTACTTTACTAATTTCTCGTAAATCTTGAGTTAGCTTCCAGCATTTTTTATCCGCATTCAAATCTTGATTAATCGGTGTGTTATAAGGTGAATGTGTCTCAATCAAAACACTTTGTGATAATAAATTGTGAATAACTGGAGCAATGTCAACATTCTTCTCTTATGACAATGGATATTGTTTAACAAAAACTGGATGGCGTGTTTTCATGAGTGCATGATACATACGGCTTTACCTGGATTAAACCTGCCCCGTCTTTGTGAGAGGCCAATAATTTAGGGTTAACTTCACCTGAATTTGGCTCATCAGGCAGGGTGTCTGTACTACCATGGAAGAAATATTTCGGATGTGGCTGTGGCTCAGTTAAGAGCATGAGGACAGAATAAAATGAAACAGAAACACCATTCCCATTTTATGCATAATATCTCTTCCTAAAAGGTACAAAGATAGGGTTGGAATGATTGTGAAGCTATGATCAAATCTTTTATTTTTTATCATTGTATAATTTATTTATTTATCTATTTTTTTGGGCATATACAAATTATCGTGGATTCTTTTAGATACTTCAGAAAAAAATAACCTATATAAGCCAGACCATAAAGAAACGTCTTCTAATCTTGCATCTTATTGTCTAAGGTGAGGAAAACATTGTTGAGACGGATTCATCCCACCATAGGAAATTGTTATCATTAATTAAACAATCAATGCATAACCAAGACACAAACACACATGCAGCCCTATTGGCTGGCAAACAGGACAATCCCTGCAAGCAAGGAAGTGTCCTTAAACTTACCTTGATGCATGATTTACCTTCGGTAAATCCGAAAAATATTGCTGGAAAGTATCTCGATTTTCTCACAACAAATTTTGCATAAAAAAAAAAAAAATTTTTAAACCATTATTTGTCATCATGTTTTGCGTAGATTTTTTTTTTTACGGATTTTAGTTCAATATAAAAATTCATATTTTCACTATAATTTACTATAGTTCATTTTTATGAAAAAGTTAACAATTTATTTCATGAAATTATGGTTATAAATATGAAATGTAATATTTTAATAAAAAAACGTATAAAAAATTTATTTTTTTCAAACCATTGTGTTGTCACGTTTTGTCTTGAATTTGTGCATTTTTTTTTACAGTTTTTTATGAAATAATGCCTTTTAATATGGAAATTAATATTTTACCAATTAATTTTATATTTATTTGAGAAAAGTCATATTCATGTCAAAACATGGTTTATCATGATATCTTTTTCATTCACTTATTGCACATTTATTGATTTTGTAGAGAAATTATGATTATAAATATGACCATTTATATTTTCACAATAACTTGTAAAAACTTGATTTGTTATTTCATGTTTTTCATAAAATAATTCTGATGAATATGAGATTTTGTAATTTTACCAGTTAATTTCATATTTTTATTTTTTTTTAAGTTATATTTTTCTAAGACCATGGTTTTTATTGTAAGTTTTTTGCCTGCATATTGTAATTTTTTAATGTTTCGTTTTCATTACATGATGCTTATAAATATGAACATTTATTTTTTTACAATAACTATCACATTTTCAATGAAAATGTCATATGTATTTGTCAAAATATAATTTGTATGGTCACTTTTTAGTTTTTTGTTTCTTAATGGCAATTTTTTAAAGGTTTTCCATGAACATATGCTCCTGAATATAAAAACACATATTTTCTTAATGCTATCATATTTTGATATATAAAAAATCATATTTTTGTCAACCCATGGTTTGTCATGTAAAAGTTTTTAGTTTACGGATTGCACTTTTTAACATTTTTTTCATTAAATTGTGCTTATGAATATGAATATTCATGTTTTTACAGTAACAAATTTAATGAAAAACTTCTAAAAATATTTTGTCACCATTTCATGTGCTTATTGCACTTTTTAAACCATTGTTTGGCATTTTCAGGGAGTTCTCTGCTCCGTCTCTTCACCCGACCATTTCATTTGGATCACCTGCAGCTCATTCAACCACTGATCACCTGCCTATATCTACCCCTCACCTTCTTACACTCACCGTCCGTTATTGATCGTACATGTGTTTGGTTTCCCTGCTTACGCTTCGCGTTGCACTCCGCTCTGCGCTTCCCTTCGCGCACCTTGGGGATTTATATTCACGAGCCGCCTTGCTTTGCGGTTCGGGACTCTGTGGGCCGCGCTCCATGTTAGCGCACCACTGGATATCCTTTTGCATGTGTTCTGTGATTGGCGTTATCTACACTTTGACATTAAACATTGCTTTGCTTCACTTCGGCTTCCGCCTCAGCTTCTCGCATTACAGAATAACGGACCGTATACAAAACGAAACTAGGAGCGTTTTTTGTTCGCGCTTACCTGGAAATGGAAGCCTGACCCAGCATCGCTTCTGACCCGGTTCACGACCTCATCGCCGCTCTCCGCGCAGCGTTTCTATCCGCCGCTGCTAGTCCCATGCCCCCCGTGGTTTCCAGCAGTCCCATGACTCTTCCAACACTTCCTGGAAGTCTTTAGCGGCGCCTCCGGGGTTCTCTCTACTGCCGACCAGCTGCTTCACATACGTCAGGGCAAGGATGACATCACTCGATACAGCCTGTGTTTCTGCACCATCTAGTGGTTGGAGTGAGAATGCGCTCCTCAGTGTGTATCGGCTGGGTTTAGCTCCAGACATCAGACAGGCTATGGCCATGCATGAAGACAACGTGGGTTTGGAGCTATTCATTTGGAAGTCGATTGGGCTCTCTCAGCATCTGGCTGCATGTCATTCTCTCCCGCATGTGAGTACTCAACCCGGTACTGCGGCGGAACCCGACACTGAACCGATGCAATTAAAAGTACAATGGCTATCCCGCAGGGAACGTAACAACCGCATAGCCACCGGGAAGTGTCTGTACTGTGGCACTTCCAGCCACACCATCGCCAGGTGTCCCACGCGTCCGGATTGCGCAGCGGTGAGTGCAGTAGATTTCTCGTCTGATATTTCACCGTTATCCAAACTCACCATAATGCTTCTAACCCCCTCTCTTTCTCTCTCTCTCTCTCTGTACACGCCCTGGTCGACTCTGGCTCGGCAGGCAACTACATCTCCCAGGCCTGCCTCGCTACAGCTAACCCCAGAGAGGGGTTCCCAGGACTTAGCAGTTCAGACCATCCAGGGACGTCCACTGGGGAAGGGCTGGGTGAAGTTTTGTGCCCCGGTGATCACCCTACAGGTGGGACTGTTCCATCAGGAGAAAATCTGGTTTATGGTTCTCGACAGTTCCACCGTTAGTGTGATCCTAGGGAGACCCTGGCTGCAACAACACTCCCCAAGATGCTCCTGGGACCCCTGCGACATCCTGCAATGGAGTCCTCACTGCCACGCCACATGCCCTACCCAACTTCCGAAACAGGTCCCCCAGGTAACAATAGGAGCAACTAGGGTAGAGGAGGCAACAACAACGACCCAGGGGGAAATCCCATAGGAGTACCTGGCCTTTAAGGACGTATTTTGTGCCCAGGCCGCAACACATCTCCCTCTTTACCGGCCAGGGGATTGTTGCATCAATTTGCTCCCAGGGGCCAAGCTGCCTAAAGGCCGGATCTATCCTCTGTCCGCTCCCGAACATCGTGCTATGGAGGAATACATCCAGCAAGCACAGAGCCAGGGTTTTATCGCCGCTTCCTCCTCGCCGGCCGCTTCAAGCTTTTTCTTTGTGGGAACGAAGGACGGTGGCCTTTGTCCCTGCATCGACTACCGTCAGCTTAACTCCCAGATCGCTTCTCTCCCTTACCCTCTGCCCTTGGTACCTGCAGCCCTGGAGGACCTGAGAAAGGCGAGAGTGTTCTCCAAACTTGATCTCAGGAGCGCATACAACCTGGTGCATATCAGAAAAGGTGATGAATGGAATACCGCCTTCGTTACACCTACCGGACATTACAAGTATCGGGTCATGCCGTACGGCCTTTCCATCGTGCCGGCAGTCTTCCAGGAATTCATGAATGAAGTGCTCCAGCCCTACCTACAGAGGTTCGTCATTGTATACATCGATGACATCCTCATCTACTCCCGGAACTTGGAGGAACACCACAGCCATGTGCGTGAAGTCCAGGGAGCCCTTCGTTCACACAAACTGTACCTGAACCTCTCGAAGTGTGAGTTTCATCGCCGGGAGGTTCGCTTCCTGGGGTACGTGATCAGTGCGCAGGGTATCCAGATGGACAAGGATAAGGTGAAGGCGGTAAGGGACTGGCCTTTCCCGGGTTCCATCAAGGAGCTCCGACGCTTCCTGGGCTTCGCAAACTTCTACCGCAGGTTCATTCAGGGTTACAGCGGAATCACGGCTCCCCTCACCTCGCTCCTTAGGGGAGAGGCCCGTGGCTGAAATGGACCCCAGGGGCCCAGGAGGCCTTCGATGAGCTCAGGAGGCGTTTCTGTGTGGCCCCCGTACTGCGTCACCCGGATCCACGTGGGCCCTTCGTAGTCGAGGTAGACGCCTCATCAACCGGTGTCGGTGCAATCCTCTCTCAGTTGTCTGGGGCCGTTCCTCAGCTCCATCCCTGCGCTTACTTCTCCCACAAGCTCTCACGGGCGGAGCAGAACTATGACGTGGGTAACAGGGAGCTCCTCGCTATCAAGATGGCCCTGGAGGAGTGGCGGCATTGGCTATAGGGAGCAGAACACCCTTTTACGGTAATCACCGATCACAAAAATCTCCAGTACCTGCGAGAAGCCCGGAGGCTTAATCCCAGACAAGCCCGTAATCTTGGTCGCACCGGGGGATTGACTTCGTCACAGACCTACCCCAGTCCGGAGGCAACACGTGCGTTCTGGTGGTGGTGGACCGCTTCTCGAAGGCATGCCGGTTCATTCCCCTGAAGGGGTTCCCACGGCCCTCGAATCGGCCGAAGCCCTGGTTCACCAGGTTTTCAGGTGCTTTGGTTTACCGAAGGAGATCGTCTCGAATTGTGGCCCGCAGTACACGTTTGAAAGGCCTTCTTCCAGCTTTGGGGGTACAGAGGAAAAATTGGGAAGGCATTTAGATACAAAGCTGCGGACTTGGAGATATTGAAAAAAATTAGCTGTAGGCAGCCCATACTCCAAGGACAGGCTGGTGGAACTTCTAAAGATGCCATCTTTGTACAAATTATAAAGTTGCTTGATGCCTTTTTTGTGCCATATTGAGAAAGCTGAATCAAAAAGTGACAGGGGAAACAAATGATTTTTATTCAAGGGACTCCGTGCTGATAGAGCCCTAAATTTAAAGTGACTTAAACTGAAACCAAATCTTAAGTGTGTTCATTACGACTGGATTGTTAGTATATTGAGATGGTTTGATCGGAAAAGGTGAGCAAAGCAGAGCAGATACAGATGATGATCTACAAGACAGTAGCTCTAGCTTGCGCCAAGTGGATATGTGCAGCCCAGTAGTATATTTGAAAATTGGGCAAAGCAAGCCCAACACTGAGCCTACATCTCTGCAATAAAGTCTTAGGGATTCTGGGTGGTTTTCCACTCCAAAGAAAAGAATTAATAATTCTATCTAAAGATTAAAAAAAATACTTAGATTTAAAAAAATAGTCGAATCGATTGAAAAAAATTAAGAAACTTGGGCAGAACGTTCATTTTAACTGCATTGATTTTTCCCGTTAAAGACAGAGGCAGACTGCTTCACCTCTGAAAATCCAACTTCATGTCTGCCACAAGCGGAGCAAGATTGGCATGAAAAAGTTTGGGTAATCAACGGGTCACCATTATACCAAAGTATTTAAAGCCTGAACTGTTGAATTTGAATGGCAGATTCAGACGCTGAAATTGTAGAGCGGTATTGTTTACCGGATAACACTCACTCTTATGGAAATTCAGTTTATATCCTGAGAAAGAGCCACAATCATCCTAGATATATAAAATGACAGGAACAGAGTCTGCAGGATCAGTCACATATAGGAAACGAATCATCAGCATATAAGGATACCTTCTATTCCACCCACTTGCGAGTTATACCCTTTAAAGGCTAATAAGGATTTAAGTGTAATGGATAATGGCTCAATGGCAAGGGCGAATAGCAGTGGCGACAGTGGGCACCCCTGCCGGGTTCCACGCCCGAGTTTATAATATGTTAATCAACCTTATCTAGCGTGTGTTATAATCAAACTAATATTCATCCAACAAAATTAATCTAATAATCAATGTAGAACTTATTAGATACAATAGAAGTAGTTTAATAAAAACTTTTTAACCTATATGGTAATCAAGCCTCTATTTACACCAAGTAAAATAGTAATAACAAAGCATTTATGTGTGTGAGTAAAATAGAGTCTGACTGATGTTATAAGTGTGTTGAATAGACAAAGAACAAAGACAGCATTTTAGCATGTTTATTGGGATAAAAAAGCTTGTGGGCTGCTGCAGCTACAGAAGACATGAAGGAGTATTTTGGATCAGAGTCAGGCGAGGGCATAGGAGCACGGTAACCTGGCAAAGCGACTGGAGAAGTAAGAGAATAATCAGTGGGAGACCAGCATGAGGGATAGGGAGAAAACTGTGGTATTGTTTCAGGGAAGCAGGTGCCATCGCCGAAGTCGTCATCATAAGTTTGGGTTTGTTGATTGAAGGTAGCAGAGAGGTCAGGTGAGGTCTGTGTGCTCATGTCACGCGTAGAGGTGCTCTGCACGATGCAAGGAGGCAGACAGGGATTCTCTGGAACAGTTGGGCTAGAGAGCTGTTCGATAAATCGAGCAATTTCAGTAGCAAGTGAGGAGAGCTGGAATTGGCGGTATTGTCTGCGAAGACCACTCTTAGGAAACGTTCCAGAATGTCTGCGTGATGGAGCTGAGCAAAAGAGACCAACAAAGATAAGATGTTAAACAGGTTAAAATCATGGCGACAAAAGCATAAACTGCTAGGCGCAGGCAAGAGTAACACACATTCAAGAGAAGATTCTACACACTATGTAACAATCAGTTCAGGATGCACAAATAAAGTATAACCTGGGCACTTGCAATTATCAAATTAGAGTAACATAATCAAGCAAGAAAATAAGGCTTTATACTCACTCATTTTTTAAATATAAAACCAGAAAAGGCTGAAAATAAGTTGAATTAAAAGAAAGCAGGAACTGCAAATATGGTATTGGATGGGATGAATGAACACCAAGGCCAAAGATAAGGGGAATTAAAAAAAGAGGGCAGAGTCAGATAATAAGGGGGAATTACTCAAGATGAAGAAATAAGAAACAAAACAGAAAGATACGGTGTCTACAGGGTATAAATACGAGCGCGAGCAGACAGAAGGTGTGCTTCATCATTTTGGTGTGCTCTATCATTTTTTATGTGCTGTTAATTTTGATGTGAAGTACCCACTTTCTATTGAGCTCATTGGAACGTGCATGGAATAAAGAAGTTTTGCTTTTACTCATCTAAGACTGAGGATACCTAATTGGCGGTTTGTGTCTATTATATTTGATTTTTCCTAGATTGGCTGTGCATTATTGGGAATCCTCCAAGCAAAGAATCCACCCTCGATGTGTCACCTAAGAGACGGGCTCTGAGTTCCGACACGAGACTGAGATAATCAGAGCTAATATTATTCGTACAAACACTGGCTTGCGGAGATTTATAGAGGAGGCGGATCCAGGAGACAAATGCATCACCAAACCCAAATTTCTTTAATATTGCAAACAGGTATTCCCACTCGACTCCATCAAACGCTTTCTCAGTATCCATAAAAAATGAATGTTTTTATGAATCCAGTCTGCACCATAGATATGATACGTGGTAGTACATTTTCTAACCGGGATGCAATCACCAGCACTTTTACATCGGCATTCAGCAGCGACAGCAGTCTGTACGACCCGCACAGGTTGGGATCCTTGCCCAAGTTTAAGAGAAGGGCTATTGAGGCCTGATTGAAAGTGGGTGGTAGCACACCCTGATCAAGAGATTCATTGAACACACCAAGGTTAAAATTTTTTAAAAACTCAACTGAAAAACCATCTGGGCCTGGAGCTTATTAGACTGCATCGCCTTTATTTAAGCTCTGACTTCGTCAAGAGATAGTGGAGAGTCCAAGTCCTTACAGAGACTGTATCAACAACAGGAAAATCGACACTTTGAAGGAAATCACCCAGTCTTTTATTATCAGTAAGGCATTCAGATTTATAAAAAGCAAAGTAATATGACTTAAATACTGCATTGATCTCTAAGGGATTCGGTAACAGTAACATTTAACTCATTATTAATCTGTGGTATTAGGGGTACCACAGCTTGATTTTGCAGGAGTAGTTGAAGGTCACCGAACATGTTCCTGTTTTTCTACGTGTATATTATGTTCCTCCTTATACATGCCTATGTCTTAGCTGGCTTTAAAATAACATTGTTGATTAATGCTGAGCCTGGGTACAGCACGAAAAGCACATAGGAGAAGATTATGTTATTTTTTTTTACAACGAACATCTGTTTTCACTTCCTGTGTTTTACTGCCTAGTCAGATGCTCATCTCGCGAGAAGGGACGTTGGCTCCCTCCCATTGTGCAATAAATCAATAGCTTTAGAAATAGACGCACAGAAATCCTTGTCTGCCGGAGATGCAAATTAAACAGCCAAGGAGATTGAGTAGGTCTATGGATTAAGAATTGGATATCCAATGCGAGAGGAGCATGATCAGAGATCACAATGCCCAAACAATCTGTAGATACAACAGAGCAATTAAGAAGGCTATCAATAAAAAAAATAATCAATTCTGGAATATAATTGATGCACCGGGGAGAAAAATGAGAACCAAAAATTATCAAATGGGTATTTATAAAGGGAAGACTACTCAGTAACCTAAGTTTGTAACGTTAATATTACCCAGCAGAACCTTGGTCTGTATAAGTGTACCAGCCACAATGACATTTCTGCCATTCCTATCTGCAATTATATGGGTAGGTGAAAACCGTATGCTTCTATTTACTAGGATGGCCACCCCTCGCGCCTTAGAATTGAAATTGGAGTGGAAAGTTTGACCCACCCAAGGACGGTGAAGCCTATGATGATCTCTAATTCGTAGGTGAGTTTCCTGTAAACTTACTATGTCGGCACGTAAGCGTTTCAGGTGGGTAAAAACCCTAGAACGTTAAATAGGATTGCCCATACCCCTAATATTCCAGCTAAGGAACCGGATAACTGCACCACTGCCAGCTAAACGTGAGTCTGTATTAGTGTCAGCCATTCATCCAAAAACAACTACACACTAAAAAAAAAATCAGGACCTGTAAAGCCAGGGGGATTTTACAGGCCAAGCACTTATGAATCAAACATTAAGTTTTTAGGATCACTTACACTTTGATTCCCGTAAAAATAACACTTATAATAAGACATTCGCTGTGATAGTGAAACTTGGCCACAATGACTTGTGATCGTTCACTGGGCTTTGGTATAGGCTGTAGGGTGCGATGTGACCTGTCCAGAACCAGCTCCTTTTCCAGATTCCGTGCCTCCTTTAACTGCGCAGCAACACTCGCGGTAGTGGAGCTATTGGGACCCTCAGGAACACCAATTATCCGGACATTATTGTGCCGTGATCTGGCTTCCATATCATCGCATTTGGTCACCAGCTTATTGAACTCAGCAGTAAGACGGTGTATGTCACTTTGCATTACAGCGATATCATTAGTGCAAACAGAAAGTGAGCGCTCTATCTCAACCACGGTGCCCTTTAGTTTCCACACCGCAGCCTTACTCGCAGCTCTATCACTGGACAGCTGAACCTTTACCGCCTGCAGCTGTGACTTTATTGTCAGTAAATCGTTTCCCAAAGTACGTTCCAATGCACGTAGCTCTGCCTTAAATACCTCGATGATTTCGGACTTCAGAGAGGACAGCAGCTCCGACTTTAATGAGTCAATATCAGCCTTAGAAGCTGCCTGTGAAACGATGGGCCCTTCACATGGAGGTGAATCACGAGAAGGCAAGGCCGCAACTGTTGCACCAGGCCGCAACTGTGACTGAGTTGTGCTACGGGTCTTAGAAGTTTACCCAGACATCATAACTACCTCTAGATTCAAATATACAGACAACGAGGGTAAACCGAGGGATTGAGAGCAAAAATAAAAGTGAAAAGCTCGAAATAATAACAATTATCACAATAATCCACCGGAGCCCTCTAACACCATGTCCTACTCCATGACAAGCTCGATAGCGCCCCCAAACCATGGTTATAATGTAGGTTTTTTGCTTACAAATTGCACTTGTTTTTTTTACTGTTTTCCATTAAATGATCCTTATGAATATGACAATTCATATTTTGTCATACTATCACATTTTTTATGAAAATGTCATCTTTTGTCAAAAACATGATTTGCATGGTCACTTTTTTGTTTTTGATTCAGTTTTATATATATATATATATTCACCTTTTTCAAAGGTTTTCCATGATTTATATTTTCACAAAACTAATATTTTTATGGTAAAGGTTAACGTTTTTAATGAAATTATGATTATGATTAGGAAATTATATATTTTAATAAAAACAATCTATCTTTTATAAAAAAAAAGTTTATTATTTTCAAACCATTGTTTGTCATATCACCTTTTGCGTAGAAATGTTGCACTTGTAATAGTTTTTAGTTAAATGATGCTAATGAATATGAAAAGTCATATTTTTCACAGTACATTTTAAAAACTGATATTTCATATTACATTTCTTTATTAAATAATTTCACTTTAACAGTTTTTTATTAAATTATTCCCATGTATATCAAAACTTCATATTTTATAAATGTATTTCTTATTCATATGAAAAAGAGTCATATTTTTTCCAAACATGATTATCATTAATTCTTTTCCGTTCACTTATTGCACTTTTTTCCACTGTTTTTCATGAAAATATGCTTCTATATATGAAAATTTACATTTTACTAATTAATTGCATATTTATGTAAAATGTCATAATTTTGTCAAACCATGGTTTGTCATGTGAACATTTTTTGTTTATGCATTGCACCTTTTAATGGTTTTTAATAAAATTATGCTTATGAATATAAAAATGTATATTTTCACAATAAAATTTTTTATAAAAAATTAAATATTTTTTTATGAAATTATGCTTTTGAATATGAATTGTAATATTTTAATAAAAACAATATATTTTTTTTTATAAAAGAAAGTCAGATTTGTTAGATTTTTATCATGCCCAAACAAAACATAATTCTTATCTAAAGCTGTTTCCTGTTTGGTAAATGAATTCCTAATCTTCTCAAAAAAACTTTTTTAGCAGTTATTTCATGTTTTTCAAGACATCATGAGACAATTTTTTCTCAGTGCTTTTTCTATATGTCTATAAGCAGTATTATCAGGTGTACATAGTAGTTTCTTCTCTCTAAATGATGTGTTCAAAAAGAATAAGGAAAATCTGAAACGTAATTGCAACTATGCACATATTGTTATAGAATTATTGAAGCTATTGTTATAATTGTTATAGAAGCTAAACATAACAGTCGAGTGAGTCAGATCTTCACCCTGGAGGTGGCCCCCTTTCTACTTTAAAGAAAGGGTCTATTAATGGGCTCTCAACTATTTCAGTACTAAATACTCATTCAGAGAGGCTTCTTAGGCCAACATACCAATTAGTGCACAGATTAAGGGGGTGCTGTTTTGATCCTGCTTGCCTGAATCCACTGAGGGTGATAATCAGTCAGATAATTACAGCTTGAACAGTTTCTGTGGGCAGAGAAAGCGCTAGTGAGCACTAAAATAATTCATATTTTTAACCAGGGCAGAAACTTAGACGTCCACAATCACTTCCAGGTTACCTAAGACAGAAATGCCAGTGCGTCCCCTGACCCATGGGGTCGGGAAAGGCCGGCCAATTAGAATTTCAAAAGGTGACAGTTTAGTAGTTGAAAATGGGGTCATTCTCATTTCTGTGAGTACAGCCAGGTGAACAACAGTCCAATTCTGGCCTGTTTCAATGCAGGCTTCACCAACACTATTAAAGATAGTTTAGGCAGAGCAGTTTTTACATCTACATCTCTAATGATACCAGCAGAATCTGATTTACATTTTTTAGAAGCCCATTACTTTGTCATTTTCAGTAGGCTGACTCCGAAGTATTTTTTATGTCAATATCTGGTATATTGGAGATTTGCGTCATCATTGGGATCTCAGGATTTGTATGTACTGTGTCCAAATTTACTGGTTGTTTTGCTGCTTTCTTAGCTACTTTATCCGCTAACAAACTTCCTACTGAATCACCTGCGGCATGTCCTTTAACCTTAACTATGGCCACTTTGGCAGGGGGTTGAACAGCATTTAAGAGGTCGCCTATGAGATTAAAATGTGCTATGGGCTTTCCATCAGCTGTTTTGAAGTGTCTTTGCTTCCATGTTTAGGCAAAATCATGCACAACACCATAAGCATACTAAGAATCAGTGTATATAGTCACTACTTTACCTTCAGACATCTGACATGCACTTGTAAGTGCCACCAATTCTGCAGCTTGTGCTGATGTGTATGGTAATGGTTTAGCTTCAACTATTACATCAGGTAATCTTACAACCCCATATCCACATAAATACACATTAGAGGGTTTTGAACATGATCTATCTACCTATAATAAATCCCCTTCTTCCAGGGCCGTATCCAAAAGATCGGGCCTACAAGAGGTCTCTTGTTCAATGTGTTTAAGGCAATCTGATGTGAGGTATACAGTATCAAAGGATGTGACGACATCATTTTCTCAGCATCCCAGTCAAGTTCACCCAAAAACCGTTAAAAGTGCAAAATCTTAACACAAAACTTGATGACAAACAATGGTTTAAATTTTTTTTTTAAATTCAAAAGTGATTGTTTTTTTTTAAATATTACATTTCATGTTCATAATCATAATTTCATGAAATTATATTAAAATATCAAAAATATGTTATTGTGAAAATATGAATTCTCATATACATTAGCATCATTTCATTAAAAAATATTTTTAAAAGTGCAATAAGTGCATGAAAAGGTGAAATGACAAAATACATTTTGACAGGAATATAAAATTTTTAATAAAAACAGTTATTGTAAAAATATCGATATTTATATTAATTAGTGCAAAATTTTTATAAAAAAACATGAAATGACAAATCAAGTTTTTACAAGTAATTGTGAAAATATAAATGTTCATATTCATAAGCATTATTTCACTAAAAAGTCTTTCACAGTCATTAGGCAGGCACAAGCCAGTGCACTCTTAGTGCTGGTCTTAAGCTCGGATAAATGGGGTGGGTTGCGTTAGGAAGGGCATCCAGCATAAAACATAAGCCAAATTAAATATGCGGATCACAAATCAGAAATTTATACCGACCTGGTCGAGGCCCGGGTTACCAACGACCGCCACAGGTATCGTTAGCAAACATGGTACCGGTGGAAATTAGGCTACCATTGGCCAAAAGGGGAAAGGGAGAAGAGGAAGACGTCTACAGAGACATCAGGGAAAGGAAAAGTGGAGGAGAGTGGAGGTTAGAGTTGGTACTTTAAATGTTGGTAGAGTGGTACCTTGCTTATCGACCGGCTCGGACATCGACGTTTTCACTTAGCGAACAGTTTTTCGACAGAAATTTGCACCCGCTGAACGACCAAATGCCCGCTTATCTACCTTTTTTTACCCCAACCCACATGGAGCGAGGAAAAAGGATCTTCCCAGTCTCGCTTCAGCCTTCGTGGAGAGAGCATTCATCATTAATTAAACTTTGGTTTGTGAACAATAAAGTGTTATTTAGCGGTCAATATAACAATTTAGTGTGTGTATATTGTATATTGTTCCATTATTTCTTATGGGATTATTACATTCTCTCTTCGACCTTTTCGCATTTCGACCGGTTTTAAGGAACGGATTAAGGTCGATAAGCGGGGTACCACTGTACGATGACTGGTAAAGTGAGTAAAGAGAGAGAGTTAGCTGATATGATGGAGAGGAGAAAGGTAGATATGTTGTGTATTCAGGAGACCAAGTGGAAAGGGAGTAAGACCAGGAACATTAGAGGGAGGTTAAAACGGTTCTATCATGGTGTGGATGGAAAGAGAAATGGTGTAGGGGTGATCCTGAAGGAAGAAAACAGTAAGAGTGTAGTGGAGGTAAAGAGAGTTTCTGATAGGGTGATGAAGCTGGAAGTTGAAGGGGTGATGATAAATGTCATCGGTGCTTATGCTCCACAAATGGGTTGTGAGATAGAGGAAAAGAAAACATTCTGGAGTGAGTTAGATGAAGTGGTAGAAGGTTTACCTAGGAATGAATGATTGGTGATTGGGGCAGATTTAAACTGGCATGTAGGTGAAGGGAACAGAGGTGATGAGCAGGTGATAGGGAGGTATGGCCTTAAGGAGAGGAATGTGAAAAGGCAGTCTGTATGATGGTCTGTAGGATGGTTTTAGAGGTGAAGAAGAAGAGGAGGAGGAGGACTGAAAGAAGAATAAGATGGTGGAAACTGAAGGAGGAAGACTGTAGTTCTGTGGTTCAGGGAAAGCCAAGGAAAAGGCATATGAGGAGCTGTATGTAAAGTTGGACACCAAGGAAGGAGAAAAGGAGCTGGGAAGAATGTGCTGCAAGTTAGAGCAATAAAGAATGGAGATGGAAATGTGTTGACTAGTGAGGAGAGCGTGTTGAGAAGGTGGAGGGAGTATTTTGAGCAGCTGATGAATGTGGAAAGTTTCGTCACAAATTTAGCTACTTCTTTAGACAAAGCATTAATTGTTGATGACTTTACATTCATTTTGATAATCAGGAAGACTCCTTAAGGGCAGCAGGTGTGTCCATTCTAGATTCAATTGGAATTAATCAGAATGTTATAGGACCCATTTTAACATTTGGATAAAAAAAAAAAAAAAAAAAGAATTAGTCATAATTCCACAGTCTAAAGCTATTTTAGACCATTATCTCATCTCTTTTAATCTGCCTCAGTCATTGCATTACTACCCCACCACGTTACTGTGTTATGCATACTTTCACGTCAGTTACAGCCACTGAGTACCTAGAATCAACATTACGTTATACTCTAAATGATGTAGCCCCCTTAAGACCAAAATGATCAGGAAGAAAAAATTCTTTGCTGTTCATCTGTTCAAAGACCATTTGGGAATTAGAACATAAATGGCATCAAACAAAATTAACAGTATATTAAATATCATGGAAGGAGAGCCTCCTAAATTATAGAAAATCTCTTAGCGCTGCAAGATCAGCATATTTCTCCACCCTCATAGAAAATAACAAGCATAATCCTAGATTTTTATTCAGCACGGAAGCAAAATTAACAGGAAATAAAAGCACTGCACTAACATGCACACCATCATTAGGTAGTAATGATTTCATAAACTTTTTTAATAATAAAGTTAAAAACATCAGGCAAAAAATCTAGACGGTTAATATAAATCCAAATTATTTTACAAGTAACCCTGTAGACCGGAGTGTAATTATAACAGACAATCAACTACAAAGCTTTATTCCTATTCAAGGAAATGACTTAATTTGATTAATTTCCTTATCAAAACCATCAACCTGCATTCTCTATCCCTTACCTTCAAGTTTCTTTAAACAGATAACTCCAGAGGTAATTGAACCTGTTTCAAAAATAATAAACTCTTCCATTAGCACTGTTTATGTACAAAAATCCTTTAAACTGGCAGTTATCAAACCCCTAATTAAGAAACCTGACCTTGACCCATGTCAGCTGTCCAACTACAGGCCAATATCAAATCTCCCCTTTATATCCAAAATGTTTAAAAAAGGTAAATTGCCTCTGATCAGGGTTTTGTCTCTTTACTTGTTTTGCTCGACCTTAGTGCAGCTTTTGACACCACTGATCACACTATACTGCTTGCTAGACTTGGGAACGTTGTTGGAATAAAGGGAACAGCTCTCTCTTGGCTAAGGCCTTATTTGACTGATCGCTATCAGTTTGTTGATGTAAATAAATACGTTTTCAACCTCGATTTAAACACTGAGACTGTGTTTGAGTCCCGAACACTGATTGGAAGGCTGCTCCATAACTGTGGGGCTTTATAAGAGAAAGATCTGCCCCCTGCTGTAGTCTTCATTATTTTAGGAACCAATAGATAGCCAGCACCTTTTGATCTAAGTAGGCGTGGAGGATCATACTGGTACAGAAGTTTACTCAGATACTGCGGTGCGAGACCATTAAGTGCTTTATACGTCAGTAGTAGTATTTTATAATTAATGCAAGATTTAATTGGGAGCCAGTGTAGACTGATTAAAACAGGGGTGATGTGTTCATATTTCCTAGATCTTGTGAGGACTCTTGCTGCTGCATTCTGAACTAACTGAAGCTTATTTATGCACTTACTCGCACACCAAGACATTAAAGCGTTACAGTAGTCTAATCTAGAAATAACAAAGGCATGAACTAGTTTTTCTGCATCCTGTAACGACATCATATTTCTAATTTTAGCAATATTTTTAAGGTGAAATAAGGCGATCCTGGTGATATTATTCACGTGAGACTCAAAGGAAAGACTAGGGTCAATAATCACACCAAGGTCTTTGACAGCCGTACATGATGAAACAGAAACACCATCCAGAGATGCTACGTAATCTGAAAGTTTACTTCTAGCTGCATGTGGTCCTAGTAAAAGTACTTCCGTCTTATCTAAGTTGAGCAGAAGAAAGTTATTAAGCATCCACTATCTAATGTCCTTTACACACTTCTCAACACTGTTTAGTTGATCTCTCTCATCTGGCTTTGCTGAAATATACAGCTGTGTGTCATCAGCATAGCAAAGAAAGCGAATCCCATGTTAATGAATGATTTCACCAACAGGCAGCATATATAAAGAGAAAAGCAGTGGGCCTAAGACAGATCTTTGAGGAACACCAAACTTTAACTCATAGAGTGTGGAGACTTCACCATTTACATCAACAAACTGATAGCGATCAGTCAAGTAAGACCTGAGCCAAGAGAGAGCTGTTCCCTTTATTCCAACAACGTTCTCAAGTCTAGCGAATAGTATAGTGTGATTAAAGGTGTCAAAATCTGCACTAAGGTCGAGCAAAACAAGTAAGGAGACAAAACCCTGATCAGAAGCCAATAACAGGTCATTTACCACCTTAACTAGCGCCGTCTCTGTGCTATGATGAGGCCTAAATCCTGACTGATACATTTCAAAAATGTTATTCATAAGTAGGTGTGAGCATAACTGCTGTGCTACAACCTTTTTTAAACATTTTGGATATAAAGGGGAGATTTGATATTGGCCTGTAGTTGGACAACTGACATGGGTCAAGGTCAGGTTTCTTAATAAGGGGGTGGATAACTGCCAGTTTGAAGGATTAAGGTACATAACCAGTGCTAATGGAAGAGTTTATTATTTTTAAAATGGTTAAATTACCACTGGAGTTATCTGTTTAAAGAAACTTGTAGGCAAGGGATCGAGAATGCAGGTTGATGATTTTGATTAGGAAATTAATTAAATTAAGTCATTCTTATGAATAGGAGTGAAGCTTTGTAGTTGATTGTCTGCTACAATTACACTGCTGTCTACAGGGTTACTTATAAAATAATTTGGATTTATAATAACCGTCTGGATTTTTTTGCCTGATGTTCTCAATTTTATTTTTAAAAAAAGTTAATGAAATCATTACTACCTAATGATGGTGTGCATGGTAGTGCAGTGCTTTTATTTCCTGTTAATTTTGCTACCGTGCTGAATTCTATAATTTAGGAGGCTCTCCCTCCATGCCATTTAAAATACTGTTAATTTTGTTTGACCCCATTTACGTTCTAGTTTTCCCTAGATCTATCTAATATCGTAATTTCTGGAAGATTATTAATAAAACACGCTGCTGTAGCTGATGTGAAAATACGCTTAACACGGTAATGTGGTAATGTAGAAATGCAATGACTGAGGCAGATTTTAAACGAGATTAGATAATTGTCTGAAATAGCTTTAGACTGTGGAATTATACGTTTTTTATTTTTAATCCGAATGCTAACAACAAATCGAGAGTGTGTCCACCACTATGAGTGGGTCCTATAACGTTCTGATTAATTCCAACTGACTCTAGAATGGACAACTGCTGCTCTTAAGAAGTCTTCCTGATTATCAAAATGAATATTAAAGTCATCAACGATTAATGCTTTGTATAAAGAAGTAGCTACATTTGTAATGAAATCTGCAAATTCTATGAGAAAATCAGAGTAGGGCCCTGGGGGTCTATAAATAATAATTAGTGGAATTAACTGACTGGACCTGATTTCAGACACTGAATATTTTATGTTGGTGTAAAGACCTTCAAATGTTTAGTCTTTTGTGTGTCGTTTAGATTATTATTATAAATAGATGCGACTCCGCCTCCTCTGCCATTTAGACGGGGTTGGTGTATGTAACTATACCCAGGAGGACTCGCTTCATTTAATGCTACATATTCATTCGATTTAATCCATGTTTCTGTCAAACACATTATATTAAACTTCTGGTCAGTAATAATTTTGTTTATAGTAAGCGCTTTTGACATGAGAGATCTAATATTCAACAATACTATTTTTAGATCAGAGGTGCTAAAACAGACTTTCTGATAATTCCTATATTTTTGTTTTGCTCGGGGGACAGACACAGTCTCAATATGGTGGATCCTGAGTGACGACTCTGTGCAGCTAGCAGACGGTCGGTTTAGCCTGTCTGTCTGCTCCCTGGCCTTGGCTCTAGACAGTCACTTGTTAACTAGTGCTATTCTGAGACTATTACCTATACTACAAGAAATGAGAGCAGCACCTTCCCGGGTGGGATGGATACCGTCCCGCCCTAACAGGCTAGCCTTGACCTCAAAAATGCTCCAATTATTAATGAAGCCCACATAGTTTTTGGAGCACCACTCCAGCAGTTCAGCGACCATAACCTGCTGTAGGCTACATCACCACGTCGCATTGGGATGGGGCCAGAGCATGCTACAGCATCGGACATTGCCTTCGTTAATTTGCACTCCTCTATATCTTCTCTCTCGCTCTCTCTCTCTCTCTCTCTCTCTCTCTCTCTCTCTCTCTCTCTCTCTCTCTCTCTCTCTCTTTATCTCAGTCGAGTTAAACATGCTCCTGAGGTTCCAGTGACCACTGTTCCTGACCCTCTCCCCTCCATGGTTTTTCCCCACTTGGTGCAGGCCTGCCTCTGGATAGTGTTCTCTTTGACTGGAGGCCACTCTTTGCAGCTTGGAACGGTTTCTCATCAATGCCTTGGGTGGTTCCATGAAATTTCGGAGGATGCGCTTTGAGGATGAATTGGACTGTAGTTAATGTCAAAAGTCTGCTACATTGATTCAGGACTACTTTTCGCTTCTGATCATCATCACTGTACTCCGCAACATCATGTATCTGCTATAAATGGACATTCAGTGCAACCTGCTTCTTTTTTTCTCCCTATCCCGAGGCTTCCTGAGGTTTGGCCAGCTCCAGTCACGTCCCACCTCATGAAGATTATGGACTTTAAAGAAGTAGATGCCAAACTCGCAAACATCCTAAACCATCTGGAGACGTACCAGTACCACTGCATGTGTGGAGTTTGACATTGGACCTTCTGGAGTGTTTAAAGGCTCTGGAATGAAGAAGCTGATGCTGGATCTGTGTTGATCACAAATGTTGAGCTAAGTAGCTCCTACTTTTGTACCAAAGACTGTAGAAAGAACATTTACTTATAATCTTATACTCCAGGGCTCATGTTAGTTCTCACTCTCCAGTGTTCTGTATTTTTGAAAGATTTATGATCAAACTCTTGATGTCACCAAAATGAGGATGGGTTCCCCTTTTGAGCCTGGTTCCTCTCAAGCTTTCTTCCTCATAACATCTAAGGGAGACCTTGCCACAGTCGCCATGGCTTGCTCATCAGGGATAAATGCACACCATTCACATTGACTGTTGATTTCTGTAAAGCTGCTTTGAGACGATGTCTGTTGTGAAAAGCGCTATAGAAATAAACTTGACTTGACTATACAAATAAAAATGAATTAAACTGAATTGAGTTGAATTGAATTAAATTAAATTGAAAATGAGAGAGAGCAAAGGTTGGATGGTGTGGAGATAATAAAGCAGGAAGTGGATAGGATTAGGAAGGAGGTCAAGAGTGAAAACAGCGATTAAAAGGATGAAGAGTGGAAAGTTGGTTGGACATGATGACATACCGTTAGAAGCAAGGCGATGTTTAGGAGAGATGGCAGTGGAGTTTTAACCAGGTTGTTCAACAAGATTTTGGAAGGTAAGAGGATGCCTGAGGAATGGAAGAGTAGTTTGCTGGTAGCGATCCTTAAGAATAAAGAAGATGTGCAGACCTGCAGTAACTACAGAGGAATACAGTTGATCAGCCACACCATGAAGTTATGGGAAAGAGTAGTGGAAGCCAGGCTGAAAGAAGACGTGACCATCTGTGAGCAACAGTATGGTTTCATGCCAAAAGAAGAGCACCACAGACATTATTTGCATTATTTGCTTTGAGAATGTTGATGGAGAAGTATAGAGAAGGTCAGAAGCAGTTGCAATGTGTGTTTTTGGATTTAGAGTACTACAGGGTGCCAAGAGAGGAGTTGTGGTATTGTATGAGGAAGTTGGGTGTGTCAGAGAAGTATGTGAGGGTGGTGCAGGACATGTATGAGGACAGTGTGACAGCAGTGAAGTGTGCAGTAGGAACGGAAGACTGGTTCCAGGTGGGGGTTGGACTGCATTAAGGATCGGCTCTGAGCCCTTTTCTGTTTGCAGTGGTGATGGACAGGTTGACACACAAAGTCAGACAGGAGCCTCTCTGTACTATGATGATTGTGGTAGAAATTGTGATTTGTGGTGAGCGTAGGGAGCAGGTTGAAAAGAGAGGAGAGGTGGAGGTACATGCTGGAGAGAAGGGGAATGAAAGTCAGTAGGAGTAAGACAGAGTACATGTGTGTGAATGAGAGGGAGGACAGTGGAGTGGTGCAGTTGCAGGGAGAAGAGGTGGAGAAGGTGGAGGAGTTTAGGTACCTGGGTTCAACAGTGTATTGTAGTAATGGAGAGTGTGTTAGAGTAAAGAAAAGAGTGCAGGCAGGGTGGAGTGGGTGAAGAAGAGAGATAGCAGGAGTAATTTGTAATTGAAGAGTATCTGCAAGAGTGAAAGGGAAAGTTTATAGGACTGTGGTGAGACCTGTGAAGTTGTATGGATTAGAGACAGTGGCAATGAGTAAAAGACAGGAGGTGAAGCCGGAACAGCGCATGTAGGATGTTTTAGAGACAAGGTGAGGGAGGCTCGATTGAGATGGTTTGGGCATGTGCAGAGAGGGACATGCGACATCGGTAGGAGGATGCTGAGGATGGAGCCCACAGGAAGGAGAAAAAGAGGATGTGTTGAGGGAAGACATGCAGGTAGTTTATTTGAAAGAGGCAGATGTAGAGGACAGGGGGGTATGGAGACGGATAATCTGCTGTGGTGACCCCTAATGGGAGAAGCCGAAAGAAGAAGTACATATACATACATGGTGTGTGTTTGCCCCACAGGTCACTTTGGCATCACACACAGATCTAAACACTTGCACACATCATGGATCTTATTATTTACCTTTATAAACTTCCTAAACAGAATCTGTGGTGGAACATCTTATGTGATCAGACTCCTGCTTACAGCAGGAATTAAGGGGATTCAAAAAGCTAAAGATTCTTAAAAATCATAAAATTGAGGAGCACTGCCAAAAACTCCACATGCATTTAGAATCTGGAGCATCACGTCCACAAACTAACAACAAAGACTCTTCTATAAAGCAGTGCCTTTCTCTCAGATGAGCTCAAACACTTCTTTGCTTTCTTTGACCAAGGCAGACTACACTACAAATGTTGACTCCTCCACTGTTCACTCCATTTTCAATACATTTTCACACTAAGTACCGAGTTTCAGGGCTCAGTCCATGTGCTGAACAGATGGTAAAGGTTTTCATTAACATACTTAATAAGTCTCTGGCCCAGGCCACTGTTCTCCTAATGACAACAACCATTATACCATTACCTAGGCATTCCACTGCAGTGTGGTAAAAAAAACATCTACCCTATTACACTCACTCCCATTGCAACTACCGTAATTTCCGGACTATTAAGCGCACCCATATATAAACCACACCCACTGATTTTTACGAAGATTTTTATTTTGAACATAAATAAGCCGCACCTGTCTATAAGCCACAGGTGTCTACAATGAAACAAATGAACTTTACACAGGCTTTAACAAAAGACGTGTGAAATATGTTGTGGCTCCTTTAAGAGCAGAGCAGCATTTAGAGAATAGCCTGCTGCTGAATTTCCCGGTATTACTGCATGTGTGAAATACTGAGGAATATGTCCTTTATTTTCTGATGCTTATTTCTAAGTTTCTTTGATTAACCCATAACGCTGTTGCCAAGAAAAATTGAAAAGCACGAGTTTTGGAAACCTGTCTGTGCTTATATGATTTCTGTTGCAACTGGAGTTAGCGAGCTATTCCTTAACCCTGACTCAACACATTACAATGGCTGGTATCTAAACAATAACCTACCAAGAAAGCTATTGTTCACTGTTTTCCTTTTACAACAATTTCTCTCGAGAGTTTATCTTTTGGCATCGTCGTGCGTTCAAAAATCACCACCGGTGAAGTTTTTCTCCCGATGCCGTGCAGCTCAGAACACAGGTGAAGTGCGTTTTTTCCGTTTCCGTTCGGAAATTTCATTGGTCTAATGTTATGTCACTCAGTTTTTTGGCTTGAAGTTTGTGAAACTGGGAAAAACCCAGAAAAAATTAATGAATAAGCCACTTTGTTGTTTAAGCCATGAGGTTTAAAGCATAGGAAAGTTTAAAGTGTGGGAAAAGTGTGGGTTTAAAGTGTGGGAAAAAAGTAGCGGCTTATAGTCTGGAAAATACAGTAAATGCTTTCATGCTTTGAGAAACTGCTCCTAAATCACCTATTACCAGGCCTGTGACCTACACAACCGCACAGATTAACAAAGGTTGCAATGATTGCTCTGTTTTTCTACTCACCTAGCTGGATAATAACACCATGAACAAAAAAATGCTGTACATTGGCTTAAGCACTGCCATTTCCACAAAACTGTTCACTAAACTATTTGACCTAATTGTCTGCACCTCCACATCTGATGGATTCTGGACTTTAACCAACAGATATCAGGTTGGCAGACTTAAGCAAGCACCCTTATTCTGACCACTGGTGTCCCACATGATTGTGTGCTACATCTGCTGCTCTACCCCATAACTCCAACATAGCTATTCCTCCTGAAAAAACTGAAGAACAACATCTGTCTTTTAAAAGGTTTCAACTGCTATATCATTGCAGCATCATTGCAGCATCCAAATCACAGAGTAGCTTCATGGTGTGTGAATGAAAAGGCTACAAAGTGTAGCAAAAATACTCAAAACATGAGTGCTGCCAAACTACAAGCAACTGAACCTCTTGAACTCCACAGTAGATATTCACATAGAGCACACACAATTATTAGGGACTTCTCCTATCCCAGTCAACAGATATCTGAACCCCCTTCATCCAGGGGCAAATTTGCACCAGGATCAATCTAGTCCAGGTTTTCACGAATAGTATTACATACCTTTTTTACTATTCTGTAAAAACCCTTTTATTTGTTGGATCTCCAAAATTTTCACCTCCAAATCCCGTCTCAATTTATCCATTTCAAACTTTTGCTCCTCCAACTGCTTTCCTGCTTCTTCTTCTTCTTCTTCCGGCTGCTCCCATTAGGGGTCGCCACAGCGGATCATCTGTCTCCATACCACCCTATCCTCTACATCTTCCTCTTTTACACCAACTACCTGCATGTCTTTCCTCACCACATCCATTAACCTCCTCCTTGGCCTTCCTCTTTTCCTCCTACCTGGTGGCTCCATCCTCAGCATTCTTCTACCAATATAATTCATGTCCCTCCTCTGCACATGTCCAAACCATCTCAATCTCGCCTCCCTCACCTTGTCACCAAAACATCCTACATGCGCTGTCCCTCTAATAAACTCATTTCTAATCTTATCCATCCTCGTGACTCCCAACGAAAACCTCAACATCTTCAGCTCTGCTACCTCCAGCTCCACCTCCTGTCTTTTACTCAATGCCACTGTCTCTAAACCATACAACATCGCAGGTCTCACCACAGACTTATAAACTTTCCATTTCATTTTTGCAGATACCCTACTGTCACAAATCACCCCTGTCACTCTTCTCCACCCACTCCACCCTGCCTGCACTCTTTTCTTCACTTCTCTAGCACACTCACCATTACTTTGCACTGTTGACCCCAGGTACCTGAATTGATCCACCTTCTCCAGCTCTTCTCCCTGCAACCGCACCACTCCACTGCCCTCCCTCTCATTTACACACATGTATTCTGTCTTACTCCTACTGAGTTTCATTCCCCTTCTTTCCAGCGCATATCTCCACCTCTCCAGGCTCTTCTCAACCTGCTCCCTACTCTCACAACAAATCACAATATAATCTGCAAACATCATAGTCCAGGGAGACTCCTGTCTGACCTCATCCGTCAACCTGTCCATCACCATTGCAAACAGGAAAGGGCTCAGGACCGATCCTTGATGCAGTCCAACCTTCACCCTGAACCAGTCTGTCGTTCCTACTGCACACTTCACTGCCGTCACACTGTCCTTATACATGTCCTGCACCACCCTCACATACTTCTCTGACACACCTGACTTCCTCATACAATACCACAACTCCTCTCTCGGCACCCTGTCGTACGCCTTCTCTAAATCCACAAATACACAATGCAATTCCTTCTGTCCTTCTCTATACTTCTCCATCAACATTCTCACAGCAAATAAGGCATCTGTGGTGCTCTTCCTCGGCATGAGACCATACTGTTGCTCACAGATGGTCACCTCTTTTCTCAGCCTGGCTTCCACTACTCTTTCCCATAACTTCATGGTGTGGCTGATCAACTTAATTCCCCTGTAGTTACTGCACATCTCCTTTATGCTTAAAGACCGGTACCAGCACACTTCTTCTTCATTCCTCAGGCATCTTCTCACCTTCCAAAATCCTGTTAAACATTCTGGTCAAAAACTCCACTGCCATCTCTCCTAAATATCTCCACGCTTCTACCGGTATGTCATCTGGTCCAAACGACTTTCCACTCTTCATCCTCTTAATCGCTGGTCTCACTTCCTCCTTACTAATCCTATCCACTTCCTGCTTCACCAACTCCACATCATCCAACCTTCTCTCTCTCTGATTTTCCTCATTCATCAGCTGCTCAAAATACTCCCTCCACCTTCTCAACACACTCTCCTCACTAGTCAACACATTTCCCTCTCCATCCTTTACTGCTCTAACTTGCAGTACATCCTTTCCAGCTCGGTCCCTCTGCCTGGCCAATCGGTACAAATCCTTTTCTCCTTCCTTAGTGTCTAACCTCTCATACAGCTCCTCATATGCCTTTTCCTTGGCTTTCGCCACATCCCTCTTTACCTGCTGCCGCATCTCTTTGTACTCTTGCCTACTTTTCTCATCACTCTGTCTATCCCACTTCTGTTTAGCCAACCTCTTTCTCCTTATGCTCTCCTGCACTTCCTCATTCCACCACCACGTCTCCTTGTCATGCTTTTTATTTCCAGATGTTACACCAAGTACTTTTCTAGCTGCCTCCCTCATCACTCCTGCAGTAGTTGACCAATCATCCAACACCTCCTTAACACCACTGAGCCTCTGTCTGACCTCTTCCCTGAACCTCACACTACACTCTTCCTCCTTCAGTTTCCACCATCTTATTCTTCTTTCATCCTATCAGAAACTCTCTTCACCTCCACTACACTCTTACTGTACTCTTCCTTCAGAATCACCCCTAAACTATTTCTCTTTCCATTCACACCATGATAAAACAGTTTAAATCCACCTCGAATGTTCCTGGCCTTACTCCCTTTCCACTTGGTCTCCTGAACACACAGCATATCTACCTTTCTCCTCTCCATCATATCAGCTACCTCTCTCCCTTTACCCGTCATAGTACCAACATTTAAAGTACCAGCCCTAACCTCCACTCTCCTGCACTGCTCCTTTCCCTGCCGTCTCTGTAGATGTCTTCCTTCTCTCCTTCTTCTCCTTTGGCCAACAGTAGCCCAATTTCCACCGGTACCCTGTCGGCTAACGATACCTGTGGCGGTCGTTGTTAACCCGGGCCTCGACCGATCCGGTATGAAATTCTCATTTGTGATCCGCATATTTGCTTTGGCACATGTTTTACGCTGGATGCCCTTCCTAACGCAACCCTCCCCATTTACCCAGGCTTGGGACCGGCACTAAGAGTGCACTGGCTTGTGCCCCCCTAATGGCTGGGTTTTGCTCCTCCAACTGCAAAATGTGTAAAACAAAGTTTTACTGTAGGAAGCAGTTCTAAATAGATTTATTCAAAAAATGTATAGATGAATGTGTGTAACTGACCTTCATGTCAGACATCTGTTTGATCCTCTCCATTTCAAAAGATAACTGTTGTTTAGTTTTAGCCACCTCCTCCTGGGTCTGCTGAATGGCTGACAACATGTTTACAGTGTCTGTAGACAGAGGCATTGTTAGTGTTAGGATGGTTTTCACACTGTTTCACACACATTCCTTTGTCTGCTCAGTGTCTATAGAATATTTACAATGTTAGTCTGTAAGGTAAACAGGGAGTCTTATCTGGGCTCACACATCTCCGGCTAGTATATCCTCTTGTCTAAACAGGAAACAAGTTTAGGACAGCCTTTTCTCTGTATGTGTATATATACGTTCTGCCGCCTGCAATAAACAGAAGAGGAAGCATTTGCTGTGTGCGTAGTGATTCTTCCCTGAATTTAGAAAGGCCTACGGGCATCGCAGATCGTATGGAAAACCTCTCCACGAATTAAGTTTCGTTTGGGCATGATAAAAATCTAACAGGCATTTACATTTTCTTTTGTGTGTTATGCTCTTCTATCACACACACACACACACACACACACACACACACAAGTTGGCTTATAACATTGCATGCCTGCATGGCCACATACACACATTCCTAAGTAACTCTGCATGGTTGCCTACCAACTCTGCATGCTTCTCCTTTAGCTTGTTATACCGTAGCTCTATAGCCTGAGCCCACTCTGAAAGAAAACTAGATCAGTTTTATTTAAATAAACTATTTTTTCACACTCTATTTATATACATTTTATTACAATTATTCAAAACATTCTTTTTCTAGTCAAATCAAATCAAATTTTATTTGTCACATACACATACATACAGGGTACGACATGCAGTGAAATGCTTTTGACGACAGTCCGGCATAAGGAAATAAAATAGGGTAAAAAAAGGAGAATAAAAAAATATATAAATATAATAACAAACTTTAAAGAAAAATATAATAAGAAAAGAAGGCAGATAAATAAGATGTAAAGATATATAACTATATATGTATATATATGTCAGGGATTCCCCTGGCACGCCCCCCTCAGTAGCTGTCCGAGATTCCCCTGCCATGCCCCCTTTGGCCGGCGTCAGAGATGCACCCTGCCACGCCCCCCTCGGTAGCGTTCATGGTGCCTCATTATCCCGTGCCTGCCTAATCACCGACAGCCGTGACTCGTTATGGTTCTGGATATATAAACACACGTTCTCGAGTCACAGGCTGTCGGTCCTTGTATTGTCATGCTGGTGATACCCGTGGCTGCTCGACCGCCAGCATTCCCCGCTGGTTCCGTTTCCTATGGATTACTCTTAGCCGCTGCCGTTTACTTTCGTTTCGGACTCCCGGTTTAGGTTTGGATTGCTCGTCTCGAGCGGACATTCTTTGTTTGTTTTCTCGCCTCGGCAGCAGTTAGTGTTTTGCTTGTTGAACTGTTTTGTTTGAAATAAATCGACTATGATTGACTTGCTTCCGCTTCCGCGTCCTGTCCGTCAGCTTGACAATATACATACATATACATATATATACACATACACTGAAAATGTACACAGAAAATGTTTATGGCAGTGTGCAGTTAGCCAGTAAACAACAGTAAGCAAGTTTGGTTTTGATTGTCCATGAGTGTCCGTGTGCAGTAAGGTGTGGTGTAAAGTGTCCGTGTGCAGTAAGGTGTGGTGTAAAGTGTCCTTGTGCGGTATGGTGTGGTATAAAAAAAAAAAGAGAATATAAAAAAAAAAATATGAAATAAATATGAAAAAGAAAATATGAAAATGAAATGGAATGTAAAGTGCACTGTGCTGTGCAAGTCCAGTGTATAATGTGCCGTAGCACGAAAAGTGTGGTTGTGCAGGGAAAAAAAAAAATATAAAAATGGTGATGCTGGAGAGAGTGGGCCAGTTTTTAGATCCTGGGTGTTTCCTGGTTTAAACTCCGAATGGCCTGCGGGAAGAAGCTCCTCCTCATTCTCTCTGTGTTCGCCTTCAGGGAGCGGAAGCGTTTCCCCGAATGCAACAAAGAAAAGAGTCCATTGTTGGGATGGCTGAGGTCCTTCACAATTTTCCTGGCTCTGGTCCTGCACCGTGTGCTGTAGATGTCCTGCAGGTCAGGGAGCTCGGTGTGGATGGTACGTTCGGCTGAAGGCACCACCCTCTGGAGGGCTCGTCTGTCCTGCATGGTGCTGTTCCCGAACCAGGAAGTGATGCTACCCGTCAGAACGCTCTTGATGGTGCAGGTGTAAAAATTCTTAAGCACCTGAGAGGGTAGTTTAAAGTCCCTTAAGCGTCTCAGATAGTACAGACGCTGCCGGGCCTTCTTTACCAGGGTGTTGATGTGACAGGACCAAGACACTCTTTCCACTGGAGTCCTGCAGATGTTTAGCGGTTGGTATGACCGCTCCTGCTTCGTGCTGAAGTCCACGATCAACTCCTTAGTCTTGCTGACGTTCAGGAGAAGGTTGTTCTCCTGGCACCATCTCTCCAGGTTTTAAACTTCCTGTAGGTAGGCCGTCTCGTCGTTGTTGGAGATCAGGCCCACCACAACGGTGTCGTCAGCAAACTTGATGATGGTTGTGGAGTTGGAAGTGGCCACACAGTCATGTGTGTACAGTGAGTACAGCAGGGGGCTCAGAACACAACCCTGGGGAGCTCCAGTGCTGAGGCTGAGGGTGGATGAGGTGTGTTTTCCCACCCGTACAGCTTGTGGTCTGTCCGTCAGAAAGTTCGAGATCCATTGACACAGCGGCAGGCTGAGTCCCAGGACCTCCAACTTAGAGGTGAGTGTGGAGGGAATTATGGTGTTGAACGCTGAACTGTAGTCCACGAACAACATCTTTGTGTAATTCCCATTTCTTTGGTCCAGGTGGCTGTTTGTGGTGTGGAGAAGATGTGCAGTTGCGTCCTCAGTCGAACGGTTCTGACGGTACGCAAACTGTAATGGGTCCAGTGTGTCTGGTAGTGATGCAGTGATGAAGTCTCTGACCAGTCTCTCAAAGCACTTCATTACTTCTGAGGTCAGAGCTACAGGGCGGTAGTCATTGAGGCAGGCGGTCTGGGGTTTCTTCGGGACAGGGACAATAGTGGACTGTTTGAAGCATGAGGGGACAACAGCCTGTTCCAGAGAGAGGTTGAATATCTCAGTGAACACCGGTGCTAGCTGGTCAGCGCAGGCTTTCAGAACCCGACCTGTGATTCCATCTGGTCCTGCTGCCTTCCTGGTATTCACTCTCTTGAATGCCCTCCTCACGTCATGCTCCGAGATGGTGAATGTGTTTACCTCTCCGGCTCTCTCGGCGTGCACGCTGGTTGTGCCGCTAGCGCCGCTAGCATGGTTAGCTGCAGCCTCGAAACGAGCGTAGAAGGTGTTTAGCTCATCTGCCAGAGAAGCGTCCGCATTCACCATTCTGGAAGATGGTGTTTTATAGTCCGTTATTGTCCTTAGTCCCTGCCACAGGCTTCTAGAGCCACCTTGTTGGAACTGTGACTCTAGTTTACTCTCGTAGCGCCGCTTTGCATCCTTCACCGCTCTGCGAACACTGTAAGACGCAGCCTTGTATTCATCCATGTCTCCGGTGGCGAGCCCCGTGTTGTAGGCAGCGGAGCGGGATCTTAGAGCGTCGCGGATAGTTTTATCCACCCACGGCTTCTGGTTGGGAAAACGTTCGGATAGTGATACATGATTTTTCAAGTCATTGTAAAAGCATTTGTAAACTCACGCTCAGTTTCCAAAAATGTTGTCTGCATTGACTCTTGTTCTGCACTGTATCGCCTAGTAGCCACCAATTCCATGCGTAGCTGCTCGTTCTCTACAAGTGCACACTTGTTTTTGCACCCTTTGCTCCTCCAGCTCCGCCTCTAGACTGTTTATCTGAGATTTCAGTTGAGTGATATAACGCTGAGCCTACATTGGAGAGACACATGTATATTATACGTAAATGAATAAGTACAGATACAATATGATCTCAAACCCAAATGTATATATCGGACACTGAGTGAAAATCTCAAACCCAAAGTTCTTTCACAATAGAATACAAATAAAATGTAAAAAAAAACAAACAAACAAAAAAAGAGCTTAAAATATAAAGAATGAAAAAAGAAATTTATTTCTCAAAACTGAGGACACCAGAAATCCAGATCAAATCTATAGATTTAGATGAAGATTTTTAGATTAGATTTAGATTTTATGAAGGCGGTGAAAAGGCAGGAAAGCTCCTTTCCAGACAATTAAAACAACATAATTCTGCTAGCAATATACCAGCTATTAAGAAGGAGAATATTGTGGTATCTCTGAAAAAGGAAATAAACAAGTTTTTTTAGGGGTTCTATAAACAAGTATATACATATTCAGGTAGCTCGGATGAGGGAAAACTAAAACAATTTTTTTCTAATATAAATTAACCTAAACTGAAAGTCTGTCAATCAGCGTCTCTAAGACCATCCTATTACACAGGAACTGGTCAAAGCTGTAATAACCTCTATGAAGTCTTGCAAATCGCCAGGGGCAGATAGATTTCCAATGTTCCAATGTTGACATATTGGCCCCAATTTTAACAGAAGTGTATACAGAGGTGTTGAGACAATGTATGTTGTGAAAAGCGCTATACACATAGACTTGACTTGACTTGACTTGTTTGAAACTGCCGCTTTGTTTAGAACTTTAATAGAAGTAATAACACTGATACTCTAGAGGTGCTGTGTCATGGCCAACCCTGTGCTCTGACCCCAGCTTCTGAGTAAGCTGGGATATTTGAAGAAATAATTTAACTGTGCTGTAATGTATATGTGACAAATAAAGGCTATTCTGTTTTATCCCAGAGCATCAGTGATGACAAATGGCATGACTAAGCTAAATGGCTTTGGCTATTATGATCAGGGCAGACCCAAATATTATGGGAGTAGGGGGGTGGAGGAGGGAATGGAACACAAGTTAATGCTGTATGCATTTTCATCGCTTCATTTTGGCTTTAAATGAATTCCAGAAGGTATGAAGTATCTTGGGGTTAGGCTAACTCAGAATTTAAATGTCATAATGGTGTTGAATTATGACCCACTGTTGTAAAAACAAATAGGAACAACTCAAGCTATCTCTGTGGGGCAAGGTGAACATGGTTAAAATGGTTGTTGCTCCACAGTTTAATTATCCATGATAATACCAGTAAACATCCCAGTCTGATTTTATGATTATCAGACAATTAATAATAAAAATTAATAAAATAAAATTAATAATTTTTAAATAACTAATATTCATATGAAAAATTTCATATTTTGGTCAGAATATGTTTTGTAATATAACATCTCATCATAAACATGTACATTTCTCATGGGGAAGTTCATGCTGTTTGTGCAAATACGCTTGGTTCGAAAAACCGTTTTCTCTTCGTCTTAGAAGCCTGAGGTACGCGGAATCGCATTTTCAAGAAGCTCATTCTTGACAGCACATAAAAAAAACCTAACTTTCTATCGGCTTCTTCCATTAGGGGTCGCCAAAGCAAAATGTATAATTTACCTATTATTTTCATATTTATATGAAAAAAGTCACATTTATGTCGAAACATGGTTTATCAAGAAACCTTTTTCATTCACTTATTGCACTTTTTAACGATTTATTGTGAAATAATGCTTATGAATATGACCATTTATATTTTTACTATAACTTGTAAAACGTGATTTGTCGTTTTTCATTGAATTTATGAACTTTTTAAAAATTTCTTCATGAAATTATTTTTTTAATATTCTTTTTTTTTTTTAGTTATATTCTTCTAAGACCATGGTTTTTAATGTAATTTTTTTTTTGTTTGCATATTGCACTTTTTAATGTTTTTTTATTAAATGATGCTTTTTAATATGAAATATAATATTTTCACAATAACTATCATTTGAATTGTAAATTTCATATATATTTGTTAAAATATGGTTTGTATGGGCAAACTTTTTAGTTTTCTGTTTCTTAATGCCAATTATTTAAAGGTCTTCCATGAACATTTGCTTCTGAATGTAAAAATTTATATTTTCATAATGACTGTTATATTTTATGTAAAAAAATATTTATTTTTTGTCAACTTATGGTTTGTCATGTAAAAGTTTTTTGTTCACAGATTGTACTTTTTATTGTTTTTTCATTTAATTGTGCTTATGAATATCAACATTCATATTCATACAATAACTCTTTTTATGAAAAACTTTATATTTCTGTATAAACATATTTTGTCATGTCACCATTTCATGCACTTATTGCACTTATTAATAGTTTTTAATGAAATTATGCTAATGTATATGAAAATTTTTATTTTCACAACTATTTTTTATGATAAAGGTTAACATATTTTTGATTAAATTATGGTTATGGATAAGAAATGTAATATTTTAATAAAACAATTTTTTTATAAAAGAAAGTCAGATTTTGTTCAAACCATTGTCATTACGTTTTGCGTTGAATTGTTGCACTATCAACGGTTTTTAGTTAAATGATGCTTATGAATATGAAAAGTAATAATTTCACGATGCATTGTAAAGATTTTATTTGTCATATCATGTTTTTTATTCAATTTGTGCACTTTTAAAATATTTGTATGAATTTAAAAATGTAAATTTTACCGATTTATTTCATATTTTTTATTTTTTATTTTTATTTTTAAAAAAGTAAACAATTTTCTCAGCCCATGGTTTAAAAGTAAGTTTTTTGCTTACATATTGCACTTTTTTTTCTAAAAACTTGATTTGTATAGCCACTTTATTGTTTTGTGTTCACTTGTGGCACTTTTTCAAAGGTTTTCCATGAACATATGATGTATATTTTACAATAACTCGTATTTTTTTGATGAAGGATAATTGATAATTGTATGCAATTATGATTATGAATAGAAAATTTAATATTTTAATAAAAACAATAAATATTTTATTATAGAAAGTCTTTTTTTTCAAACCATTGTTTATAATTTTTTGCTTAGATTTTTTGCACTTTCAAAGGTTTTTAGTTACATGATGCCTATGAATATGAAAAATCATGATTTCACATTATCTTGTAAAAACTTGATCTGTCATACACATTTTTTAATTAAATTTTGCACTTTTTTTTTTACAGCTTTTCCTGAAATTATTCCTTTCAATATGAAAATTTTTATTTTTATCAATTAATATCAAATTTAAGTCAAAACATGGTTTGTCATAAAATCTTTTTCGTTTACTTATTGCATAAATTTTTTTTGTAAAATTATGAATGTGAATGTATATTTTCACAATAATTTGTAAAAAATGTATTTGTCATTTCACGGATTCCATTGAATTTTTGCACTTCAACAGTATTTTTTATGAAATTATTCTTATCTGAGAATATAAGATAATAAGAATTTATATTTTACCAATTAATTTAATCTTTTTATTGAAAAAAATATATATATTTTAGCAAACCATGGATTTGTCTTTTTATTGAAGAATCAACAATCACAGATACAAAAATGTAAACAGAAATTCTCCTTTTTTCTTTTTTATTCAACAAAGAGCAAACATCCCCACCCCACCACACAAAACACAAACAAACCCCCAGACAATTATATCTTCAATCAGGTAACACCCATAGTCTCCTAAAATAAGAAATAACAGGTTGCCACTTGCAAAAAAAAGGTGTTAGTAAAACCCTCAGTGTATATTTTATTTTCTCCAACTTACATCAAAAAACATCAAATCTGTAAACCACCGAGAGAGATGGAGGGACATCCAATTGCTTTCCAGTGCAGAAGTATGCAACATCTGGCCAACAAAGATGAGTAGGCTAAAACATCTTTGTGTACAGAACTCAGTGATACCGACTCATTGGTAACCCCAAATATAGCGATCAGTGGGCATGACATCAATTGCACCTCAAATATGGAGGACATAATCATGAAAAAACCTGTCCAGAATGTATGTAATTTTGGGCACAGAAAAAATATATGACCTAAATGACAGGGGGAAGCATGACATCTGTCACATCTGTCATCAAGCCCCGGGATAGATTTTTGCCTGTTTCGATTTGGAAAGATGAATTCTATACAAAACATTAAACTGAATTAGACTGAGGCGGGCACAGGAAGTGGTAGACCATATCCTATCTATGGCCTTCTCCCACCGTTCGTCACCAAACTGCAGCCCTAACTCCTCCTCCCAAGCGGTCCTGGTTTTATTTGTATTACAGCTATTGAGAGATAAAATGAAACTGTATATCCAGGAAATCAAACTATGCTGGTGTGGAGTAAACATGACTAAACTTCCTAAGGTTGCTTTGGGGGTACAGAGGGAAAATTAGGAAGGAATTTAGATACAAAGCTGTGGAATTGGAGATATTGCACCAAGTGGATTCTGTTGAATTGGTCCAGAAGTTCAGTTTTTTGATATGTGCAGCCCAGTAGTATATTTGAAAATTGGGCAAAGCAAGCCCACCACTGAGCCTGCATCTCTGCAATAAAGTCTTACGGATTCTGGGCGGTTTTCCACCCCAAAGAAAAGAATTAATCATTCTATCTAAAGAATAAAAAAAAAAATACTTGAAAAAAATAAAGAAACTTGGGCAGAACGTTCATTTTAACTGCATTGATTTTTCCCGTTAAAGACAGAGGCAGACTGCTCCACCTTTAAAAATCCGACTTCATGTCTGCCACAAGCAGAGCAATTATTTCATTGCCATGAAAAAGTTTTGGTAAGGAACGGGTCACCGTTTAAATACCAAGTTATTTAAAGCCTGGACTGTTGAATTTGAATGGCAGATTCAGACGCTGTAGTTGTAGAGCGGTATTGTTTACCGGATTACACTTACTCTTATGGAAATTCAGTTTATATCCTGAGAAAGAGCCAAAATCATCCAAGATAGATAAAATGACAGGAACAAAGTCTGCAGGATCAGTCACATATAGCAACAAATCATCAGCATATAAGGATACCTTATATTCCACCCACTTGCGAGTTATACCCTTAAAGGCTGATGAGGATTTGAGTTTAATGGATAATGGCCCAATGGCACAACGAATAGCAGTGGCGACAGCGGGCACCCCTGCCGGGTTCCACGCCCGAGACTGAAATAATCAGAGCTGATATTATTTGACACTGGCTTGCGGAGATTTATAAAGGAGGCGGATCCAGGAGACAAATGTATCACCAAACCCAAATTTCTATAATATTGCAAACAGGTATTCCCACTCGACTCTATCAAACGCTTTCTCAGCATCCAATGAGACTACAACCTCAGGGAAAGGAGATGACTGTCGCCCTTTTATGAACGTCGGCATTCAGCAGCGACAGCGGTCTGTACGACCCGCACAGGTTGGGATCTTTGTCCTTCAAGAGAAGAGCTATTGAGGCCTGATTGAAAGTGGGTGATAGCATGCCCTGATAATATAGATAAACTTTTTTTAAAAACCCAACTGGAAAAACATCTTGGACTGGTGCTTTATTAGACTGCTTCGCCTTTATTGAAGCTCTGACTTTGTCAAGAGATAGTGGAGAGTCGAAGTCCCTTAAAGAGACCGTATCAACAACAGGAAAATCGACACCTTGAAGGAAATCACCCAGTCTCCTATTATGCCAGTAAGGCATTCAGATTTATAAAGAGCAGAGTAATAGGACTTAAATGCTGAATTAATCTTTATGGGATCGGTAACGGTAACATTTAAGTTATTATTAATCTGTGGTATTAGGTGTGATGCAGCCTGCCGTCCTAGCTGATGAGCTGACAATCTGCTTGGTTTGTCACCGTATTCATAATACAATCCACGAGTTTGTAGTAACATGCATTCAGTTTCCTTAGTGGAGAGGAGATTGAATTCTGCTTGCAACTCAACACGCTGTTTGTATAGCTTTGGAGAAGGGTTGGACGCATAGCTCTGATCGAGTTGGCTGATGGCCGATGAAATGTCCCTGAGTTTAGCTCTGCGCTCCCGGAAGCAGAGTACGAAACGATTTGCCCCCTGAGATAAGCTTTCAGAGTCTCCTATAATAATGAGCATGGGGTAGACGATTAAACAACAATTTATCAATAGCTTTAGAAATAGACAGGCAGAAATCCTTGTCTGCCAGGAGATGGGAATTAAACCGCCAAGGAGATTGAGTATGTCTATGAGTTAAGAATTGGATATCCAACGCTAAAGGTGCATGATTAAAGATTCCCAATGCCCAAATAATCTGTAGATACAACGGAGCGATTAGAATGACTATCGAAAAAAAAAAAAAAATTCTGGAATATGAATGATGCACCAATCCATGGGTCTACACCTCCATGGGTCTACCAAGCCGTTTTGGGACACGAAATCGCAAAAAGATTTAGACTAGGCAGATTGGGATAGAGCACGAGAACTAGAACGATCCAAAACAGGGTTCAAAACACAATTCTTGTGCCTTAGAATTAAAATTGGAGTGGAAAGTTTGACCCACCCAAGGACGGTGAAGCCTATGATGATCTCTGATTCGAAGGTGTGTTTCCTGTAAAAATACTATGTTGGCGCGTAAGCGTTTCAGGTGGGTAAAAACCCTAGACCGTTAAAACGATTACCCATACCCCTAATATTTCAGCTAAGGAACCGGACAGGTGCACCACTGCCGCTAAACGTGAGTCTGTATTAGTGTCAGCCATTCATCCAAAAACAACTACACAAAAAAAAAGAAAAAAGGACCTGTGAAGACAGGGGGATCCACACAAACCGACACAAACACAAACACATACCCAACACACAAGTAGATTCCCCATTCTAACAGTAACCCCATGGACAGCAACATAAACTTTCAAAACATAAACCTAACACCACCCACACAAATAAATGTCCTAGCGACACAGAGAACAAGCCTATCCTAAACAAAGAGAAGGCTCCAGCAGATTAAACACAACATAAATTATGCGCAACTATATCTAGTTCACGGCTACTCATCCCCGGTCTACATAAACATATAAACAATGTTCCTAGAGAAAAATAAAATCCCAACATAAATCGACCAAACGTTTATGAAACAAACAAAGTTTTCAGGATCACACACTTTGATTCCCATAAAAAAAAAAAAAAAAAACAACAACACAAAGTGCGTGAAGTTAAAGACCAGCATATCACCATGCGGAGTTTGTGAACAGTGCAGTAACATGAAAACAAGAAGTAAACATCGCGTCCAACAGCGACAAAAAATCTGTTTACACTTAAGAGAGTTTGGATAGTTTTTATATACTTGTTGGCCTCGTCAGGTAAAAAAAAAGTCTTTGCCCACGCCATTGTGTGTAATACGTAGCTGCGCTGGATAAAACAACCCGTACCTCACACCTTCAATACCACGGAGCCGCCGCACCTCGTTAAATGCAGCCCGTGCTTTTTCGTGTTTTATCGTATGGTCGGGAAAAATAGAAATGTTCAGGCCCTTAAACTGATTGCGCTGTAATTCTCTGGCGCACCGTAAAACATCCAGACATTCGCTGTGATAGTGAAACTTGGCCACAATGACTCGTGATCATTCACCAGGCTTTGGTACGGGCTGTAGAGTGCGATGTGATCTGCCCAGAACCGGCTCCTTCTCCAGATTCAGTGCCTCCATCAACAGCACTGCAACATTTGCAACAGTGGAGCTATTGGGACCCACAGGAACACCAATTATCCGGACAATATCGCACCTTGATCTAGCTTCCAGATCTTCACATTTGGTCACCAGCTTATTGTACTCAGCAGTAAGATGGTGTATGTCAAGTTGCATTAGAGCAATATCATTGGTGCAACAGAAAATGAGCGCTCCATTTCAACAACGTTGCTCTTCAGTTCAGGCACCGCAGCCTCATTCGCAACTTTATCGCTGCACCTTCACCGCCTGCAGCTCCAACTTTATTGGCAGTAAATCGTTTCCCAAAGTACGTTCCAGAGCAGGTAGCTTGGCCTTGAATACCTCAACGACTTCGGACCTCAGAGAGTACAGCAGCTCTGACTTTAATGAGTCAATATCAGCCTTAGAAGCTGCCTGTGAAACGATTGGCCCTTCACGATGGGCACTGGGTGAATCACAAGAAGGCGAGGCCCCAACTGTTGCACCAGGCCGCAGCTGTGACTGAGTTGTGCTACGGGTCTTAGTAGTTTTACCAGACATCATAATTACCTCTAGATTCAAGTACACAAACAACGAGGTAAACCGAGGGATTGAGAGCAAAGATAAAAGTGAAAAGCTCGAAATAATAACAATTATAAAACCAATTATAACAATAATCCTCTGGAGTCCTACTCTATGACAAGCTCAATAGCGGCCCCCCATCTCCCTCATGCTTAAAGATCGGTACCAGCACACTCCTTCTCTATTCCTCAGGCATTCTCTCACCTTCCAGAATCTTGTTAAACAATCTGGTTAAAAACTCCACTGCCATCTCTCCTAAACATCTCCATGCTTCTACCAGTATGTCATCTGGTCCAACCGACTTTCCACTCTTCATCCTCTTAAACGCTGCTCTCACTTCCTCTCTACTAATCCTATTCACTTCCTGTTTCACTAACTTCACATCATCCAACCTTCTCTCTCTCTCTCTCTCTCTCTCTCTCTCTCTTTCTCTCTTTCATTTTCCTTTTTATCAGCTGCTCAAAATACTCCCTCCACCTTCTCAACACACGTTCCTCACTAGTCAACACATCCTTTTAAGCTCGGTCCCTCTGCCTGGCCTTCTTCTTCTTCTTTCGGCTGCTTCCATTAGGGGTCGCCACAGCGGATCATCCATCTCCATACCACCCTGTCCTTTACATCTGCCTCTTTTACACCAACTACCTGCATGTCTTCCCTCACCACATCTATGGACCTCCTCCTAGGCCTTCCTCTTTTATTCCTACCTGGTGGCTCCATCCTCAGCATTCTTCTACCAATATAATTTATGTCCCTCCTCTGCACATGTCCAAACCATCTCAACCTCGCCTCCCTCACCTTGTCACCAAAACATCCCACATGTGCTTTCCCTCTAATAAACTAATTTCCAATCTTGTCCATCCTCATCACTCCCAACAAAAACCTTACCATCTTTAGCTCTGATACCTCCAGTCTTCTACTCTTGACAGTCTTGCCACTGTCTCTAATCCATACAACATCGCAGGTCTCACCACAGTCCTATAAACTTTCCCTTTCATTCTTGCAGATACCCTTCTATCACAAATCACTCCTGTCACTCTTCTCCACCCACTTCACCTTGCCTGCCCTTCCTCAAAATACTCTGTCCACCTTCTTAACACACTCTCCTCACTAGTCAACACATTTCCCTCTCCATCCTTTATTGCTTTAACTTGCAGTACATCCTTCCCAGCTCGGTCCCTCTGCCTGGCCAATCACTACAAATCCTTTTTTTCCTTCCTTAGTGTTCAACCTCTCATACAGCTCCTCATAAGCCTTTTCCTTGGCTTTCCCCACATCCCTTTTTACCTGCTGCTGCATCTTCTTGTACTCCTGCCTACTTTTCTCATCACCCTGTCGATCCCACTTCTGTTTTGTTAACCTCATTCCCCTTATGCTTTCCTGCACTTCCTCATTCCGCCACCACGTCTGTTTGTCTTCCTTTCTATTCCAGATCCCACACCAAGTACTTTTCTAGCTGCCTCTCTTATCACTCCTGCGGTAGTATCCCAATCATCCAGCACCTCTTCACCACCACCGAGCATCTGTCTGACCTTTTCCCTGAACCTCACGCTTCAGTCTTCCTCCTTCAGTTTCCACCATCTTATTCTTCTTTCAGTCCTTCAAGAGGAGGAGAGCTCTTCTTCTTCGCCTCCAAAACCATCCTACAGACCACCATCCGATGCTGTCTAGCTACACTGTCCCCTGCCAACACCTTACAGTCTCCAATTTCCTTCAGGTTGCATCTCCTGCATAGCACATGGTCAACCTGTGTGCACCTTCCTCCACTCTTATACGTCACTCCATGATCCTCCTTCTTCTTAAAATACGTGTTCACCACTGCCATTTCCATCCTTATAGAAAAATCTACCACCATCTGCCCTACCACATTCCTCTCCTTAGAACCATACCTACACATCACCTCCTCATCACCTTTGTTCCCTTCACCTACATGCCCATTAAAGTCTGCCCCAATCACCAATCATTCTTACCTAGGTACACCATCTACCACTTCATCTAATTCACTCCAGAACCTTTCCTTTTCCTCCATCTCACAGCCAACTTGTGGAGCAAAGGCACTGATGACATTTATAATCATCCCTTCAACTTCCACCTTCACGATTATTACCCTATCAGAAACTCTCTTCACCTCTACTACACACTTACTGTACTTTTCCTTCAGAATCACCCCTACACCATTTCTCTTCCCATCCACACCATGATGAAACAGTTTAAATCCACCTCCAGTGTTCCTGGCCTTACTCCCTTTCCACTTGGTCTCCTGAACACACAGAATATCTACCTTTCTCCTCTCCATCATATCAGCTATCTCTCTCCCTTCACCCGTCACAGTACCAACATTTAAAGTATCAACCTAAACCTCCACTCTCCTACACTGCTCCTTATCCTGGCGTCTCTGTAGATGTCTTCCTCTTCTCCTTCTCCTCCTTCGGCCAACAGTAGCCCAATTTCCACCGTTACCCTGTCGGCTAACGATACCTGTGGCGGTCGTTGTTAACCCGGGCCTAGACCGATCCGGTATGAAATTATCCTTTGTGATCCGCATATTTAATTTGCCACATTTTACGCTAGATGCCCTTCCTAACGCAACGCTCCCTATTTACCCGGGCTTGGGACCGGCACTAAGAGTGCACTGGCTTGTGCCCCCCTAATGGCTGGGTTTGCATATGCTGAAGCTGACCTAAGTTAAATTACAGGGGTGAACTTTATGCACCCTATTATGCAAGATGAGTAAAGATGTCATGCGGTCTTTCTGTTTTCTCTGCATAGCCAAGGTGTTTAACCACATAGGCAGCTCCATACATGACTTCTGACTGAATTTTGCACAGTGCATGATGCACCTGCACTCACCAACACAATTAAACCTGACGTTTCTACTATAATTGCTATTATTATTATTTTATATTATATGTTATTATATTTTTATTTATGATCATTATATTATAAACTGAACTAGCTACATTTCTCAACAGAAGAAACTGCTATGTACCCCTGATAATACTGCTTATAGACATATTGAAAAAGCACTGAGAAACATTTGCCTCATGATGTCTTGGAGAACATGAAATAATTGCTGACAAAGATTGTTGAGAAGATTAGGAATTTATTTACCAAACAGGAAACAGCTTTAGATAAGAATTACGTTTTTCGTTTGGGCATGATAAAAATCTAACAAATGTGCAAATGTTCATCACAACAACTGTTATGACAAACAATGGATTGAATCAAATCTGACATTTTTTTTTTATAAAAAAATATATTCTTTTTTATTAAAATATGACATTTCATATTCAAAACCATAATTTCATGAAAAATAACTTTTTCATAAAAATTTGAGTTATTGTAAAAATAGAAATGTTATTAATTTTATTTTATATTACAATACATAAACTAAAAACTTTCACATGACAAACCATGGTTTGACAAAATTATGACATTTTACATAAATATGCAATTAATTAGTAAAATTAACATTTTTATATACAGAAGCATATTTTTAAAATGTGATATGACAAATCGAGTTTTTAAAATGTATTGTGAAAAATATGACTTTTCATATTTGTGGCCGTTGCAATGCACAGTAGACCAACAAATTCCACTGGGGTTCTTTATTCCAATTAACAATATTTATATATCCTGCTTGTTAATTCTTATGTGGAAGAAGATAAATAAGGAACTAAATAAAACAAAATTACAGGACAAATATTTTTAAACACAAAAATTAAATATCATAAAATTAAAATAAAGTACTGCCTGATGTACAGAATCTGTCTTTTTGGTGTGCAATATATATATATATAAAACAATAAACCAATATTTTATCCAGTGAACAAAATACGGCAGTGGCAATTCTAAAAAAAACAACAATAAATGACTCGAAATTATATCATTGACCAACTAGGGAAAAGTAAATTACTCCTCTAAAATACAATGGCATGGTTTACTTACTTTCCAAACTTAGCCTTCAGTGCTATTTATGCTCCGATAGGCCGAACACACCAAGAGAACTCTTATGGCTTGCACGTGCTACATAAAACAACACATTCATGAACTCTAAGAATTCAGAGATCTTTCTTAGAAATATACATCACTTATTTATGGACTTCTAAACTAATATACATCTGAAACACTGACCTGATGCGTTAGCTCACGCTATGCTAACCGTCACACCTCGAAATTTGTGCATTTGCACAAATTACTGCAGACATTCATCACCCTTCAGAAAACAACACAGCTAAGACATTTGTGATCCTTTTTTAAATTTGCTTTAAAATGGATGATACTGGATCCTTTCCTAATAAACAGTACAAGTAAGGCCAATATCCCTTCCTGATTTTCACTCTTAGGTGCACCGTGCCACACGCACATGCGATGATGTCACAAAGCATCTCTTAAAGAGCCCCTATGTTTATTCTCACCAGGCAGGCATAATCTGAACGCACCTTAAACTACCACCCGGTTACTTTCTCCCCTGCACCAAAGTAAGCGCCCTCGATTACTCCTTCAGGACCAGGTTCCTCTCAACCTCCTTTCCTGCTTTATGGAATACAATAGAACTAGTTGATTGGGTTACAGTAGCGGTGTCCAACACAGACCTGGGCTCATGGTACATATTTAAGTGCTGACCTGCATTTGGTCTCTTGCTCCTACGTGGTGCAACCACAGGACCCTTTGTCTCACTGGTGGGGTCAGACATTTCCTTTGTTTCAGAGGTCCTAGCAAAATCAGACACACTTAAACTGGCATGGTCAGCATCAGCCACCGACTCAACGCCTTGAGGGCAGACCGACTAAATACCTAGTCCTAGCACTGTTACCATTACTCATCTCCATCAAAACCATGTCTTCATCAGAATCCTCTGACTCCCCTTCTTCGAAGAGGTCAGACTTAACTTCTGGAGCTTTGGATCTTTTTCTGGGTGCCAGCACAGGAAGATTTACGCACATCCTTACATCAACTGTGTGTACCCTCTTTGTTGGCCCTCCCTCCAGAGGCTCTACTGTATAGGTATTTCCAAGAATGTCTATTACTCTAAAGACTGTTGGTTTCCCAAGCATCCTGAATTTTGTTGCGACCTATTGGCCTGTTTCTTAAGTACACCAGTGGGTGTATTTTCTTGCCTCAGCCCATTAGGATCATCATATTTGGATTCCACCACCCGCATCTGCCTTACTTTACAGCTGTGTAGCCCAATAGAAACAAGTGCGTGGTCTAGGGCTGTACCGCGTCTAATCAAACAACAATTTGTTGCGCAATGAGGAGCTTCAGAGCAAAAAACGCAGTAATGTCAGATCCGGTGTTATGCGGATACTTACTAAGTCATAATTATGATATAAGGATCTCATAATTATGACTTAGTATCTCATAATTATGAGATCCTGGCTGTGAATTTTATGATTTTTTTTTTTTGTGAATGCAATGCGCTTCCGTAGAATCTGAAAGACTAGGTCATTCATGGTGGCTTGCATTAACCTCTGAAAGGTCGCAGGCCCCTTGCAGATGCCAAACGGCATCCGTAAGTACTCGTATAACCCAAAAGGGGTTGAAAATGCTGTTTTGTGCCGATCTCCACCGCCACCTGATGGTAGCCACTTGCTAGATCAATTGTAGAGAAATATCGTGCTTCCCGGAGGGCATCAAAGCTCTCATCTATGCGGGGTAAAGGAAATGCATCCCTTTTGGTCTTTTGATTTAGTTTCTGGTAATCTACACATAACCTGATGCTTCCATCTGCCTTACGCACTAGAACTATAGGTGATGCATAGGCACTGTTACTCTCCTGTATGACTTCCTTCCGTAACAAGTTGGATATATGTTCCCTCACTTCACGGTACTGATTTGGTGAAATCCTACGATATGGCTGTGTAACAGGATCATCATCTGTCAAGCGAATCTCGTGCTTCACCTTATCGGTATACCCCAGGTCCTCATCCTCTACAGCAAATACATCAACGTACTTTGTTAATAAGGACCTGAACTGAGCTTGCTCGTACTCAGTGCCAGCCACGTCAATCTTATCCAAAATCGTCTGTAAACAGTTTCTATTAGGCTCACCCGTTACATCTACAGTCACTTGTTCAGTGTCAGCTGAGATTCGCTGAAATTTCACTTCACAATGCTGTAAACTCGCTACACCCCCTACTTTTGACAGAATACCCAGCCGTGTCCTAGGGGACAAGAACACATCCTCCGGAGAAAGATTTAAAATCTCAACAGGTATACAAATATTATTTGCAGCAACTAGCGTGGGAATGACTGCCAGACACCCTGACAATGGAGTACTCAAAGGTTCTAACATTCTAAGCTGTCCAGTTCCAAGATCTCTATTAGATGCCCTTGCCAAGATAGTCACTACTGACCCAGCAGGTATTCGCTCTGTCCGTTTCCCAGCGACCACTGCAACACAGGTCCTTTCAATAGTACATGTCTGTGCCTTCTGGAAAGCATCCCTCCAATCGGAATCCACTTTTGAATTCAAGGTAGTATCAAATTCTGCATTGACTAGCTGCCTACAATGACTGATTATGTTCATGCCTATAATACAGGGCAGTGATTTATCAGGACTAACAATGTCTTTAACCACTAAGAAGCCACAGTGGGGCATCTTAATTCCCATGGCCTCAACCTCTAACCCCAGGTAGCCAAGATAGGGTATATCAAGCCCATTGGCAGCTGTGAGTTTTAGCAAACCAGTGGTGGAGAGCATGTCACCATCTTCCCCACACAGATGGTTCCGAAAATACTGTTATTGTACATATTCATTAGCATCATTTAACTAAAAACTCTTAAAAGTGCAGCTTTTTTTTTAATAAAAGATAAATTGTTTGTATTAAAATACATCTTTTTTTTTTTATGTTTATTCTCACCAGGCAGGCATAATCTGTAGCATAAAGAAATGAACGCACCTTAAACTACCACCCAGTTACATATTCATTAGCATAATTTAACTAAAAAATATTACAAATGCAGCTTTTTTTAATAAAAGATGGATTGTTTGTATTAAAATATATCATTTTCTATTCAAAATCATAATTTCAGAAAAACTTTAACCTTTACCATAAAAATATAAGTAATTGTGAAAATATTAATTATATGATCATGGAAAACCTTAAAAATGGGGCCATAACTAAATCAGAAAACATAAAAGTGACTGTGCAAATCATGTTTTTGACAAAAAGATGACATTTTCATAAAAAATGTGATAGTATGACAAAATATGAATTGTCATTTAATGGAAAACAGTAAAAAAAAGTTTAATTTGTAAGCAAAAAACTTAAAATTGCTTACAACTCGCTCTCCCACAGTGGTACCGAAACCCGGGAAAAAGAAACACAGGTTGGGGCGGACATGAAACCGTCACTGTTGGCGGACGTAGTGAAGGCGATCGCAGAGCTCCAGCAGACCCAGCATCAGGCGCTCCTTCATGCGCGTGCGGAGCAGGAGCAACGGTTCAAAGCGGTGGTTTCGAGCCCAGCCGTCTGTGCGTGCAAGAGAGGCCCTGGCCAGCCCCCCCTCCCGCCCTCCCTCATGCATTCCGCTAATCAAGATTGGCACGCAGGATGACGTTGAGGCCTTCCTGGAGCTGTTCGAGCGTGTGGCGGCCGCCGGAGAGTGGACCGGAATGGAGAAAGCTCTCCGCTTGCTGCTGCTGCTTTCCGGAGAAGCCCAGCTCGCGGCCCAGCAGCTACCGGCTGACTGTATGCTGAAGTATGGCGATCTGAAGCGAGCCATTCTCCAGCGAGTGGGCCGGATGCCAGACAAACACTGACAGCGTTTCCGCGAGGTAACGTTTCGTCGTGCGTCTTCCGCCATGGCGTGGGTTCAGTGCCAGCGACCAGACACCGTGGAGAAGGCGGTGCAGCTGGAAGAGGACCACCTGCCGACGTATGCTACGACAGGCAGGACTTACGGATCCTCCGCTGAGCTTTTTTCATTGCTGCAGCCTGGTTTTTCCCCCTCTCCCCCTACCCCGGAAATGGGGGCCGATTCCCTCATCGAAGCCAGTGGCTCGGTAATGAGCCCCTCCCTCTTCCATTTCCGCTTCCTCTCCATCTGGTTTTTCTCACAAATCTGTGCCTCTGTCTCCACAGGTGGGTGAGGCAACTTGCGCAAGGGGGGCCGCGGAAGCCTGGACCGGTCTGTTGGTGCTGCAGGGAGCCAGGACATTTCCTGGACCAGTGTCCTGTCATGGATGTGGGCGTGTCAGTTCGGATCCCCGAGGCGCCACAGGCTGCCCCCGATCAAGCGGGAACATACCGCATATCGGTGAGTATTCAAAGGGGGTACACACCAGGCGTTACTGGACTTGGGCTGCGAACAGACCGCTGTCCACAAAAGCCTGGTGCGGTGCGAGGTATTGAATGCGGCAAGACGGGTGAAGGTAAGGTGTGTGCATGGGGATGTTCACGAATATCCGGTGGTGGTCATTTCGGTTCGCTTTAGGGGAGAAAACCATAGAGTGGAGGCGGCGGTTAGTCCCCGCCTCCCCCATTCGCTGATCTTGGGCATGAACTGGTCCGTGTTTTCGCGCTTACTTCGGGAAGTGGACATGCACTTCGGGGAAGCCGAGCGGGAAACGCCTGTCCCGCCCCAGACAGATTCTGCCCTATGGGAGATTTCCCCCGGGGATTTCCTTCTCGAGCAGTCGCAGGACAAAACGCTCCAACACGCCTTCGACCAGGTGAGAGCAATCGATGGTCAGTGTATCCAGCCTGATAGCCTGGGACGCGTCATCTCCTGTTTCGGGATACCGAAAGAGATCCTAACCAACCAGGGCACGGCGTTTATGTCACAGTTGCTTTTCACACTGTACGAGCTGTTGGGGATTAAAGCGATTCGCACCAGTGTTTTCACAGCGGGTGGGGGATGTTGACTATGAGGTGCGGCACACGGACAGGGGCGGGGCGCTCCAGGTGTACCACCTCAATCTCCTGAAACCGCGGAAGGAGGCAGTGCCTGTGTCTCTAGCGACAGTGATCTCTGAGAGGGAGAAGCTGGGTCAGAACCCGCCTCGGTCCCCTGTGAAGACCACCTCTTGCTGTCGCAGAGAGCACACGTTGTGGAATTACAGCAAGAGTTTGCGGACGTGTTCTCTCCCCTGCCTGGGCGAATGAATCTCATAGAACACCATATTGAGACATCTCCCGGGGTCGTGGTGCGCAGACGCCCATACCGCCTGCCCGAACACAAGAAGAACGTGGTACGTGAGGAACTTCAGGTAATGCTCGACATAGGGGTGGTCGAGGAGATCCACAGCGACTGGTTGATTGGTTGCTTGATTGGTTAGGTGCGGCTCGCTTATATTCGACACTGGATTGAACCAAGGGATATTGGCAGATCCCCCTTGACGCCAATATCCCAGGAAAAACGGCTTTCTCAACTCCGTTTGGTTTACACCAGTTCGTCACACTTCTGTTAGTTTTTTTTTTCGGAGCCCCGGCGACGTTTTAACATCTGACGGACCAGATTCTCTGTCCACACAACGGTTACGCCGCTGCGTATTTAGATGACATTGATATTTATAGCAATGACTGGCAGCGGCATCTGCTAGAAGTGCACGATTGGGTGGGTGGAGGTACGGTATCTGGGTTTTCACTTGGGTCATGGACAGGTGCGTCCCCAGATTGACAAGATGGCAGCGATTGCGGCCTGTCCGAGACCTAAAACCAAAAAGGAGGTGAGACGGTTTCTGGGGACGGCGAACTATTACAGGAGATGCATCCCTAAGTTTTCGGACATCACCAGCTCGCTGACCAATCTCACTAAAAAGGGAGCTCCAGATCCGTTCCAGTGGTCGGAGCCATACCAACAGGCTTTTACGCGTGTTAAAGCTGTGCTCTGCAGAGGTCCGCTTTTGCATGCACCTGATTTCTCTCTCCCCTTTGTTTGCAGACTGACGTGTCGGATGGGGGGCTGGGGGCCGTGTTGTCCCAGATGGTGGAGGAGAAGGAACGGCCGGTGCTGTTCATAAGCCGTAAGCTGTCGGTATGGGAAAGACGGTACAGCACTATCGAGCACTCCCTCCCACTCGATCTCCCACAAACTCGTGCTGCAACGCAACTAAATACAGAAACGTCCTGCAAATCCTCACAACACAACCAATTCATTTGCACTGCAAATAGCACAGACCACAAAATAAATGTTTTTTATGGACCCCAACAAGTGACGAACCCGGGACTGCTTGTTCAGTGTCTATTCATCAGTGGTGTTGTCGATGATCTGAAAGGTAAGTTTTTGTTTATTTTAACTTTCTGATCATGATTCCTTGGCTTTGCCAGTTAACCTAATAACATTTTACAATTAATTATGTATTTCCTCAGATTATTTTGGATAATAATATCCAAAAGGTCAAGGACTCATAAATAAACAATGATAAAATAAACAAACAACTCACCTTTCAGCTATTCGACAACACCACTGAAAAACAATAATCAGTCCCAGACGGGTTTGTCACTTGTTGTGGTGCCCTTGAAACATTTATTTTGGGATCTGTGCTATTTGGTTGTGTTGTGAGGATTTGCAGCATGTTTCTGTGTTTGGTTGCATGCTGGGGGTTTGCAGCACGTGTTGTCAAACTAATAAAGTTGTTTTTTTTTTTTTTGCTGATGTTTTCTTAAGTTGCAGCATTTTGAGCTCTCTAGCCACCATATAGGATGCTTTGAGGATAAGTAATTTATAAGATAATTTTTTTATTTCAGGGTGAAGTTTTCCCCTTAATTAAACAGAGGCAAAAACAGTGATTGGGTTAAAATAGTAATAATTGTGCAGCTCTAGCTATAGGTTATATGACTTACACTTCCAGCTGTACTGCTGTCCGATCACGGTCCTGCTGGGCTCTCAAAGCACAGTTGTTTTCCCTGTCTCTTAAATTTGTGAACCATTTACCAAGCGCTTTCTCCAGCTTTTTCTTACTTACAGTTTTCAGCAAAGGTTCTGCTTCAGGCTACTTGTAAAGCAAAAAAATTATATAAAGTAGAGCATGCTACTGTATCAACCAGGGCACAACCCATTATTTGTATGTATAAAGCATACAAGTTACATAATCATAAGACTATCAGAACTAAAAAAAATATTTAATAAATAAAAAGACTAAAAATCACACGGTTGTAATCACCTTCTAATCCAATATTTGCCAAACTGTTAACTGATTTGAGTAAATGATGTTAAAATTACACAATACCATGCAAAAAGTTAAATGCATTAATGGTGTATTTCAGGCTTTGTTGTGATAAATGTCTAGAATAATTAGTGGGGCCTTAAAAACAGATCGATTATTAAATTCGTACTGGTACACCAGGTATACTGGTACACTTTAGATCAGGGGTCACCAACCTTTTTAAAACTGATTTTAAATACTTCTTGGGTACCGATCAGTGTGAAGGGCTACCAGTTTGATACACACAGCTTTAAGTTTAAGCTTAAATAAAACATTTGCTCAATTTACCTTTAATTATATGTTATTATTAATAATTAATAATATTTATCTATGTGAAGACACTGATCATGTTAATGATTTCTCATAATAATTATCAACAATAATTTAACAAAGTAGGAAACAGCTATTTTTAGTAAAGGCCCACGGGCTACTCATGTGGTCCTTCTGGGCTACACAAGGGCCCACGGGCACCACGTTGGTGACCCCTGCTTTAGACCGTGAATTTAAACTGACCACTGTAACATTAGTTTAAGTTACTTACTTATAACGATGTTTTGTCTTTAAAAAGCCTTAGTGGAGCTAACACAGCAAGTGTTCGAGTTGACTGCCCAAATCGAAGCGTGCTTGTAATAAAAATACCGTAAAAGCGATTCGGAAGAACACGGAGTTGTCTGCTCTCGAATTTGTCAGTCTGCACTGCACAGCTTCAAGTCAAACTCCTCTCAGTTTGTGGTGTTTATGCGCATGCGTGAAGCCTCGGAGCTGAGAGCTGGGGTGGGGGGGGTGCGGCAGGAGTCTGACTGACTTTCTGAACGGCACAAAATTACGTTTATTATCTTTAACGTAATCATAACATATCTTTATTAATGTTTAGAAATGAAAAAACTTTCATATTTATATATCACCTCTATCTATTTCACCTAAATCACATTAAAATAATGTTAAGTATTTTCACAGTTTCCTCAGAGCTTTTTTTTCCTCAGAGAAAGATTAATCCACAGTGCTTTTACTGTTTCACCCTCCTGTTATTATGAGGACACTATATGGAGAAAACACGGGTGAAAATGGTTTAAAAAGTCGGTATTTCCACTTTTTCTATATTCAGTTTTCCACAGGTGTTTATCTCTGAGGTAAACCAGTTCAATCTCCATACTTACCTTCGTTATATTGTGCCTGTAACTTTATTTACCACAAATATTTCAGAAGTATACGTTAAAGAAAAATAACAGTAAAATGTAATTAATTAAAAACAAAACCTAATTTCTTACGATGACAGAGGTGTCAGGTTATTCAGGTCAGGTCAGGTGCTCCAGTGGCAGTGAGTGATGACCATTTCTTCAGAATCAGAAGGCGGGAACACAGGAGCCAATGGGAGACTTTTTATTTTTTTTACTAAAGGTCATACTATGTTATTGTTAATAGATAACATTTTTGTTAATTTATTGATCTTATAAAAACACGCAAAAAAACATATCAATTAAATTTATCATTAATTAAATAATTGAATGGTAGATTTATTTGACGAATATAGCTAAATATAGCCCAAATGTGGCCCATACACAATAAACAAAATTGGCAACCTAACTGGGGCCCACATTCAGCCCATCAAAGTGCCCACTCTAATTTTTGTTTCATAAGTGCTTGGTTGATTTACGTTGGGAATTTAATTTTCTCTAGAAACATTGTTTATATGTTTATGTTCATGCATCGTTCACTGTAGGAATCAGACTGACTCTATACCAACTTACATGATTCAAATCATGTAAGAAGGCTTGGGCATCAACATTTTTCAGAATACGTTTAGTAGTGATTACGACATGCTGTTTGACAGAAAGTTGTTTTCTAACACAGGCAATGAAACAGTGGTCGCTGAGATCATTGGAAAAAACACCCGATAGGTACATGTGTAGGGCATTTGTAAACATAACATCTATTATTTTTGTGGCGTTGTCACAACCTTTCGGGTTATATCTAGTAGGTAGGTTTATAATTTGATGAAGGTTTAAGCAATCAAATTGTTGTACAACTTTCTCAGGGGGCTTAAGCATGTCCCAGTTTAGATCACCAAGTATGATCAACTCGGACCTATTGAAATACGCAAGAGCATTGCTCAAGGCCTCTAAGGTACATGCTGGTGAAGATGGAGGGCGATAGCAGCCAGCCACAGATAAAGTAAAACTGTTTGGTAAATTCATGTTAAGAACAAGAAGATCATACTGTTTGGGTATAGACTTTGCCAGGGCTATTCTACATTGAAGATGTTCTTTAGTGAAAATTGACACCCCCCACCCTTAAATGACCTATTTTGCCGAAACAAGTTGTAACCAGATAAATACAGGTCAGGATAGAGAATAGAGTTACGCAACCATGTCTCAGTAATTACTAAAACGTCAGGGTTAGAACTCTCAAGCCATACTTTAAGCTGGTCCAGTTTAGGTAATATGCTTCTTGCGTTTACCCAAGATTATGGCGATTACAAAAATCATATTATTTGAGGCCACATGATCCGTAGGAAAAACAACACCAGAAAGAACTTTAGAAGAAGGGCCAGGGTAAACATGAACATTACCAGAGAGGATAAGCAGTAATATAATCAAGGCCCGACAGAGCACAGCTGAAGTACTACAGTAATGTTGATTTGACAATACAGTTGTATGCAGTTTGTTGGGTAATGCAATAATTTTAATGAGTTTTCTCATAATAAAACATGACAGCAGAGCCGATGGAAAATCTGTCAGGCATTAACCCAAAAGTTCATATCATTAAAGAGGCAGCATCTCTATCATTTGAATAGACTTTGTCTGTGTTACTGCCTAAATAAGCAAGGCCATTTTGTTTGATTGCACATGAAGTAACGCAGTGACCTGAGAGACATGAAAAACTTACTTCGAATGCAATAAACTGTCAATTTTCCAGATAGAGCCACACAGCTAACCAGCTAGGCATCTATATTAGCACACAGTTAGCTAATGTCCTTAGCTCCCGTCAGCCACCGAATATTGGCCTCAAACCAGGTGGAGTAGGCCTAGATCCTCACAAAGCAAGCAGATAGACAACAGACCAGGTAGAGTAGGCCAAAATCCTCACACAGCAAGCAGATAGACAACAGACCAGGTAGAGTAGGCCGAGATCCTCACACAGCAAGCAGGTAGACAACAGGCCAGGTGGAGTAGGCCGAGATCCTCACACAGCAAGCAGGTAGACAACAGACCAGGTGGAGTAGGCCGAGATCCTCACACAGCAAGCAGGTAGACAACAGAAGCATACGGTTTTCATCTACCTATATAATTGCAGATAGGAATGGCAGATATGTCATTGTGGCTGGTACGCTGATACAGACCAAGGTTTTGCTGGTTAATATTTACGCTCCAAACTTTGATGATCCTGATTTTGTGAATAGGTTACTGAGCAGTCTTCCCTTTATAAATACCCATCTGATAATTTTTGGTAGAGATTTGAATTGTGTTTTAAACCTTGTTTTGAATCGTTCTAGTTCTCATGCTGTGTCTCAATCTGCAATGTCTAAATCGTTCTCCAATTTCGTGTCACAGAACGGCTTGGTAGACCCATGCCGATGTCACAATCCCGGAATAAAATTTTTAACATTTTTCTTCCCTTTGCATTATTCATATTTCAGAATTGATAATTTTTTTATTGATAGCCGTCTTAATCGCTCCATTGTATCTACAGATTATTTGGGCATTGTGATCTCTGATTATGCTCCTCTAGCATTGGATATCCAATTCTTAACCCATAGACCTACACAATCTCCATGGAGGTTTAATTTGCATCTCCTGGCAGACAAGGATTTCTGTGCATCTATTTCTAAAGTTAATGATGAATTCTTATTGTTTAATTGTCTTGACTTTACTCCATGTTTATTATTATTAGAGACTCTTGAAGCCTATCTCAGAGAGCAAATCGTTTCGTACTCTGCTTTCATATATCGGGAGCACAGAGCTAAACTCAGGGAAATTTCATCGGCTATCAGCCAACTCGATCGGAGCTACACGCCCAACCCTTCTCCAGAGCTATACAAACAACGTGTTAAGTTGCAAGCAGAATTCGATCTTCTCTTCAATAAGGTAACTGAATGCATGTTACTACAAACTCGTGGATCGTATTATGAATACGGTAACAAACCAAGCCAATTGTCAGCTCATCAGCTAGGACGGCAGGCTGCATCACGCCTAATACCACAGATTAATAATGACTTAAATGTTACCGTTACCGATCCCATAGAGATCAATGCAGTATTTAAGTCATAGTACTCTGCTCTTTATAAATCTGAATGCCTTACTGATAATAAAAGACTGGGTGATTTCCTTCAAAGTGTCGATTTTCATGTTTTTGATACGGTCTCTGTAAGGGACTTGGACTCTCTACTATCTCTTGATGAAGTCAAGGCTTCAATAAAGGCGATGCAGTCTAAAAAAGCTCCAGGCCCAAATGGTTTTCCAGTTGGGTTTTAAAAAAAGTTTGAACTTCTGGACCAATTCAACAGAATCCACTTGATGCAATCTAGAGCTACTGTCTTGTAGATCATCCTCTGTATCTGCTCTGCTTTGCTCACCTTTTCCGAGCAAACAATCTCGATATACTGACAATCCAATCGTACTGAACACACTTAAGATTTGGTTTCAGTTTAGGCGTCACTTTAAATTTAGGGCTCTATCAGCACTGGGTCCCTTGAATAAAAATCATTTGTTTCCCCCATCTCTTTTAGATTCAGCTTTCTCACTATGGCACGAAAAAGGCATCGAGCAACTTAATAATTTCTACAAAGATGCCATCTTTAGAAGTTTCACCAGGCTGTTCTTGGAGTAATGGCTGCCTACAGCACATTTTTTTCGATATCTCCAAGTCCGCAGCTTTGTATCTAAATGCCTTCCCAATTTTCCCTCTGTACCCCCAAAGCAACCTTCGGAGAGTTTAGTCATGTTTACTCCACACCAGCGTAGTTTGATTTCACGGATATACAGTTTCATTTTATCTCTCAATAGCTGTAATACAGATAAAACCAGGACCGCTTGGGAGGAGGAGTTAGGGCTGCAGTTTGGTGACGAATGGTGGGAGAAGCCCGTAGATAGGATACGGTCTACCACTTCCTGTGCCCACCTCAGTCTAATTCACTTTAAGTTTTTGTACAGAATTCATCTTTCCAAATCGAAACAGTCATGCTTCCCCCTGTCATTTAAGTCATATGTTTTTTCTGTGCCCAACATTACATACATTCTGGACAGGTTTTTTTCGGCATTATGTCCTCCATATTTAAGGTGCAATTGACGCCATGACCACTGATCGCTATATTTGGGGTTACCAATGAGTCAGTATCACTGAGTTCTGTACACAAAGATGTTTTAGCCTACTCATCTTTGTTGCCCAGACGTTGCATAATTCTGCACTGGAAAGCAATAGGATGTCCCTCCATCTCTCGGTGGTTTACAGATTTGATGTTTTTTCTTAAGTTGGAGAAAATAAAATATACACTGAGAGGTTCTACTGACATCTATTTTGCAAGTGGCAACCTGTTATTTCTTATTTTAGGAGACTATCGGTGTTACCTGATAAAAGATCTAAATTGGTCAAAATTGGACTGTATACAAAACCTTTCTTTTGTTTCTTCAGTTGTTTTAAAAAGGGGATCTGGTGTGTGTGTGCGTGCGCATGTGTTCGTGTCTTTGTCTGGGGGTTTGTTTGTGTTTTGTGTGGTGGGGTTGGGATGTTTGCTCTTTGTTGTATAGAAAAGAAAAAAGGAGAATTTCTGTTTACATTTTTGTATCTGTGATTGTTGATTCTTCAATAAAACGAATTGGAAAAAAAAAAAAAAACATGGTTTTCTAATTTTTTTTTTGTTTTAACAACAAGATTAATTGGTAAATAAATTAATTGGTAAAATATAAAATCTTATATTTATTAGAATAATTTATTGAAAGTGCAAAATTTATTTGAAAAATGTGTATGACAGATCAAGTTTTTACAAGATAATGTGAAATTATGACTTTTTATATTCATAGGCATAATTTAACTAAAAACGTTGAAGGTGCAACAATTCAACGCAAAACGTCATGACAATAGTATGAACAAAATCAGATTTTCTTGTAAAAATGTTCTTTTTATTGAAATATTACATATATTCATAACCATATTTGTATAAAAAGAATTGTTAACATTTTTATAAAAATTAGTTAATATAATTTAACATATATACATTAGCATAATTTAATTACAAACTATTAATAAGTAAAATAATGGCATGAAAGGGTGACATGACAAAATATGTTAAGACAAAAATATAACGTTTTTCATAAAAAAAGTTATTGTAAAATTATGAATATTCATATTGATCATCTTCTGCTTATTCTTTCGGCCTCCCATTAGGGGTCGCCACAGCAGATCATCCGTCTCCATACTCCCCCTGTCCTCTACATCTGCCTCTTTCACACCAACTACCTGCATGTCTTCCCTCACCACATTCATAAACCTCCTCCTTGGCCTTCCTCTTTTCCTCCTACCTGGTGGCTCCATCCTCAGCATTCTTCTACCAATATAATTCATGTCCCTCCTCTGCACATGCCCAAACCACCTCAATCTCACCTTCCTCACCTTGTCACCAAAACATCCTACATAGGCTGTCCCTCTAATGTACTCATTTCTAATTTTTTCCATCCTCATCACTCCCAACGAACACCTTAACATCTTCAGCTCTGCTACCTCCAGCTCCGCCTCCTGTCTTCTACTCAATGCCACTGTCTCTAATCCATACAACATCACAGGTCTCACCACACTCCTATAAACTTTTCCTTTCATTCTTGCAAATCACTCCTGTCACTCTTCTTCACCCACTCCACCCTGCCTGCACTCTTTTTTTTACTTCTCTAACACACTCTCCATTACTTTGCACTGTTGACCCCAGGTACCTGAACTCCTCCACCTTCTCCACCTCTTCTCCCTGCAACTGCACCACTCCACTGCCCTCCCTCTCATTCACAACCATGTACTCTGTCTTACTCCTACTGACTTCCATTCCCCGTCTCTACAGTGCATATCTCCACCTCTCCAGGCTCTTCTCAACATGCTCACTACTCTCACCACAAATTACAATATCATCCACAAACATCATAGTCCAGGAAGACTCCTGTCTGACCTCGTCAGTCAACCTGTCCATCACCACTGCAAACAGGAAAGGGCTCAGGACCGATCCTTAATGTAGTCCAACCCTTACCCTGAACCAGTCTGTCGTTCCTACTGCACACTTCACTGCTGTCACACTGTCCTCATACATGTCCTGCACCACCCTCACATACTTCTCTGACACACCTGACTTCCTCATACAATACCACAGCTTCTTTCTCGGGACCCTGTCGTACGCTTTTTCTAAATCCACAAATACACAATGCAATTCCTTCTGTCCTTCTCCATACTTCTCCATCAACTTTCTCAAAGCAAATAAGGCATATGTGGTGCTCTTACTCGGCATGAAACCATACTGTTGCTCACAGATGGTCACCTCTTCTCTCAGCCTGGCTTCCACTACTCTTTCCCATAACTTAATGGTGTGACTGATCAACTTAATTCCCTTGTAGTTACTGAAGGTCTGCACATCTCCCTTATGTTTAAAGATCAGTACCAGCACACTCCTTCTCCATTCCTCAGGCATCCTCCCACCTTCCAGAATCTTGTTGAACAATCTAGTTAAAAACTCCACTGCCATCTCTCCCAAATATCTCCATGCTTCTACAGATATGTCATATGGTCCAACCGACTTTCCACTCTTCATCCTCCTAATCACTGCTCTCCCTTCCTAATTACTAATCCTATCTTCATCTTGCTTTACCAACTACACATCATCCAGCCTTCTCTCTCTCTGATTTTCCTCATTTATTAGCTGCTAAAAATACTCCCTCCACCTTCTCAACACACTCTCCTCACTAGTCAACACATTTCCCTCCCCATCCTTTATTTCTCTAACTTGCAGCACATCCTTCCCAGCTCGGTCCCTCTGCCTGGCCAATCAGTATAAATCCTTTTCTCCTTCCTCAGTGTTCAACCTCTCATACAGCTTCTCATATGCCTTTTCCTTGGCTTTCACCACATCCTTCTTTACCTGCTGCCGCATCTCTTTGTACTCTTTGTTTTCATCACTCTGTCGAACCCACTTCTGTTTTTGCCAAACTCTTTCCTTCCTATGCTCTCCTGCACTTCCTCATTCCACCACCATGTCTCCTTGTCTTCCTTTCTATTTCCAGATGTCACACCAAGAACTTTTCTAGCAGCCTCCCTCATCACTTCTGCAGGAGTTTCCCAATCACCCAACACCTCTTCACCAACACCGAGCCTCTGTCTGACCTCTTCCCTGAACCTCACACTACACTCTTCCTCCTTCAGTTTCCACCATCTTATTCTTCTTTCAGTCCTCACTCTCCTTCTCTTTTCTTTGCCTCCAAAACCATCCTACAGACCACCATTCGATGCTGTCTAGCTACATTGTCCCCTACCAACACCTTATAGTCTTCAATCTCCTTCAGGTTGCATCTCCTGCATAGAATATAGTCCACCTGTGTGCACCTTCCTCCACTCTTATACGTCACTCTATGATCCTCCTTCTTCATAAAATAACTGTTTACCACTGCCATTTACATTCTTTTAGCAAAATCTACCACCATCTGCCCTTCCACATTCCTTTTCTTAAGGCCATACCTACCCATCACCTCCTCATCACCTCTGTTCCCTTCACCAACATGCCCATTAAAGTCCCAATCTGTTCCCAATCACCAATTATTCTTTCCTAGGTACACCATCTACCACTTCATCTAATTCACTCCAGAATCTTTACTTATTCTCCATCTCACAGCCGACTTGTGGAGCATAGACACTAATGACTTTTATTATCAGCTCTTCACCTCCACTACACTCTTACTGTACTCTTCCTTCAGAATCACCACAACACCATTTCTTTTTCCATCCACACCATGATAGATTGAAAAGTGTTGGTTTATCAAGTTACGTAATTTCTTGGTTTAAAAATTATACAAGTGGAAGAACTCAATGTGTCTAATTTGAAAGATGTTTATCTGGTTCTCTAGTTACTGCTAAAGGTGTTCCCCAAGGATCTGTGTTGGGGTCCCTTTTATTCACTATTTATATTAACAGTCTTGATCATGCAATAAAAGATGTTAATCTCCATTTTTATGCAGACGACACTGTCCTGTACTGTAGTGCTTCCTCTGTGCAGCAAGCTCTGTGTATACTTCAGTTAGCTTTTAATGTCATTCAGTCACGGCTTTTTAATTTAAAGCTTGTTTTGAATAGTGATAAAACTAAATATATGGTGTTCTCGGGTTCAAAGAAACTCGAAGGTAATTTGATTTCTCTTCAGATGCTACAAGGTTCAATGATTAAATTAGTCAAAGAGTACAAATACCTTGGAATCATTGTCGATGATGCTTTATGATTTGGCTCTCATATTACCCAACTGAAGAAATGTGTGTAATGATGTGTAAGTCTGTAACTGAATGTATTGCTGCTCATCTTGGCCAGGTCACTCCTGTGAATGAGATTTTTAATCTCAGTGAGTTTCTACCTGGTTAAATAAAGGTAATATATTCAGTCACCATCTTCCTGGATCCACATTGATTGGGCAAGGTATTTTTCTTTTTCCACGGCCTGGGGCTGTTGTCATATTTAATCGGTAGAGTCGTTCCTCTGATTTGTGCTGGGTCAACCAGTTCCAAGATAGTGATCCATTTCCGAGTTCCTCATCCATGTGCATGGGAGTCAGCCTCACAAGCCTGTTACGTCCGTGATTGGGACTGTTGATAGTTGATTGCAGAACATTGTCTCAGACGAGGCTTAATTTGTTTCATCCTTATCTTCACCCCACCTACCGTTCCTGGGAACACATCAGGCAACTGGGGTAGGGACTGAAAGTCTGGATTGTTGCTTTGGGTGCCGGTCATTAGTTCCTATTTTGGTAGACTTCTCTCTTTCTTTCCATCCTTTTTTTTTTATATTAGTCATCATCTTTTGATTTAGCTTTTGGTGATTCTTTATGCGTATTACCGTCACGAATGATTGAAGTAGATCGTCTTCTCCCATTTTTTCCCTCTTTTTTTCTGAAAGTGCATCCTTTTACATTTCATCCTTTAATTGTAGTTTGTCTTGTCCACTGGTACAGTTGTTTGCTCACTTTTTAAAGGAATTCATGTCCTCTGTCCAGCATATCTCTATCTCATATTTCGCTCTTTTTGTTCTTGCTGTCAGCGTCTATGATTTTCACTCCTTGATTTTTTTTCATCCATCCTTAATAATCTTCATAATTTTCTTCTTCATGTTTACTTTGGTCTTTTTAACTCCACTGTATGTCTCTCTGAGTTTTTGAGCATATGCCTTCTTCCTTCCTTCTTGCACTTCAACTTCCTCTCAGTTTTTGATGAGGTTGTCTACATTTATTCGGGGGATGTTGTGGGTGTGCTGTTCCTTGATGTCCTTCATGTATTTCTCTGTTTCCTTTTTTTCTTGCTCCTCCCATAGCTCACTTCCATCACTAGGCACTGCCTCTGCTTCGATCTTTGATGGGATGGGTCACATTTCTCTCTCTTTGTCATTCTCTATCTTGTGATTACCTTTTCTTTTTTTCTTTTTTTTTTTCTTCTGAAATTTTTTTTTTATTTGCTGGGGCTCTTTGTCCTCAAGATTGCTGACTTTGACATAGCGTCTTCTTGATACACCTGTAAAGCATCTTATGAGAATTTTCTAGATTTATAATGTCTTCAGTTGAACTGTCTGGGTCAACTAACATGGGATACATTTATTTTGTCTGCTCCATATGTACCATTAATGATGAAGCTGTTCCCTGTTTTGCTAATCTTTTATTTTTGTATTATATTCTTATATTTTCTTTCTTTCTTTCCCCTGCATTTTATTTATTTATTTTAATCTAATCCAATTTTTCTTATGTAAAATTCATTTTATTACACAGATAATACTTAACTTCCTCTTGCCTTTGCAAATCTACTTTTGCCCAACAGTTCCCTGTATATATCTATTTTTTGTTATTATTATTATTATTTTTTTTATTATTCTTTTTAAATATATCTCTTCTTCTGAAACTTTCATTTTAACATTACAGCGGCAATGATGATGCATGCTTGCATGGCTCTGTTCACTCTTCCTCTGTGCACCAATTTTCTATTGTTTTCCGACCCCGTCCACTGGACTTTTTCCCACTGTTATGTTATACAATTTCTTCCTTCTATTATTATTTATGCCTATCTTTCCCAATGTGTTTATTTTATGCTTTAAAAATCTGGGTCCTCTTACCCAGTAAATCTGTTTAGGTTTGTCACAATTGCTGTCAGTCCTGAGCAACAATACTATATACTTATAATTATACTTATAATAATTTATTTTCTTTTATTATTATTATTATTATTGTATTTATTATTTTTTTTTAATTGACTACTTATTGGTTCTTTATCATATATGTCTTTAATAAAGTCAAACAGATTACTAATAATGTAATCTCTAATTTTCTCAGACCAATTTTCACATGGGACTATGGCATGCAACATGTCCAATCTATTAAATATAGAAATATTTCATAAAATATTGAAGTTACTCGCACTCTCTGCCACCAGAGTATTTACATTTAGCTTGCAGCTTTTTCTTTCTCTCTCTAAACCCGCACACACATGCTCTTTTTTTTTTTCTCAAAAAGTTACTGCAGATGCAGCTTAGAAGGGAAAAAAGCTAAGCAGCTTATGCTTTTATACAATCTATATAATGTTTATATAATGATATCCTTGCATGCATGTGGTATTACTGGTTTATTATATTATATAATATTAATATTATATTATTAACAAAAATTTATTCCTATACACAAAATGTACACGCCCGTAAGAACTGCATACAGGCATATGCAGTGGTTTTTTTGGGTTTTTTTTCCCAGCGCTGGCTGTGTGTTCACTTACACACAACATGCTTAAGCATGTACTTTTATGATAATGTAATAATACAGGGGCTTATTAAATAAATTAAATAAAGATATTATAACTAAAAACCAATAATTGTATTCTTATTTATATTCTTATTTTTAGACAAGAAGTGTAAATAAATGCATATTTTCTGGCTTTCAGCTGTTACACTATTTGGAAATCCTTACAATCTTAATTATTTAACCCGCAGGCCACATTTCCAATCTTTTTCTATACTTATATATTTTAATTTATATTATTTTAATTTTTATTATTATTATTTGATTTATTGTCTTTAAAATGTGTTTTTATGCCTCTAATTTCTGACTCTAAATGTATGTTTATAACTGATATGCAATAAATCCCAATTTATATCTAATGTGCATATATTCCCAGATCAAACAGATTTATTTAAATTGACATATCACAGTCTTACTTGCATATACACTTATAAATGTATATTTATAAATTGTGTGTATGTATATACTTACCAAATTCACTCACTACACTATACAAATTTTAATTAACCCAGAACCATTTCCTCATATCTCTTAGTTCAAAAATCTACTTCACTGTATTATCTTCTACTCCTCTTCTCCACTCCTGCTCCTCACACAATGACATACAACAATAAACATCAATAAAATAACATCCTATTGGGGCTCTACCATGCAGACCAATTTTGCTAATCAAAACAGCAGTATCCAGAGACAAAAATCACTTTATCATCTTCTTCATTTCATCATTTCATCATCATCTTTATCTGGATCCTTACACTCGCCAGGTCGGACCTATTTAGGAGTGCAGTAGTTGCACCCAATCATGCTCCTCGCACACCTAAATAACAACCACCCCGAGAATTCCTTTCACACTCACATACACAAGTGCACCCTTCCCACACCGGGATTTGAACCCAGATCACCCAATTAAACCAACAGTTAACATACGCAGTTAGACCATATGGGACAAAAGAAAAACACTCCCAAGCCGGGGCTTGAACCCGGATCACCAAGGTAGTGGTAATGGGTCATACGGAAAGTTCTGTTGTTTTACCAACAGAATGGTACACAGATTTGCTTCCTCTCATTCATCGACAAGCCACTATTTTAGAGTTCTTTTAATTCGAGGCCACGTGCCTCCACACCTCCCCGGGCCAGTCCTTCCCCACAGACCACAGACAAACTAAAAATACAGACTTTGAATAAACAGGTGTCTGCTTACCTTTTTATTATTATGCCACGGCGTCTGCAGTCTGTAGGTGGACGGTCCCAGTTCAGGTTTCGGTCTGCTGACCCACCAAACTCCTGACTGGCTCGCCAAAATATGTACGCAACTCAGACCCTATGTCCGAGTTGATTAGTGAATAGCTAAAACTAATTTGAATATTGAGTCAATTAATTGTAATGTCAATTAAGTCGCTCAATAATTAGTTTCAGCTATTCACTAATCAATTGCCAATAAGTTTTAAAACTTCAAATAATACATAAACAAACCAAATGAAGACATCTTCCAGTCAGAAATGAAAGGGAGCAAATCAGCTTTATTGCAGTCAATTCAGGCCAGTCTAATGGAGCTCTCGGGAAAGAACCATCCTGACAGCAATGGCACCCGTCAGCTTTCACATGCGAGTGCGAATTTGATATTAACAATCCTTACTTTTTATATCTCACCCCTAGTAAAATTTACATATTTTGTCTAATATCTCCTCCTTCACAATTTACGTACACCAATCATTTTACGGGGCTTTACATATCCCACATTTTGCTTACGTGTTTTCTGGTAAGTTTCTAGCTATTCTTAGTAAAATTCCACCCATTTCCAGGAGGCCTCGTTCAACTCCATATGATTCTAATTTACATGTAAAACAAACATCTCTTGATAGTGACCCTGTCTTTAAAAAAATCCCCTGATCATGCACTTTTGCACGGAATGCAACAGATCATTCACCGCAAAATTCACACCTTTTTTTTTTTAAATCTTGTCTGGGTTTTTTCCTATGTCTGCAAATCATCCTTTGTTTTGTTTTGTGTAGACTTGGTATAGAAACATGTTAGTTTTTTACTAGTTTTACAAACCAGCACTTTTCTCCCAATGCTTTTCTTATTTCTCATAGCTCTCTTCTTTTACTTACTTTTTCTTACAATCTTCCTAAAATATATTTCTTATGCCCTAATACATCTTTATATAACATTTTCTGTCTTACTCTCATCCTGCATCTTAAGCTAATGCTCTTATAGAAACATCTTACGTCTTGTGTGGTTTGGACAAATTCTTGCAACTATTCCCCTACATTCTTCATTATCTGATGATGTGTTGTGCCTATTAACCTATTATTCTCCGCATTTATATATATTTATAAATTTTTATATGGTTTTTCCACTTAAATTTCTACTTGTGTTTTGAATATATGTGCATATGCTGAAGCTGACCTAAGTTAAATTACAGGGGTGAACTTTATGCACCCTATTATGCAAGATGAGTAAAGATGTCATGCAGTCTTTCTGTTTTCTTTGCATAGCCAAGGTGTTTAACCACATAGGCAGCTCCATACATGACCTCTGACTGAATTTTGCACAGTGCATGATGCACCTGCACTCACCAACACAATTAAACCTGACTTTTCTAATATAATTGCTGTTATTATTATTTTATATTACATATTATTATATTTATATTTATTATCTTTAACCGAACTAGCTAAATTTCTCAACAGAAGAAACTGCTATGTTTACCTGATAATACTGCTTATAGACTTATTAAAAAAGCACTGAGAAACAATTGTCTCATGATGTCTTGGAGAACATGAAATAACTGCTGACAAAGTTTTTATAAATATAAATATAAATTTTTACAGTGCCTTCCACAATTATTGGCACCCCTGTTGAGGATGTGGTCGTGGACTTCTAAAAATTCTCCTTTTTTTTAAAACAACATAGAACCCAAATGCAAAAA